>JBBMJZ010000060.1:10521968-10562067 GCA_037833815.1 Zingiber zerumbet
AGGTCAACCTTGACCTAAGGTTGCATCAACAATCTTTCCAAGTCAAACATCAAAATACAACTCGAGTCAAGTCAACTAGAGTCGGGTCAACCAGGTCAACCTTGACCTAATGTTGCACCAACATGGAGGACTAGTTGGGTAAAAGGTAAACTCTCCTGAGAGGAGTAGGTGAAGGTGTGTTCTCCGTAGAGGGAACAATAGACATCAGTCCAACCTAGAGTTTCAGCGAAACTTAAAATCAGGACTGGATAGTCTGAAGACTGTCAAAATATTACTCTGCTTTACATATTATTACTTATTGGACTAATTTTGTGTTACAGAGAATCAATGGATGTAAATAGGGTATCTATATGCCTGGACCTCCGGGCGCCCAGGACAACAGCTGAGAAGAAAGCGTTGCGGGTGGCCAACCTTTATCACCAAGGGTACTCGGACGGTCAGGGAGCCCGAACTAGTCCAAGGGCCTAAATCGAGTAAATTTCATCAGTAGGCTGTAGTGGCACGCTTTGACTGGCCAGCCCACATCAGTGGTCCAAGCACACAGAGGTGGATATAGTTTGTTGGATGAAGTTTCGATGAGAGCATGCCACGTCAGCCCTGTGGAGGCGCACGGGGACGAGTCCAAGCACCCGGATGGGGCTATAAAAAGAGGTTCAACCAGCACTTTTAGTATATCTTCTTCTACAAGTTTCTCTCTTACACGTTACTTGATAGACAACTCTACGATGCTCAAACACTGCTCCGACGATGATTACGCTCAAGATCTTTTCTTCTAAGTCGTTAGTATATTTTATTTTTTAGTTACTTGTACTTAAATTTGAATTACTTTTGTAACGACTCGATTGATTAGTGATTGCTCAATGAAAGCAATCTTAAGTGCGGGCCTTGGGGTAGAATTCATCACGGGCTCCGAACCAAGTAAAAGAAAAGCATTAGCAATTTATTTTCTTTACTTTTACTTTCCACTGCGTTTACTCTCGATTGATTTATATAAATGTTAAAAAGCCATGAGTGTTATTCATTCCCCCTCTAGCACTTTTGATCCAACAATCCTAATCATGCACCTCCGTTTTATACTATTCTTGTGAAATCACGATCTCTAACAGTATAGCGTTCTCATTTGAATTGGATTTAAATGGATGGATGAGAACTCTCTAAATATGATCCAATAGTGGAAGTTGCTCTAAATCTGATCCAAAAGCTTAGATCTAAATCAAGGGTCATGATCTATCTTCTCTTAATCTGGATGGACCAAATCTTTGTCGGATGACTCAGATAGCTCCTATCTTGGATGAACAATCCAAATTGTTTCTTAATTGGCTCTCTTCAATTATCCCTAGATTTGAGCCGAAATTTGGTCTAATATGACTCGAATCCTTGGCCATTTGATCACATATAAGACCACATTCAAATATTAGTATCAAATACCATAAATTAAGAATAAATCACATTAAATCCAAAGATGAATACAATTCATGAAATACAATATATACACTAATTTACCCTATGAGGAGATAAAAAAGTATGGATATAGAGGTCGAATTATCATGACAAAATGATGGTTATTAGGCATCTGAACGTTGTCTAGGTGTCTGGAGCTCTGGATACTTGGAATCGATTGGTCAACCAGATTTAACTGAATCTAGTCAACTTTCTCATCTCTAGTCCTTGCACCACTGAGTTAGTATAACACAAATATGAGTAAGTTGGATAGCTACAACTTTCCTGATCTTGACTAAGGATTTCCAATAAAATCTTAGGTCAGATTGACACCTGCTATATTTTTTAAGGGAACTCATCCTTGTTGGATTCTAAAGATGCTAGAGGAGGGGGGTGAATAGTATTAGTCATTTTTTCGAAAGTTAAGAATACACAGTGGAAAAGAAACACAAAAATATAAATGCTAACATAAGTAGCTTTATATGGTTCGGAGTCTTCGACGACTTCTACTCTAAGACTCGCACTCGTTGAGTACTTTCGTTGGACAATCTACTAATAGTTTGAAATGTTACAAACTTTAAGTACAAGAAATATAAGAAAAATTTATCAACAACAGAGAAAATAAATAGAACTCTATCATCGGTTGTCAGAGGAGTGTTACAGCATCGTAGGAGCTTTTCCGGAGCAGCGCGCAAGAACGAAATTTGTAGCAAATGATGCCCTCAATCTGCTGGTGGAAGGCTTCTTTTATAGCTCCGTCCGGGCCCTAGATCCCTTCTCGGGTGCTTGGACTATGATGATATAGCTAGCTCTTGTCAAAACTTTATTCCCGAAGTTTATCCATCTCCGGGTGCTCGAACCCCCTCTAGGCGCTTGGACCATTTTGGGTTTGGCCAGTTATCGTGATCCAACTCAGCTTCTGGATAAGGTTTGCTGGTTTGGGTGCCTGGACCAACTTCAGGCCCTCGGACTGCTTGAGTGCCTGACCAGGTACCTGTCTGGGAGAAACTGGCCTGGGTGCCCAAAACAACTCTGAGCACCTAGAGTCCGGGTGCCTGGATCAATTACAAAAGCTCAAACCACTTTTTTACCTATCTCTCTCCCGCAACAAAAAGTTACTACATGCATAAAAATTACCTTGTAAAATAAAGTTAGCACATTCAAATATGATCAAATTATGACATAAATCCTGTCCTCCAGAGTAAGATCTAGTCAATGTCTCAATTTAAGTTTTCTAAATAGACTTAAATTAAACTGACACCTACATTCTCCTCAACTGGAACACGTCCTCACCGAGTCACTCTTCTCGAGCGACTTACCTCAACTTACCTGCAAAATATCTAGTCCTTCAGACTTGTTTAGACTTTCTCTGGCCTTGCTTAGTATCTGACTAAGCTAAGCTACTAAGACTTACCTGTAACACTGAGTTAGCACAATAGATATAAAATGGTAATAAAAAATAGTGCTAGCATCATTAATATTTCACTGGTCTGGTCGACCCCGCGTGGACTCTAGGCACCTAGACTCCAGGCGTTTTGACCCAGTCAAGGTGCCTTGCCCAGGTGACACAGCCAAGGTGTTGGTGCAATTTGCACTAATGATATAACTCATGTTTTGATAAATGACAAGTGGATTAAAGTTAGAGTGTTTGTGTTTTAATTACTTTACTAAGTATGCAGGAGTTGATGGGTCTGGAGGACATGACACCAGGCTGAAATTCAACTAGGTCCATAGGACCCGATAGCAGGTGAGAGGTTTAGATAGGTTCGCAGGACTCGATATTTAACGAAAAGTCTGATTGAGTCAGCAGGACCTAACGATTGGCGGAAGTCCAATTGAGTCTGTAGAACTATAACTGACGAGAAGACCTGGTGGATCAAAGGCAAGTAAAGCGACTACAGTTGATAAGTAAAAGGTAAGTGACTGGAGGAGTATTCCAATGAGGATGCATTCTCAATTGAGGGAACAGTAGGCGTCGGTCTAGCTTAGGTCCATTTGGGAAACATAAGCTGAGACTTTGACTAGAACCTATTCTCGGAGAGATATGATCTAATTACTACTATTACCTTATTGTGTTGAGTTAACTCTGTTTTATAGGGTAATGTTTATACCTGGACTAACTTTTTTCTACTGGAAAGAGAGAGACAAAAAAGTGGTCTAGGCGCCCAGACTCGGGGATCCCGGAGTCGCTCCGAGCACCCGGGCAAGCTTTACAGCATGTGCCTGAGCAAGCACCCGGGCAGTCTGGGAGCCCGGAGCTAATCCAGCGCTCGGACTAGAGAAATCATCCAAAAGCTAAGTTGGAGTGCGATGGCTGGCCGAACCTGTAATACCCCGGGTAGTTTTGATGTGGTCAACCAAGTTTAGTTAGGTCCTGTTATGTTTTATCCTTGTGTCTAAGTGTGCAGGAGCTGAAAAACACAAGAAGTTGAGCGAAAGATGTAGCTAGTGAGAAGGGTGGCATGAGAAGGAAGTTAATGGGCTCGGTGCATCCTAAAGATGAGGCGTTGCGGAAGAGTATACCAGCGGACGAGAAGGACACGTGTGATGGTCTGAGGGACAAGAAGCTGAGGAGGAAGACTGCTCAAGGATCACCCAAGTGAGCGGATTTGGGTGAGCACAATTCTGGATGGCTGGAGCATCACCCAAGTAAGCAAATCTAAAAATGCTTAACAAGGGAAGTTAACCATTCTCGGATGAACAATATTGAATGCACCTTCAAAGGCTTGGAAGGCGTCTTTGATGAACAGTGCGAAGGCATCTTTCAGCCCATAAAAGACGCCTTCCAGTGACATTAGTGGAGATAAAGTTTTATCTTCTACGAATAAAACTTACCTCATGGAAGGCGTTTTGGCCCATCTTGTAGGCGCCTTCTAGCCTCGGATAGAGTTTTCTAAGGGCTATAAAAAGACCCCTAGAGATAGGAAATAATTAACAACTTGAACTACAACTCTTGTAATATTTTCCTAGCAATTCTTTGAGCTTTTCAACCATTGTAAGTAGGGGTGTTCATTATTCAGGTCAATCCATTAATCCACCCGATCCAAACAACATTCGGGTTATTTGGTTTGGTTAAATGAAATTCAGGTCGGTTGAATAAGTCGACCCAAAATGTTAATTGGGTTAATAGTTTAGTTTTGGATTTAGCTTCCCATCTGAATAATCCGCCTAAAACCTAAATAAGAAACTAATTTATATTTTATAAATTTCAGTGGTAGCACTAGGAACATCTATGGCTACTTGATTAAACCTTTTAATATAAGCTCTAATGGTCTCTTTAGGCCCTTGTTTAATGGAAAAGAGACTCTAGGGAGTCTTATGATATCTTCTGTTACTAGAGAACTGATGCAGAAATACCTTACGAAAATATTTAAAATGTCGGATGGAATTTTCTTGTAGTTTCTTAAACCACCTCTGAGCTGCTCCTCCGAGAGTAGTAAGAAACATCCGACACTTAACCCCATCAGTAAATTGCTGTAGCAGAGTCGCACTCTTAAACTTAGAAAGATGATCTTCCAGATCAGTGGTTCCAGAATATTCTCCAATGTTTAAATTTTGATAGTATTTTGGCAATGGATCATTAAGAACCCTCTGAGAGAACAGAGAAATAATTCTCTCAGGGGAACTATCACTAGTCGTCATTTTTCCTTTGCGTTTTTTTTTCATTGGTACTTTACCAGAGGACTCTTGAAGCACCGACCTTCGTCCCCCTTGGTCCATAGGAGTATGGAAAAATGCTCAGGGATGTCAAGTAGGGGAACCAGGAGCAGGGGTTATGTAAACAAGATCATCTTCTTCCATATCTCTATTTTTCCGATGATCAGTAGTCGAAATTGCCGAATTTGCAGCTACTGGTAAGGTACCTCCTGTATTCGCTTGTTGTTGTAATGCCTTTTAAACCCGTGCATTGATGAGCAAATCCAAATCTTCATGAGTTAAGGTAATGGTATTGGGTTTTCCAGCATCCTCCATCACGTAGTCTCAGATTCAGGTGAGGATTCTCACAGACAATGCAAAATTTGATTCTGTTTGAAAGCTGCAGGATGAAACGCTGGGTGATGATGAGCGATGACTTCGAGGAAGGCAGATAACGACAGATTTGAGAAAACCCAAAGCAGACCTGGGAGAGGCTCCGATGAAGAAAACACCACCGAGAAAACCGTGGATCAAGGCTCTAATGGGCGATCTCTCCCCCTGCGCACGATGAGACCAACCAACAAAGCGTTAGTGACCTAAGACTGGGGTAGGAATCCCTGTCTAGGTCCTCCGACGCTCAAGTCAGTTTCTCCGTTTCGAAGAAGAAGAAGTATAGTAAAACTGAAGTGAACTAAGGTTTGAGTTGTGAGGCTATGCGTACCTTGTTAATGGAGAAGATTCCCCTTTTATGCCACCTCATCTAACCCCACAGTCATGAGGTGGACCTAGGTTTGTTAGAGTTTGTTAGGAGATGAGGTAAGTATTACCTGCAATGGTTTTAGGATTTTTTTTTTACCTCAGGCATATCTTCTTTGTCGTTTAGCATACCTACAGAAACTTCTATAAACTATCCCTCGCCAAATTAACCAAGCCATCACATAATCATATATTATTCACATTTTACTCATATATATCATGTATTTGGTTAACTACTTAGGCTCATTCAATATTTACTGAGAATATCTTCTATACCTCGACCAGATGTGTTCAGGGGATCTAATAAGTCAAAAGGTTTTGATACTTGGTTGACTCTTTATGCTTGATCGATATTTACTTTTCTGAGTGTTTATGAGTACCGATGCTCGGTCGTCCTTTACACAGTCGTGTGAGTATTAGGAATGCTATAAGGTTATATATCTTTATACCCGATCGATCCTTTAGGCCCGTCCAAGATTCATCTACCGAATGTATATGAATATTCTCATTCAACTTCCCCTTACTCAGTCAATAATACGCTCTAAACCACATAAGATCAAACATCTTTATACTCGGTCGATCATTCATACTCGGTCGAGCTTTACCTGTTGAGCATATATGAATATTCTTACTTAAATTACCCTTACTCAATCGATCTCCCCTTGGTCGGCTATATGCAAGAATAAGGCTAAATGCCTTTGCGCTCGATCGATCATTTATTTGTGTTCGATCTTTCCTCATTAAGCGCACATAAACATTCTTGCTCGGTCAGTTCCTAACGCTCGGCCAATCTCTCATGCTCGGTCGGTCTTCATTTGATGAGCGTATATAAACCTTCTCATTCGGTCTAACCTTTTTTGGTCAACCATATGTTAAACAAAACTAAGTGTCGTTGTGCTCAGGCGACTTATTACACCTGGTCGAGCCTTGCCTCCCGAGTGAACCACTGTATCCTCATTCTACTCTTTTTAGCCTTCCTTGTCTTATTATCCCTTTTCCTCCTTACTACAAAGAACCCATCTATCCATAACCTATATCACTATGCATTTCTAAAATTCAGTCCAAATCAAATTCAGAAATGCAAACTTGTCAATAATCCTAATCGATTGGTCAATTGATTAGGAAGCCTACGTTTTCCCACAGAGTGTTATAGGATCGATCAATAGATCGAGTCAGTGCATTTCAATTGATCCATCGATCGATTGAGTCGTATGTTAAGGCACAGAACCTTCTTGAATCGATTCAATCTATCTCAATCGATCGGACGATCAATTGGGAAATTCCCTTCATGAATAGTACGACCCGGAGTCGATTCACTTATTTTAATCCTGTGAACTAAAATCAATTCATTTATCAAAATGTCTCTAAGTCCCATGCCCTAGGTTTCGAGCGATTTTCCCAGCGATTCTCTCAACGCTCCTCTTCGGCGTCCGACTGTCTTCTCCGGCAAATACAGTTAGGGTTTACTGTTCTCCCAATTCTGTGCTTTCTTCCTCATGAAGAAGAAACAATTAGTGTTTCTTGTTCTCCTCAAGCTTCGCTCAACCATCCCTTCTCACTTCCTAAATGAGGAATCTGAATCCTAAGTAAACCCTAAACCCTAACTCTATTTTTCTTTCATATTCTATGTTATTAGTAGTGTTTTAGGCTTCTAATCTTTTGTGTTCCAGCATGACATTTTACTCATGCATCATTTTTGCACGATATTCATTCTTATTGCATTGGTGGTGTTTGCTACATTTTCTTTCACCATGTGTAGGAAAAAAACAAAAGGTTAGTGAATATGGTGAAGGGTTTTCTCAACTTTTACCCCGACCCAACCTCCCACTGACCAACATTTTCCAAATGTCGCTCTTAAGCAGGCATTCAACAAGAACACCTTTAAGCTTATCCCTCCTCGGTCCATCAATCAAGAATTTTATCATGATTCTTGCTTTGAAGTCTTTTCCTTAATCGAACATTACAAGTTTTCATCCATTGTCTATTGTGAAAGGAGTGTCAATGTTGGGCTTGTATTCAAATTCTATAATAACTTGCATAAATTAGATGGAGTTATTTACCATACTCGTGTCGCCAAGTGCAGTTTGAACTTTTCTTATGAGATCCTTCAAAACTTTTTGGGGTGTCGTCCATCGACGAATGAGTTTGTATTTTACCCTACATTACCTGATCTCTTGCCTCCACCATTTGAGCATATCACCATTGATTCCATATATCAAAGTCTCCTTGGTTGTCCCTGCAATGTCCCTAGACTTCCCTTAACATTTTTTTATTGTAGATCAATAATCCAACAAAGGACAACCCACTAGACCTTTGTTGTAAAAGAACGATAACAGTAATCACATCAAACTGAACCACCTTACCCAACTATACGATAGCATCACAATCAAGAAGTTAACAAAAGGAACAGGGAAACACCAATACAATTCCTCATACAAATAAAGAAAGATTCATGAGAAAACAAAGCCTTCATCAAAAGCAGAAATCAGATTGGATTTGCACCTTAACCTGCTAGAACATACCCCAATGTCACAGGTAATATCAAAAATCCAAGAACGTCATTGAAGCAAACCTCCAACAAATCCAAACTGCCCGGAAATTTAATAGCACCCTAAAGAGCCAACAATCCACCATATAACACATTAAAATCTACCGAATAAGTATTGAAAATCCACATCCATACCCAGGAATAGAGCAACACATTTCATCGGAGAAATAGAACAACGCCAAATTGATTTCATACAAGATCCGTAGTTATCTGAAGAAGCTAAACAATATCTAATTGAATCCACATCTTTCAAAGCAGTCCGCTATTTCCAAAGCGATACAAAATAATCAAGAATATCTTTCATCAAGGCTTAGAACACCAACATTCTGTCTAAAATCTTTGGGAGAGAAAAGAAAGCAATACATTAACATAACTATCTGAAACCACTCAAGAATTCAGTCCAGAACTTGATCTGTCCGAAAGAAACCAAAAAAAATATTACATCCAACCATAAATGCCCAAATTCGACACAGAAAATCTTGAGTGATTCACGCAAAAGAATAAGCACAACATAGGGAAAAATTAATTCACATCTCTTTCAATCTCTCGGCATGAAAGACCAACATATTACCTTGCCCTAACTACCTATCCCTTACCTCACAGATTTCCTACCGACATAGAGGAATGAAATTGCATTTCTCTTCTTTGTGCCTCCGCCGGAAACCCTCACCTACTGCTGATATGCCAAACCCACGCCTACTGTCGATGCGCCGATGGTGATCCATGACCGATTGAAGTGTCCTCCATGGAATCAGTTGCGTGGTGGGAAGCTTGGCCAGAGTTTCAGGCCTGGCAGAAAGATCCGTCGAGATCAGCGAAGGTGGTGAAGTGGTATCGACGACTTTAGGGTTCAACGAAAGGTGCAGCGGTATTTTTATACCTAGGTTAATTAACTTAATTAACTCCTAACCTAATTTGGGTATTATCAAGGCTTCCCTCGATGTTGTTAGTTCTATCCCCTTTAAACATGTGTACTGGTTCCTTTTAAATCCTGAAAAATTTCTAAAAATTTATAGAATTTTTTTGTAAATTACAGGCCTATTTATCACTCATGGGGTCTTACAATTCTTCCCTCCTTATAAAAATTACATCCTCAAAATTTGACTTACCAAATAGTTCGGGATAACAATTGCGCATATCCAATTTAGTCTCTCAGGTAGCTTCCTCATCAGCTGATTTCCCCATGAGACCTTTACCATTCTGATCTCCTTGTTCCCCAGCTTTCGGACTTGGCGATCAAAGATTTATTTCGGCACCTCCTCATAACACAGATCCGTCATCCACTGCATGGTCTCATGACCAATCACATGAGAAGGGTTAGAAATTTACCTCCTAAGCATAGATATGTGGAACACGTTATGAATTCCTGACAGATTCGGTGGTAGGGCAACTCGGTACGCGCGAGTTCCAATCCGATCTAGAATCTTAAAAGGCCTGATATACCTTGGACTGAGTGTCTCTCTTTTCCCGAACCACAGTACCCCCTTCATCGGTGATACCCTGAGGAACACATGATCTCCCACTGTAAACTCCAAATCTCTTTGTTTTTATTGGCATAACTCTTCTGGCGACTTTGTGTTGATTGCATCCTGTCTCGAATCTTAGCCACCAAATTCACTGTATGAGTTACTATATCTAGACCTAAAATTGTCCTCTCTCCTACCCTATCCCAATGCAATGACATCTTGCATTGTCTTTCATACAACGCTTCATATGAAGCTATACCAATAGTGGCTTGATAACTATTATTATAAGTAAACTCTACCAGGGGCAACTTCAACTCTCAGCTTCCTTTGAAGTCTAGCATACATGCTCGCAGCAGATCCTCTAAAATTTGAATCGCCAGTTCGGATTGACTATCAGTCTGAGGATGAAAGGTGGTACTAAAAGTGAGTTTTGTACCTAATCCACGGTGTAAACTTTCTCAAAATCCGGATGTAAATTTTGGATCTCTATCTACCACAATCCGAGCTAGTATTCCTGCAACCGTACTACCTCTCGTATATATGGTTCTGTATATTACATCTCGTAAAGCTGGTTTTTATCAGCAAAAAGTGTGTCGACTTTGTCAGTCGATCCACAATAACCCACACAACATTTGATACCTTGGGTGAGGTTGGTAATCCTGCCACGAAATCCATAACAATATCTTCCCACTTCCAAATAGGAATCGGAAGCGGTTCCAGTAGTTCTGCTAGCCTCTAATGTTCGGCCTTCACCTGCTAGCAAGTATGACACTCATGAACTACTTTGATTATGTCTCTCTTCATACCCAACCACCAATACAGTAGTTGCATATCCTTATCCATCTTTGTGCTTCTGGGGTGAGTAGAGTATAGAGTGGTATGTGCTTCGATCATGAGGTCCTCTCTGAGTGAACCAACCTTAGACACTCAAATGCGACCCTTGTATCTCACGATTCCATCAACCATTGAGTAGATAGTGCTACCCTTTGCTTCAGCTCTGCATTTCCATTCCATTAACTCTGATATGATGCTTTCCCTATACAGATCTGGTCCAGTAGGTTTGATTTAATGGTCAGTGTTGACAAACTAATCTGCTCATTTGGTGCTAAAACTTCCAAACTCATATGTTGAAATTTTGATATTAACTGTTGTTGGGTGGTTAAATGCGACAACATCGCGAGCTTGCGACTCAGAGCATCTGCCACCACATTAGCCTTACATAGATGATAATTAATGTTACAGTCATAGTTCTTCACTAATTCCAACCATCGTCTCTGTCTCATATTTAATTCCTTCTGTGTGAAAAAATATTTCAAGGTATTATGGTATGTGAAAATCTCACAATGTTCCCCATAAAGGTAATGCCTCTAAATTTTTAAAGTAAAAAATGATTGTCGCTAGTTCTAGGTCAGCATAAGCAATGACCTTCCCATTTTGCATTAGCACAACCCCTAAACTATTCTTGGAGGCATCTGTGTACCCCACAAACTGTCCAAAATTACCTGGGATTGCAAGCACTGGTGTTGTTATCAATCTTTCTTTCAACTCCTCGAAGTTCCTCTCACACTGGTATGTCCATTCATACATTACCCCCTTCTTGGTCAGCAAAGTCAGAAGTAGGGTGATTCATGAAAAATTCTGGATGAACCTTTGATAGTAGTCTGCTAGCCCTAAGAATCTTGGGATTTCGATAACATTCCTCGGTGTAACATAATTCCTGATTGCTTCCACTTTAGCTGGGTCTGCCTCTATACCTTTCTCTGAAACTATGTGTCCTAGAAATGAAATATGTCTTAACCAAAAGTCACACTTGCTGAACTTTGCATACAAGTATTTATCTTTTAGAGTTTGCAACACTATTGTTAGGTGTAGATGACGCTCTTCACGACTCCGATAGTAGATTAATATGTCATCAATAAAAATAACAATTAACTAGTCAAAATACAGCTAAAAGATCTGATTTATCAAATCTATAAATACTATTTGCGCATTGGTAAGTCCAAAACAGCATAATCAGGAACTCATAATGTCAGTATCGAGTTCTGAATGTCATTTTATAAACGTTCTCATCCTTCACTTTCACCTGATGGTACACTAACCTCAAGTCGATTTTTAAGAACACCGCTGCTCTTTGTAGTTGATCGAACAAATCATCAATCCTGGGCAATGGGTACTTATCCTTGACCGTAACTTGATTCAGCCCTCGGTAATCAATGCACAAATGCATGGTCCCATCTTTCTTACAAATAAACAACATCAGCGTTCCCCATGGTGACACACTTAGTCGGATGAAACCCTTGTCCAGTAATTCCTGCTGTTGCTCCTTCAATTCTTTCATTTCCGTAGACACTAATCGGTATGGTGTTTTCGACATTGATGGGAGTCTGCACAATTGGTTGGCTTATGATTTTGAGGCAATTTTGCTTATTAGCAGCATTTCATGACCCATATAGTTCTCTACACTGATTGGTGCGTCCTTGGTTGTTCTTGGACTTAGGAACTTAACTTAAGCCTTTATCAAGATTTACCGTTGCTATGTTAGAGATGAGGAGGGTGAAGTTTTTCTTATGTAGGTCTACCTCACTGACTGAGTCCCATGAGTGTAATTTCTTGTAGACATCGTGGGTACCCTTAGATGTGTCAAAGAAGACAAACGTGCTGAGCTAGGGTAAGCTGGAGCCTGGAGATGGTTGCTTTGTCCATGGCCACATGTAAGACCTAAAGTTTTGAAAGTAGATGGTGCATCCTTCCAATTAGTTAGCTAATATTTTTGCTCATGTATCATTTGGAAGCCCATGTAGGTTGTTGCACTAGTTGGTGGCTGTGCTCTGACATAGGACCTTGGTTAGTGGAAAATGATATAGATACGAATAGATGTAGATTTCCCTCATTAGTGTGGTCTTGCCAGAGCTAGGGTCAATGGGTTTTTGTCCACATTGTGTTCATGGGTGTTGGACATGCTATGATCTGCTAGCAAAGGGATTGAGTGATGGAGTAATCGATTGATCAAACAACTCATGCTAAAAGGACAACAAACATAAAATTTCGTTCAAGTGAATAGTTGATTGGAAATTGTTGACTAATTGAATGAAGAATCAGTCGATTGGTCAATTAGTTGACGCTCAAGCAAAAGTGAGCAATAAGAATGTTTTTGTTGACTAGGATTGACGTATGGACTTTGACTAGATCACATTGTTTCAAAGTATTGTGTCCAAACTGGAAATGATAAACGCCTGTTCACCAAATTTTGATAGGATTATGGGGAAGTATTATTTTCATAACCATGTATATCTCTAAAAATAGTCTGAAAATATTTTATAATTATGGGATCACAATTTCATACATCATCAGAGCAATTCCATAAATTTTGGGATATTCATGGGTTAGGATAACATAGCTAATATAAGGATTGTTATGTATATAGTTACTTTGGACATACTTTGTCTTTACGAGAGATACAATATAAAAAAAATCAATTAGAATACGACATCATCAATCTTGATCCTTTCTCAATTGCTCTATAGAAGATAATGAAGCAAACGTGGCATAAAAATATGAATGTGTTCCAATGATAGCTGTCGCATACATTATTGTCCCTATTTCCACAGCGATATGTAATGACTAAGTTAAGATTCCAGTGCTCAGTATTTTAGGAGCTTGGATGCATTAATTATACTTTATTATGTCTCAATCCCAACAACTTGTGTTTCTAAAGCTTGAATGTAAATGTTAAAGGTTTAAATATGTTCCTAGTTTAGTAACAGGTTAGCACTAGAGCTAGAATGCTATTGTTAAGTTTTATTATGTTCTCATTACCGTAGCAAGTTGTTATTAGATATTGTATGCAATTATTTAGTTGTAACTTGTTTTAACTCAGTAACAGGTGTCATTAGAATAAGTATGCATATGTTAGAGGTTTCAATTTGAGTTATTTCAGCAACAGGTGCCGATAGGGAATTAATTGCAAATGGAAGGTTATAACTTGTCTCTAACTTAGAAGCAGGGGTTTATAGAATTTACATGTATTTGGTAAGTTTTAACTTGTGGCTATTGTAGTACAAGCGATGCTAGAGCTTGGAGGTATCGGTCATGTCCATTCATATTTAGTTTCAGTGTATGAACCCTATAGTTGGAATAAAACTGTTAAGAGTTAATATGATTATTATTTCTACATTATGCTGACACTAGATCTTGAATGTGACTGTAAAAGCTCAGCTTGATTTAATTATCGAAGCATGAGGATTTAGAATGTGAGAGTGTTGCCTAGGCTTTATTAGGTGGTAATTTCAGTAGTTATGTGGTCCTTGGGGCTCGAATACATATAGCACGTTTCATCTTGATTTTTGGTCTAGTAGCATGCAATCTTTTGAGTTGGAATGTATGGGATAAGTGTTATGGTATTCCATTCCTTGTAGTTTGTGGATCCTAGATCTTGAAAGTATTAGATAAATGTTGATGTGTTTTATTTCCTATTGTATGGTATTCCTCGTATTAACTTGATAGTTCTGGAGTGAAGGTTTTATGGAGGAACCAGCTCATGGAGGAAGCTACTTGGGAAATGGAGCTCAACAGGTGCAACTGCTAGCCCAAATTGGTTGGAAGGTCAAATTTCGAGGATGAATTTTTTTTAAGCATGACAGAATTGTAAGGTCCTACCTGCTCCAACAATTTCTAACTAGGGATTTAGTTCGGTAAGGTTAGTTTTTAAGAAATGCGCACATTAAGTGAAATTATTATGTCACTGAAGGTGATTGGGGTTAATGAGATCATCTAGGAAAAATTAGTGGGGCCTAATTTAACACATAATTTGAGTTGTATAAGCCAAGATTAGGGGGGACTTACTAGTGGATTGGGGGCCCAAATAAAGAAATAGAGGAGAGATACAAGAAGAGGAAGGTATGCGAAGAAAAGGGGAGGGGGGACAATGTTTTCGCGACTAAGGAAATGGTCGATCGGCGATGCTACCAAGGGAGAGGCGATTCCATCGGACGAAGGACGGAAGTAGGGGAAGGGTCACCATTCGCGTTGGGTAGGGGGAAAGTGTTAGCGCATCGAACTGACAAGAGGGAAGGGGTGAATTGCCTAAAACACAAAAAAATATCTTCCCCGTTCTTTCAACTCTAGGAATGCAACAATAATAAAATAATAGAACTAAAGAAGACTCAGGGATTTGACTTGGTTACAACCTAGGTGGTTGTTAATCCAAGACGGTTGAAAGAGCTCAGTAAGAATCTTCTTCTCTGAAGGCAGAGAAGCCTTTTACACACTATGAAAGCTTAATAGTTACTAAAAATTGAGTACAAGAGTTGATATCTAATTCCCTAACTCCAGGACCCTTTTTATAGGGCTTGGAAATCCTATCTTCGGCTTGAGGGCACCTCCTATAAGCATAGAGGGCGCCTCCAGCGTAGCATTTGGATAAAACTTTATCCAAATGTGAAACAATCATCTTTGACTAATTGAGGGCATCCTCAATGACATTGAGGGTGCCTTCCATGTGGAGGGTGCCTCCCATGTAGGGCGCCCTCTATGGAGGGTGTCGTCACCCTGCATTGGTGTAATTGCAACCTTCCTTTGGTTCTTCTGTTGCTCCGTTCGCTTGGGTAATTACGGTTAACCGAAATAGGGCTCACCCGAATCCAATTTTCGGTCTTCTCCTCGAGCAGGCTTCCGCTCCAACTTCTCATCCCTCGAACATCGTGTACATTCTTCTCGTCCACCGGTGTACTCTTCCGCAGCTCTTTCATCCTTCAGACGCACCGAGCTCGTCGGCTCCCTTCCTGTGCTGTCCTTCTCTCTAGCTGCATCTTCCGCTCGACTTCCTGTGCTCCTGCACACTTAGACACAGGGATCAAATAACAAACATAACCTAACATAACTTGGTTGATCATATCAAAACAACCACGGGATCCAACAAGAACTACGTAAGACACTAGGATTTTTACTTGGTTACAACCTAGGTGACTATTAATCCAAGGCGGTTGCAAAGCTCCACTAAAAATATCTCCTTTGATGAAAGCGGAGAAGCCTCTTACACTCTTTGAAAAGCTCAAAAAGTTGCTAGGAGATTAATAAAGAAGTTGTTGAATATTTTCTAATTTCAGGGGTCTTTTTATAGCCTCTGGAAAACTCTATTTAAAGGTGGAAAGCGCCTTCAATAGGATTCAAGGTGTCTTCAATCAGAGAAATCTTATCGCCGAAGATAAAACTTTATCTTCGACTAATGGTCACTGGAAGACGCCTTTTATAGGCTGGAAGGTGCTCTTGATAGTATTCATCGAAGGTTCTTCCAAGACATGGAAGGTGCCTTCCATGAGGCATATTAGCTCCTTAGCTAATCTCTTTATGTGGGTGATGCTCCAGCTAACCGGAGTTGAGCTCACCCGAACCCAATTCTGACCTTCTCCTCAAGCATCCTTCTTTCTTGGCTTCTCATCCCTTGAATGTCAGGCACGCCCTTCTTGCTTCTATAACACCTCGTCCCTTGGATGCGCCAAGTCTGTCGACTCCTTATCCGTGCTATCCTTCTCTCTAGCTGCATTTTCACTTGACTTCTTGTGTTCCTGAGCTTTTACACACTTAGAAACAAGGATTGGACCTAACTTGACTCGGTTGATCATATCAAAACCAATCTAGGGTATTTACAATCTCTCCTTTTTTTATGTGCATCAATCCGAGTCAAGTTAGAGTTTAAACAACACATTAATTAAAGTATAACAATCAAAATTACAATTGTATCATCAAAATTAATACAAAAATGCACTAAAATTCATGCAGTTTAAAAGCAATAAACACCCCCTCCAAACTTAACATTTATGTATTCTCTCCCTTTAATCATATCAAAAAATAATTAGGGAAAATAACAAAAAAAATAGAAATAAGTCTGAAAATTTTTTTTATAGGGGTTTTAAAACAATGTTCCATGAAATTTGTATTTTCATTGAAATTATTTTATTGAAAAATTAATTTTTAAGAATTAAGTTTTAGATTTCTCAAAATTATTTTTAAAAAATACTGTAACTTTTTAAAAAAATAATGAAAATTCTTGTCAATGTCGAAGATAAGGTTTCAGATTAGTAAAAAAATTTTATGAGCACATAATTTAATTTTATTTCTAAGATTAATATTTTGAATCAGAAATATAATTTTTGAAAATATAATGATTACAAATGGTTTAATACGTTGAAAAATCATGCTAATTTTTCTAAGCATGTAAATACGATGTTTATCTTCAAAAAATTAAATTTTATAAAAATAAAGACTTAATAATTTTTTAATAATAAAAACATTATGTTAGTTAAAAAATTAAAAATAATTTAGATAATGATAAAAAAATCTTGAAAAAAATTCTTGTGATAGTGAACATCATGTTTTATCATAGAAATAAAATTTTCCAAATATAGATATGTGAAACATTTTTTAATTTTGACAATACAAATTTTGTTAAAAAAAAATCAAAACAAATAATATAACAGTCAAATATTTTAAAATAATTTTTTATTAGTGGATCAAATCTTTAGATACCATGGTAAAAATTTTCAACTTAAAATACGAAGAGTAGGCTTGCTAAATAATTAATTTGTTTAAACAATATAGAAAATAAAACACATTAAATTTTAAAGCATGCATGAAACTAATTTAAATTATACTAATCATGATTTGGAAATCCAATATAAATTTTTATGTTCTGGATTTATTAATAACTTTTAGGAATATAAGATCTAACTATTTTTTAAATTGGGCCCTTATGAAATTATAAATACCAATTAAGCCTAGTGGTATATCTAACATTTGAATATCGAGAGGTATTTGAACATGCAACATTTTGTTTGAGTAATTTTACTTTTACTTTGTCTTTTAATTTTATTTTTTTTATTTTATCAAACAATTTTAGTGGACATGCATTAGCTAATTTTCTTTTCGAATCAACATTTTCCTTCTTTAATTTATTATTCTGACTGACTTTCTGGGGTGGAAGTATGCTTAGTAGGTGGAACTTGGTTTGTCCGTTTGCTACAAAGTCGACTTGTTCTTTTTTAGTCCATGGTACTTCTCTTTTTCAGCTCTTTGTTGGTCCTTGGGAGATACAAAATCATATTTATTTATTAAAAATAATTTAAAATCTATTTTGAAAAATACCTCCATACGTTTCTTCTATATCGTGAACTCCTCCTTGAACTTAGGCAGATAGATGTTGGGTCCGGCCATCGCCTTTGTGCTTTAATCATTAGTTAGTCCTTCTAAGACGGTTGAACTCTGATATCAATTGTTGACGCAGGTAGGCCACTAAGAGGGGGTGGATTGTCCTAAAAATAAGTTAGAAGAATCTCAAGCTAGTTTTAGCAGGGATATAATATTAGTTAACCAAATATAACATAATAAATAACAACTTAAAAATAACTAAGAGATTAGGATTTTTACTTGGTTACAACATAGATGGTTGCTAATATAAAGTGGTTGCAAAGCTCCACGAAAAATATCTCCTTTAATGAAGGTGAAGAAGTCTCTTACACTCTTTAAAAAACTCAAAAAGTTGTTAGGAGATTAATACGAAAATTATTGAATATTTTCTAACTACAAGGGTCTTTTTATAGCTCTTAGAAAACTCTATCCAAAGTTGGAAGATGCCTTCAATAGGGTTCAAGACGCCTTTAATCAGAGAAATCTTATCATCAAAGATAAAACTTTATCTTCGGCTAATGGTCACTGGAAGGTGTCTTCTATAGGCTAGAAGACACCTTCAACACTGTTCATCAAAGACATCTTCCAAGCCATGGAAGACGCTTTCTATGAGCTAGATCAGCTCGTTAGCTGATCTTTTCATGTGGGTGATGCTCCGGCTAACCGAAGTTGAGCTCACCCGAATTCAACTCCGACCTTCTCCTCATGCAAGCTTTCTTCCTAGCTTCTCATCCTTCGAACGTCACACACATCCTTCTCTTTTATTGGTGAACTCTTCCGTATCACCTTGTCTCTCGGATGCACCGAGCCCGTTGGCTCCTTTCCTGTGTCATCCTTCTCTCTAACTACGTCTTACGCTCGACTTTTTGTATTCCTAAGCTCCTGCACACTTAGACACAATGATCAAATGCAAACATGACTTAACTTGACTCGGTTGATCATATCAAAACTAACTTGGGTTACTTACCTATCAAACCTAACGAGGTTATGATTTAGCTAATTCTCCGTTGCATATTTTGGCATTTCGGAGGTGTTGAAATGCTATCGAAAAAATCAGCTAAAACATAAACTCATTCATATCAAGCCCCACATTGGGGCCTAATACGAAATCATATTAGATTTTCACGGAGTTATGATTTAGTTGATTCTTCCGACAATATTTTAGCACCTTCTCCGTCTCCAGAGATGTTGAAATGTAATCGAAAAAACCAGCTAAATCATAATCTTGTGGCCCTAATATAACTTCATTGGATATGATATGACAACATGAACTTAATATGAATGAGCTTAACAATTATATGTGAAACCTTTATTACATCATATCCACTTATTTTGAATTAAATAATTGTTAAGCTATTCAATATAAATTTTATTCTCGAAAGTTTAATGCGATATTTTATCTCATGAAAAAAGAAACAAATAACTGAGTTCTTGATTGGTTAACTATTAACCAAAGTTAAAATCAAATGGGTAAAAATTTCATGGTTTCTATCTAGCGCAGAATTGAATGTTTATTCATAGAGTGCATTTTTAGCTTTCAGTCAATGAAAATTGTTTTCAGCTTTAATTTTCATGTGGATTTTTGAGATGGTAAGGTATCTAACGGCGCCGTTCATTACATTTTTAGTTTTATCTAGAGGTATTAAAATATATTTAGAAGAATAAGTTAAATCATAACATCGTAATCCTGATATGATTTCATATTAAAATACATTGAGCATGATATGATTCTACGTGGGTTTGAAATGAATGACTTTATATTTTAGTTGGTCTTTCTGATAATATTTCAATACCTCTGAAGATATCGAAATATGCAATGAATAGCATCATTGGATTACTTATAACTTCAGAAATTTACATGATCTAAAATGGATCAAATATAAAGTCACTAGATCCACTAATGAATTTTAACTTAAATCTATTGATAAATATAAACACTTTAAAATGAACTCATTTAACATCTTATGGATTTATAAGACGGTAAGAAGTTTAACACTACCGTCCCTTATATATATGTTAACTTCTTTAGAGGTATTAGTAAGTTACAGACTACGTACATGTACCGTAAAGTTATCTTTAGAGAGGAAAGAGAAGTGAGAGGAGGAAAGTGACGTAGTTTGTGCAGATTTGAAAGACAAAAAATAAAGGAGAAAAAAAATTACAAGAGAGAGTAAAGAGATAATAAAATAGTGAAGAGATAAAATGGCAATAATAAAAAATTGAATACGTTATCAAAATATAATGTATTTTATGATTAAATTCACACGCCCACTTCAGCAGTGGCGTAAGTGGTGTAGTCAGAATTTTAAACTAAAAAAATTATTTTCAAAAATTTTAAATATTAGTATTGATCGATTTTTATAATCTAAAATTTAAGTTTAAATTTAAAGAGCTAAAAATGATCTTTAAATTTAAAATTTTTGACCTTAACTCTAAATTTTAATTGAAACAACGATCCATCAATCTCTAAAACTTATCTATATTTTAAAATTAAAAAATTATTTATGGTATCACTTTCTCGTAATATTTAGCATTCTTATAGTGGTGATAACGTATGACACGTATATAAGATAAAATTTTCTTAAAATTATCATAATTGATTTTAAATTGATCGAACTCGCTTAAACCTTAAATTTGCTTCGCTAATAACTCAACCAAATCAATCCCGATTTAAGTAATATAATCATTATCTGTGTGTCTATATGTTGGATTTAATTCAAATCCGATCCAATTTTAATTTAGCGCTCTCATTTTGTTTCTACATTTAATTTAATCATTTATTATTACATATTTTATTTTTAAAATTTAATATTTAACATTCCACGTCACGATATTTTTTTTATAAAAATAGTACCAATAAATAATTTAGGACAAGAGTTTTCTAAATATATAACTAATTTTAATCTTCCGATGTCAAACAATGGTAAATTAATCGATCAAAATAAAGATGAGGACTTTTTAAATATATACTATTTATTTTTTTAAAAAAATTTCAGAGGGACGGTGGCACCTCACCGGATAAATAATGTAGCTACGCCTCTGCGGTAAATTGTCGTTATGGGGAATAATCCTATAAAATATATAAACATATAAGAAACGTTAAAATATAAATTAATATTTTTCCTGATAATGAAGTAAAATTTTCTTTCTTAAGCAGTGCATTCCTAGGGGACCCAAAGTCAAGATACCCTATTTCGCCGCCTCCGCCTCGCCATCGGCCATCGTCGGTCTTCCACTTTGCAGGAAGGAGATGGAGAAGTAGAAGAAGGAATGGAGCAGGTAATCCCTAAAAGTCCCACCCCTCCTTATGCATCGTCCTAAATCCAGTTTCTTGTTATCTCTCCCATTGGGCGAAACCAACTTTGACGTATGAATCGCCCATAGCGTTGCTTCTGAATGAACCTTGTTTTATGGCCTTTTAATTTTTTTTTTTTGGGATCTGAATCAAAACATTCGGAAAGGATAAATCACCTAAGTGCGGGTTTGATGTTGGAGATAGGTCCAGAGGCGAAGCTTCTAGTGTTTGTGCTTCCTAATGTCTTCAATCTCTAGGAGAAAGCAATTTCTTTTTGGATCTTGATAAAAGAAAAATGATTTTTTGGTCCATAGTATTTCACATGGATAAAAATATCATATGCTTATTTGAAACAATGGATTCTTGTGAAAGTGTCAATGTTGAAATATTGGTCTCAGGGTCTAGAGTTTTTGTTCTTTTTAAGGACCATTTTAATTGAACGAGGCTGTAAGTATTTTGGCTAAAGTATGACTCCAATACTGATCGGGATGAATTAGCTCGGAATCTTTATATGGAGTTTTAGATTTTTTTTTTAAATTATTTTTTATCACAGATGTAACAAATAACAATTCGTATAAGACATCATTCCCTTTCTTTCTATGTCTTTACAGAAATACTGATCAGGATGAATTAGCTCGGAATCTTTATATGGAGTTTTAGATTTTTTTTTTTAATTATTTTTTATCACAGATGTAACAAATAACAATTCGTATAAGACATCATTCCCTTTCTTTCTATGTCTTTACACAAGTTGAGAAAGTTATTTTCTTTCTGCTTCTTCCATTAGTCACGGTAAGGGAATCCAAAAAATGCTACTCTATTTGCTTTTATTCTTACCTTAATCACACTGTTTGTCATCTGAAAGCCAATTATGGAAAATTTAATTTCTTAATTGCACTCATGGATCTATAATAATGCTTGGTAGAAAATGAAGAATAATGGTAGTTATCAACCTTCTGTTATGGCCGATAAAATGATGATTTATTCTCATAAAAAATAAGTATATTGTTTTAGATATCATTTTAACAATGATAGAGGAAAACATCAATTGCCCAAAGGGTGCAACTAAAGATCAGAATTGACCAAAAATGTCCCGAACTTTGAAAATGCCCAAAAAGGCACACCTTTTTCCTGTTTTACCACTTTTCCATATCTGACTTTTTCTCTTGCTCTCTTCACTTTCCTCTCTCATATGCCAAACAACCTTTCTTCTCTTTGCTCTCTCTTTTGCATGCATGCATAACTGTTATGGTGTTGATTTTTAAAAATCAGCACCACGGATAATTACATTATCTTTCGGCACTACCACGGACCAGATTTCTTGCAGACTAGGACCACATTTTAGCTGTTTCTTTCAATAACATTTTAATACCGTCGGAGAAGCTGATATAAGCATAGAGGGTGCTGTCGAAGTTTTTGCAGCCTTAGAAATCCATAGGACTTGAAATGTGTCCAATTGGATCCACTGATGGACCTAAACAAGTTTGATTGAAATCCACTGATGGATCTAAACAGGTCCGATTGGACATATTTTAGGTCTTGTAGATTTCCGAGACTGCAAAGACTCTAACAGTGCCCTCCATTGCTTCTTTCGGCTTTACCGGAGGTATTAAAATGTTATTAGAAGAATCAACTAGAACCTTAAACCCCTGTGCTTGATATGAATCTGATTATATCAGGGTCCACAGGATCTGAAACAGGTCCCATTGGACTGAAACATGGACCTATACATGTCTAATTGGACCCATTTGGATATCTAAGGTTGCAAGGAGTTCAACTGCCCCCTCCATGGTTTATTTCGACTTCTTCGGAGGTGTTAAAATGTTATTGGAAGAATCAACTTGAACCCTAAACCCTCGGGCCTAATATGAAACATGTTGGGCCTGATATGATTCATATCAAGCCTAGGGGGTTTAGGGTTCTAGCTGATTCTTTCAATAATATTTAACGCCTTTGGAAAAGCTGAAATAAACAATGGAGGACATTGTTGGACTCCTTGCGGCCTTAGAAATCCAAATGGAGGGCTTCTGTGGATTTCTGAGGCTGCAAGGAGTCCAACAATGCCCTCCTTATTTCGGTTTCTCCGGAGGTGTTAAAATGTTATTAGAAGAATCAGCTAAAATGTGATCCTAGTTTCTGATAAATTAGACTCGTGGTAGTGCTGAAAGATAATGTAATTATCTGAAATCCAGCACCACAATAGTTATGCATGCATACAAAAGAGAGAGGAGAGGAAAGAGAAGAGAGGTTGTATGCATAAGAGAGAGGAAAGAGAAAAGAGAAAGAGAAACAGTCAGATTTGGGTTTGGCAGAGGGTGTAAAACAGGAAAAAGGTGCGCCTTTTGGGCATTTTCAAAGTTTGGGATGTCTTTTGGTCAATTCCGAACTTTAGGTGTGCCCTTTGGGCAATTGCCGGAGGAAAAAGTTAACTTGCTTATGTTAAAAAAATATATTTGAAAATGGAGACAAGAGGCAACAGAATATGCAGATCTGTATGCTATCTAAAACTTTGGCAGCAATTCAGACTCATTTATTATTATTTCTCAACTTGGTTCCTAGTGTTAAACCCAGAACAAATTATATGATTTTTTTTTTCAATGTAGGATTCCTTTTTCTGCTTGCCATTCTTTAAATTTCATTGTGTATAGGGTTGTTTAATTTATTAAACTGATGGTTCTTTGTCTGCTTATCTTATGGCATGCAGTGCTATCAGAAGTTTATGTAAGGGCATTACAGTCTTAACTATTATGAGAGTGTCTTTCAGAATTGTGCTATGAAAAGTTATTTGGGCTTTTTGACATTACAGTTTTAACCATTATGAGAGTGACTTTCAGCTTTTTTTTTTTGTTTTTTTATGTCCCCAATCATATTAAGTATGCACTATCAATGACAATGTGCGGGAGATGTAACTATGATGAATTATACTACAAATTGAAATACAACATAAATGTTTGATGAATATGACGATATTAGGATTTTGTCAAAATTAATATTCTTTGTCACTGCCATTTGATCCATTATTTGATACTGTTTGTATGGATGAACTCATTTTATCAACACCTTTATTATGTCATAATCAACATGTCATCCTGCATTTGCTACTGTTTAACAATGCCTCAATTTTCAAATGTTTATGCTAAAAGATTATCTAGATGTTTATTTGCAGCACTTATGATTTGATCTTATATTACCGAATGCTTGAGCAACATCAAAGTATTTTATTTAAGGTCAATTGCCCAAACTCCCACCAATAGGCAAGTGTTTAGAACATTGGACTAGATCAGGCATTTAACTTATTAATCCAGGAATCAGAAATCAATCTAGTCTGGTTGAAATGATAAATTCATCCTAGTTGAATCAACCTTTGACTAATTGAATTGTAAAAGATGTAGCAGAAGTTGAGTGTTTAATCCCCACTGAGTTTCAAAACAGTTTGATAATTAGTAATCACTTTTACATTTTTAATGAGAAAGAGTTGACACTCAGAATCAAATTGACTCATAGTCTGTCCTGCTCATTGTTTTTAACCTAATCCTCAAATTTCAACCCAACTTTTGAAACCCTAAGCTATGCTTCTCCTCTATGCCTTATACAGCCTATCAGGTTCATCTTCTCCTCCTTGCTCACCTCATGGTGATGAGATGTGGAGTGATTGTTTTTTAGATCACACACCTTGCTGATTTCTATCACACTGAAGGTGTGAATTTTATTCATAAATTCCTTCACATGAATTGCTGGAGAATCATCCCTACATGTTAGCTATTCATTCCACAAAGCAAATTCTCCGACTTGGATCCCTGAATCATCTTCTCTTCTTCTTTGATTGTGTAAGATGCATTATCCTTCTCTTTGCATATAGAAGAAGCTTCTCATCATTCTCTTTTTGGATAAATCAAATCACAATGACTATCATCAGTGTCTGCCCTCATTTTGAATGAAGAAATGATCTGTGCCAATTACTCTAGAAGCAAGGTTTATTGAATATTTCAGTTTTATAATTGAATCTCTCTTTTGTTTACTACCAGATTTTCTTTATTCTCCATAACTCAATTTACTTAATTAGACTCTTTTTTTCTTTATCAATGATTGTAAAATAATTTCAATGTCTCTTACTAAAATATAGGGTGAGATTCAGTTTTATAATGAATGTTATACATATAAGATTTTATCTAACCATATCTAATTCCCAATTAGGACACATAACAGAAGCTCTGTGTATGAAGTTGGATTTACATGATCTGGTAAAAGATTTCTCTATCTGTGCATAAATGCTAGATGGGCCTGTAGTTAAGGATTCAGAAGAGAAGAGCGTAAAATTGTCAACTGAGTTATGACACTAACATTTTTTATTAATTAAGTTTCTTGGATATTGCATGAATTTTGGTGCCTATAAAGCTTGTAATTGTGTAAAAGAAATATATTTATAAGCAAAAATGGGATAAGGTAGAATATCTTTGTCTCCAAATTCAATCAGAAATTAAAAGGATGCCCTGGCATAACATAAATGTTAAATATTGTGGGAAGACTTATAGCTTTCTGTGAACAAGGAGATCTCTAGTGGGAGGAAAGGGATATGAATTCATTCTATATTATTATCAGTTTGAACTTTGGAGTCTGGTCAAGCCTCTTCTATCCAAGATAGCACTGATATAGTTCTTCATGGCGTGCTAAAAGACTTCCTCCATGGCATAGCTCAGTCATTCGTGGTAGGGCTACTCTGGCAGAATTCTTTTCCTAAAGCGAGGATCTAGCTGCTATGCCGCTCTTTCCAGTTCTCATCCATCCTGGTGTCCAATCCCCTAAGTGCAGCTTTCCCCCTTGCAAAAGAAGGCTTCAATCAGATAAATCACATTTATTGAGTCACCAGTCTCTTATTTTGAAGAGTTGACCACCAGGTTCTTTTCAGGTTCTTTATTAGTTTAAATATTATATAGTGGAGAATCTTCAACTGTACCTTGAATTGTTCATTTTGAGAAAATTTTTGAGATCTATGTTTATGTTATGCCATGAAACAAAATAGTGACTTTCTTACCAACTTTGTGCGACAATCTAAGCCATTAACATGGAAAAAATTTAACAGAAAGATGGAATCATAAAAGATAATGAGACTTGTTAAAGCACAATTTTCACAAAATAAAATGTTCATATAGTAGTTTTTTTTTGCAAGAAAAAACAGGTAAAAGATGAAATATTCCAATTGCAACATAGTTGAACTTTTGTCTCAGATCCAATTGGCTTGGTTTCATTACTCATGAGGTTGGATTTACTTTTGAGAATATAAATTTGGTGGCCTGCAACCTTTTGTTCTGTTTAATAGTTTTATAATATTTTCTTTTATTCTAGACTATTGTTGGTTATTTTCTTGCATTATGGTAGACTTTCTTGTTATTTTTTTTCTTCTATTCGTATTGCAGGGATATTCCTCAAAATTCTCTTATGATTCTTTGTAATGATTTTAGCTACCCCAATTTTCCTAGCAGGTCTTGTTTGATGACAAGATGTGCTGTTTTATACACCAGATAAAATCCATGTTTTTTTGCAACATCAGCTGCAGATAAGGACCATCCATGATTGGCTCAATGGACCTATCAAGCTCAGTTGTTGACAATGAGGCAATGAAGGAAGAGTGGGTGGTAGTTAAAAAACGTAGAATTATAATTTTGGTTCCTCCAGCTGGAGAATCTCAATCTGTGGTTCCTAAGGTAAACTCTACCAAGTCAAGAAGAAATATCCAAATCTCGGGTAGTCCTAAGAGAAGGGCTAAAAGGATTCCAAACAGAAAGAGCTCTAGACCTTCGAAAAAGTTGTCAGACAATCAACATATGAACAAGGATGAATTTGAGAAAACTTCTCAAGTACTTCCTTTATGTCAAGCACAAGCTAATCCAGGGAAATCAAGATATCTGAGGAGGAACAAAAATCTTGATCCTTCAATTGCAAGTGGAAATTGGAACAAGAGGACCATGGGCAACAGTCATGATCATTTGTACAGCATACCTTTTATGCATCGTGAACCAATAACTCAAGGTCTGCAAAACAAAAACATTGTGGCTCACTTTGAAAAGCAAACATTGATGCACTCTCACAAAATTGCAGCAAGTCTAAGGAGGCTACCAGTTGTTAGGTCAAATGTTGTGGATTACAAATTGCGTGCATTGAACCTTGAGAGAAAGCTCCAGCTATTAGGTGGGCTCAGAACCTGGCTGCTATCTCAAGGGCTTGAGCGTTTCATATGTATTTTTGAGAGGGAAAAGGTGGGAATCTATCAGTTAGTCAATCTTACAATGGGCAAACTCAAAGATATGGGTGCAAATGCAGTTGGGCCAAGGAGGAAACTGATTTATGCCATTGAGCATCTCTGCAGGCCTTCTTATTTTGAGGATTGCCAAGATTAACCTCTTCAAATGAGTATTTTGTCAATCATATCTAATTTTGTTAGCAAATTCATGCTGTACAAGATTTTTGATACTTAATACACAGAAATATGTTTTTGAAAGAGCAAGAACCTTGGTGCTCTACCTAATGGATACTGGTAAGCCAGCACTCTTATTTTGAAATAATGTGTCTAAGTTTTCAAGATATTATTTAAAATTTATTTTGATATTTAATATTGTTGTTGTAAGTTTTATCCATCTCTAGGGTGAAACTTGGCACTTGTTTTTCTTGAGGAGGCACTTTGTCTCTGCTGGAAAAGTCAACATTTGATAAAATTTGAGGCCTGTTGTAGGAATAAGTGCACTTCACATTGTGATGTATTGTTTCCTTTTACCTGATGTTTGGCAAATAAAGTGAAAAAAGTCATTTGAAGGGATCATATATGAGGGTGAGGTATTCCAATGTGATTTTATTAGCTTCTTCAGTTACTGGAAAAATTGTGTTATCTCTTTAGAACCATTAACCATGCATAAAGTATCATGAGCATGGGTCATAAGGCAGCGACTCAATAGATTGGCCAATAAATTGTGCAAGGATAATTAATCCCAGTCTCATCAAATCTCTAATCTAGTTTTTCTAGTTTGGGATAAAGCATGAAACATATAGAATGCTTTTAGGAGTTGTCATTCATTAAATTAAATTTGCTGCCAAAGACAATATCCAATTAGTCAATCACTGTTGTTAACAGTTGGATCCATGAATTTGGAGCTTCACACTTCTTTTTAAATTGGAGCTTCACACTTTTTCGAGTCCATGACGAGAATATCCTTGGCAATGTGGACACCCAATCCTTATATTTCAAGGCTTTGCTGAGTGAGTTCATTGCCCTCTGTTTGGAGATATTTAACTTATAGTTCATTGTTAGAACAACTATGAACATTTTGATTTTTTTTTTATCTCCTAAAGGAGAATGATTTATTAGTGAAGATGGAGAATCAGGGGCACATCATCCCTGCAAATGAGTTGCGTTATCTCTCCAATATCAGATAGGGGCACTAATAGGCTTTATTTTGTTGAAAATTTTGTTGGTAGGTTTGGGAAGATAAATTGCACTCTTGAGAGCTTTTAAAATATTATTTCAGATGGAGTTTTAGAACTAGTTGAGCATTTTCGAAGTCATAGAACTCCAACAGCAGTGTTGCTTTAGTTTAGTAAAAATGTTCATTTTGGTAGAAAGAATGGGTGATTTTTTCTGCAGGAAGGACATTTATTATAAAGCAGCATTAATACATTAACTGTTTCAGGTTCTTAGCTATAATTATAAATGATTAAAAGATGGATTAAAAATGCCATAGCAAGCTTTACAGTGAACTAAATAGACATGGATGACTTCCAGTGAAACACATGAACATGCAATACACGAGTGGCAATTTTCAATACAAAGTGACAGAGGTAATGATTTATTTTCTTCTTCTTGTCTATCTCTCTCCTCTTTGCTCTGGGGTGAGTCCACCTTTTCCACAGTTTGTCAGACCAAATCCTTGGCAGTCATAGCGACTAAAACATGCAACTCAGCAGTTGAAATTGGAGGTAACAAATTTACTGATCACTTTTATTTAAATACACTTTCTGCAAATTAGTGTGTGAAGCATGGAATTAGGAGGAAGTGGTTCCATAATTTTTGGTTTCTAGAGTTTCTTGTTGTTGTTCATGTGATTTACATCATTTTGATATGAAGCATGCTCTTGTAGATATTCCTTTTTCTCCAGAGTAGTAATTTCTCTTGCCTCTGTGCAATAACATAAGGAAATTTTTTTTGAAGTCATTTCCATCTCTCAAAGATGTTCCCATTTTTCTTATTCTTTCCTGTTCCCTGTAGTCACACTTCATTTTTTGCATGGCCTGCAATTAAAGTTCTCTAAATAAAATTGGAGGAGGAAATTTAAGTCAAAATAGTGATATTTTGCACCTACTGCATGTTCTACAATATTTGGAATCCTGAATGTTTTTCAGAAATAGATTATGAGTAAGTTGCAGACAAATACCAGTTTAAAGGATACAGTCTGGGACATCAACTAAGATACTACACCCAATTTCTTTGCTCTTAATTGATGTAATCTCTGTGGATAACTTGTTGAGAAAGAGTTATGAGGGAGGCTATTTCTTTCTATGTTCATATCTTGCATGCATCTAATTATAAGTTCAATTAGACTGAACAAGAATATCCTTCATAGTCTATCACCTTAAAGTTTAAGATCTATTGTAATGGCTGAGATGAGCCCTTAACACCTTAAAGATAAATTATTGACAAATAAAGCTTGCACATTAAGAGTTTAATTACTTGAATGAAATATATGAGAAGCATAAAAGACTCACAGAATTACACATGAAGTTCCACGGTTTATGTAATATTTTTTTGTCACTTTCCTACCTCTTCCTCTCACATTTTCCATTGAATAACCATGGTGGAGGAGCTTGGGTGGGCAAGAGGGATATCGTCTTCTTTTCTCCCCTCTCTCCTTTCATTTAATTTTGTCTAGTTGTTTAAATTTTTTTTTTATATTAATCGAGAGGTGTTCCCATGCTACTACACTAGATGTGAGATTATTTCCTGTTTAATGTGGAAGTGACAAGGTTAAACCACTCTAGATAGTATCATTATATACAAATGTCTCCCTTATGTGCTAATCACTATTCCAAAGGCTAGTAGTCGTCCGTGATTTACCTCCTCCGTGTTGGCCCTGGGACGGGTTGGCGGGGGCACTGGGGGTGAGCGTATTCACTTTTTTACCACCATTATATACAAATTTGAGCCCCCAGGGCATAGCGCAAACGCTCGGCAGATGACATCTCTGTCGTAATGGCCAGGGGTCGATTCTCAGATACTGACGACTTGAAATTTACCCCATTATGCGTTTAATTTCTGTGTACCTGCATTTACCTCCCTTCATATCCGTGGAGCCGACACTGGGGGTCGTTAAGGTTATATACGAATTTGAAACCCCTAGCTTTTTGCCAAAAGTAAACTCACTTATCATTAGATTGAACAACTATTATTATCTAATCGTCTGATCATATTTTTACTCGTATGGACAAATATAGAGGTAAATAAGGTTTAAATTCATTTCACAAATACAAATAGCACGGTTATGGACTTCTTTTAAATTTTGTTCTAACAAATGAGATGAATGGAATGGGATGAGAGAAATTAATGTAATTCCCTTTTTACACTTTTTTGTTTAGCTTAAATTGCATTCATTCTCTTGTGGTGCATTTGGTTCAATAATGAAATATAAAAAAGGCATAATGACTATTTCTAGAAAATAAAATAAATAAAAAATAAAATATTGAAAAGTTTTCCTTAATCTATTCGTGAAGTGCAATACATATGAAATTATTATTCTTATATTTATTAATAACAATGTTATAAAAAATAGGGACATAAATTATTCAAAATGTAAATAATATCTTCACTTAAATATTTTGTTTGACTTAGTCTAGCTCTCACGATTTACCTACTCGCTTGGTATGACCAATATCATTCCAACTGCACGATTGATTCAACTGGTTTACATGACCCAACTAATAATAATATCATTTGTTGTTGGCTAATTGGAACTGTAGATCTAAGGAAACATAACAAAACTTGAATAATAATAATAATAATAATAATCTTCTAATTCACAAAATCCATCATAGAAACTAGTTGCAGAAACCCAACTACATCGCCACTTTGGAACACTACTTTTTCCCTTTTTTAGGATCAGTATAGTGCATGCCACTTTTCAAGCAAACATACAACAGAATTCACATCATAATCCTATCAACTGAGCAAACTGATATTATTCGAGCAGAATGTATACCCTTCAAAGTTCCTCTCCCTTCAATTATAAGATAGATTAGATCCTGTTTCCCACATCTTTACTTTTTGTTCTTTTCTACTTTTTGCTTGCAAGTGGAGCCTCCTTTTTTTTATCCTTAACATTTCAGTGGTCACAGATCTGAGGCAGCTTGGCAGCCCCAACTGAAGTGTGTATGCAGCTTTGCAAGGTTGCTCCAAGACAAGTTCTCAGTTCTCATTGCATGCAACTTTAATTCTAGATTTAAGAGACTTGTTGTTCTCGCTGACAGCACATTTATCAAGGCAGGAGGACATCAGTAAACTGATCATACTTGTTCCTCTCCCACACAATGTGCCCAGTACCGCAATCCATGCTGAAAGAAATGTCTTCACCTTTGCCCTCCATTAGTGCATGTCCAGAGCTTTCATCAGAAGCTTGCTCATGGCACTGCCACCATGTCACAGAAGAGACAGAAATTTTTAATCTTAGAACAAGTTAGAGCAGTGCTTTAATCATGGACAGGGAGTGAAAAAATTTTCATACATGGCATGCAGTGTTTCAGGAACTTGCCGTGGTGCATATTGCTCACTGCCCTTCAGATACTGGATGCTAATGTTTTCTCTCTGCAATGCTCTTGTTTGCTCCAAGGACATGCTACTTTTATCAGCAAAGATTGCACCAATCCAACACAGATACTGTTTCGATGTCCTAGCAATGAATGAGTGTTGTTTGTCAATTGTGAACTGAGTTGATGAGCAGATGTTTAAATTATCAAATAAAAGGTGGTGAGTGATGGCACAGGGGCCACTGCATGCTGGCTTCTGACATTACAGTGGAAATTGACTTGTTCTCTATGACTGAATTGTTTGTCTGAGCGAATTTACTTCAAGAATCCCTCTGAATTATGTCTCCCATGTGAAGTGGGGGCTTCCTTTGTTTCCATTAGCTTCACAAGCTAATCATTCAACAAGAACCAAGTGTGAAATCACTGGAGGATAGTTCATGGGAACAATAAGTTTATTTAAAAACTCCTTGAAGCTCTCAAGAGGAGATAAGTCAAAAGCAACTTCAGGTTGGAAATGGCATCACCTGCTACATATTATATACAATGTAATGCTTGATTATATATGTTTTTTAGTGTGCTCACAGTTCATAAAAAGTAATGAAGACTTTGATCAAAAAGACCTTGGCAGAGGGGTCATCCTTTGACCTAGTTGATGTGGGTGCAGTCTTCTATGCATATGACACCTTTTGAATGCAGAAAAAGATGAAAGACATCTTTGTTTAAGTTTTTTCTCCAAATTTTCTCCACTTGATGTCTTTGACACTCAGACATAGATGCCCGGTGGGAATTTTATTGAATTTATGGTCCAGGGCTCTAGAAATTCAGACCAAGTCGAGTCTTCAGATTCACAGGAAAATTGCTTGAGATCGTTGCAAGAGGTGAAACTTTCCTGTCAAGAAATCCGTTTGAGAAAAAAAAAAAAATGAGAGGCACCTAATAATTCTCTGAAAACAAGAAATGGAAGAGGGAGAATTCATAGTTCGAGTTATTGGAATCAGTCTTCTTTGAATCAGGCCCCAGTTGGGAAAAAGCATGGAATGGAAGGAAAGGTGAAAATAAGAAACACACATTTTCTTGCTGAAAATTCAGAGACTTTTACTAAATCCTACAGCCAGTTACATTAATCTTTGAGAAAACAACAGTTTGACTTGTTAATTTATCTGGTCAATAATCTCAAGCTCTCTAACTAATCTCTCTGAGATCCTTAAGATTTCTCCACAGCACCTTCTTTTGATTTTTTTTTTCCAAAAGTTGATTAACAGTGGCAAGAATTAGTCAAAGGAACTTGATTCAAGTGGTTAGTTTTCTCCTGCCAACTTTGCTATTATCTTCTGCCATTTTCTTTATTAAGCTTTCAATTTTCTTCTCTTATTTTTGGTATTTATATTTATGAATAGGAATTATAAACATATGCACAAGAAAAAAATTTCAAGGAAAACCTTAAGAATAGATATAAATTCATGGCCCACCATTTTACTTTTTGTGGGTCTTATCATTTTATGTGTCTATCCTTGAGTTTTTTTTTGAGATTTTTTATTTAAGCATATCATTTTTTTTATAAACCTTTTTGATTAACTTATGCAAGAAATCATGACCTTTCTTTCCTGATATTCAACTCTCTGATACTTTTTTGTTCTTTTAACATACATTTTTTCCATCTTCATTGCTTAATCAATAGCAATTGCTTGCTCACCAAACATTCTTGTGAACTGTGCAGATTCTTGTAGTAGGTATATTTGTAGGTCTTGTCTTGGGAAGAACAAAAACTAAAAACAATAAAAATAAATAAAAAAAATAAAAAACATGCATGTGTGAGGCGACTTCATTTGTATGCAAGTCAATTTATTTTCAAGTTTAATTATATAGAAGATCAAGACAAATGATAGATTGGCTATATTAGTTGACTTATTGCATCCATTCATCCACTTTAAAACTAATTACCCCATCTCCCTCATCAAATATCTAACAAAATGTTGACTCCAATATCCACATATATTTTTTGAACCTAAACATATTCATATATATATATAGTCCACTTGATTTCGACATCTAAATGGTCAAGAAGATAGTGATTGAGTTAATATATAAATTGGTAAGATTAAAAGGATGATTTTTTGTTTTCGTTATAAAAATATATATATACACTTAAATTATTCTTTTTAACCAATTAGTCTAATATTATAGTAGCAAAATTTCAATTTATCCTTAATTAAATTGAATTTTGAAGGGATAATTTATTAAACTACTATATCGTAAGTTTAATTTAAACTTCATTGGCACCGTTGGATGATGATCGGACGGCAAGTCTCGCTGCTCCCAAGCTCATTGCGGTCAACATCGCGTGACGCGCGCGGGGTCGTCACGGTGGGCCAAACGGCCGCGGGAACGTGTGGTTAACTGACACGTGGGACCAGAATCCAAGAAGAGATCTACAGCTTTGGACCGTTGCTCGCCCCGCTCTCCTCCCGCCCACGTGACCCACCGCCGGTGGCCGGTGGCCGCTGACTCACATACAGCTTCTCTTGTTGACCGCGGACTTTTTTCCACCGTTTTTTTATTTATTTTTAATTTTTTTTTATTGATATTAATAATTGATTAATGGAGTCAGTAATTCGATAAATGAGGGAGTGAGGACAGAGAGAGCGTAGCTTACGATCTAAACCCACACACGGCGCCTCTCTCTTCTGCTCTCCTCCACTTTCTCTTCTCCGCCACCACCGTCGAGACGTCCCGACCTCTCCATGTCCGGCGGCGATGACCGGGGGCTCTTCGGCTACCCCCTCGACAGAGATCTCTCGTTGATCTTCCCGGCCAGTACCGGGCAGAATCCGGTGTCGGATAGCCTGCAGGACCTCATCGCCTTCGACGACTACTACCTGGCCGACCCTTTCGACGAATCATGCTGGCAGCCAGACGTCGGGTTCAGCGGCGTCAAGTGGGGCCCCATCCAAGCGGCCACAGCGCCGTCAACTGGAGGCGCGTCGTCGTCGTCGTCCCCGGTGTCGGCTAACTGCTCGGCGGCGTCGTCGTCGACGACGGAGGTGGCGGCGGATGGGGAGATGCTCAACGAGGGGAGGCGGAAAGAGCGATCAGAAGCGGCGATCGACGCTGACAAATCCGAGCTCAAAGCGTACGTAAGATGTATCAATTTCGATCGATCGGTTGCCTATAACAAACGATCGAACTTGCACTCGATCGATCTCTCTAGCTAGATCAAAAGCTAGGTGAATTAAATTACAGAGATCTGGCCGGAGAGGGAAACTATCGAAAACCTTCCTTCCGATTGATAGCTCTAGCTCACTCGCGATCTGCATGTGGTGCAGGAACAAGGCCAAGAAAAAGGGAGAAAAGAGACAGAGGGAGCCTCGCTTCGCCTTCATGACCAAGAGCGAGGTGGATCATCTGGAAGACGGCTATCGATGGAGAAAATACGGCCAAAAGGCAGTCAAAAACAGCCCTTTCCCAAGGTTTTATCCACATGAAATATCCCTCCTCAGCTCCCGATCTCTTAATTCGGCTGCCGGTTGATCTAATTTGATCGATCGATCGTTATCGCAGAAGTTACTACCGTTGCACGACGCACAAGTGTCCGGTGAAGAAGAGAGTGGAGAGATCGTACCAAGACCCGTCCACCGTGATCACCACCTACGAAGGAAAGCACACCCACCCGAGCCCCGCCGCCGCGCAGCGAGGCCTCTACCTACCGGCACCTCAGCCGCAGCAGCTTCCGTTCTCCGCCGCGGCATGCGCAGCGCCGGCAGACAACTTCATCCACCTCCACCACCACCGCAGCCGCCTCCTGCAGCAAATGCGAGCGCTCAGCGGCATGGCAGACGGAGGCGGCATGCAGCTCTCGCAGTCGAATCCCTGGCGGCCGCCGGTTCAGCTGCCGGACTGCGGCCTCCTGCAGGACGTCGTTCCCTCCTTCCAGCCAAAGCAGCCATGACTTATCTCGATCGATCTTAATCTTGCAGGTAACTTTATTAATTAACTATGATCCTATATATATGATCAGTGGTACTCTTTCTCGATCGTACGTTTTGCGATCGTAGTTCTTGTACAAAAATTAGGATCTAGGCATGCAATATAATCTAATTAATCTAGTGAATGAGATGGATCAGATCTGTGTGTGTGTGCGCTTTTGTTTCCTAAACTAGAACTGGTCATGCAGCGTAACATCAGCCCTAGCTAATTAGTTCCAATCTATTATGTGAATCGTATTTAGTATTGTAATTATGATTAATTATGATGGTTCATTTTATTTTCATAACTACATTACTGTGATTGTAAACCACATTTTTAGATAAATTATATAACTATATTTATTGGACTCTATTAACATTATAAAAGATATTATTGTCTCCTTTTATTGTTTTTCCCTCTCTTATTTTTTACCTTGTCTATCTTAATTTTACTATTTTCCTTCTTTTTCTTTTAAATACGAGTGTATTTTTTCTTTTTTAATTTTCTCAATGTAGTATTGCTCCATCTAATTTTGTGCACTTAGTTGAGACATTCCTTAGCAAGAAAGAATCGATCTTGCCGGAGGTCCACCGAATTAAGGACCTATGGAGCATGTCCGCTATCAAAAGAGTTGTCCACTAGGTCGGACCAAGTAGGGGCACATTTCGACTACCAAAACTCCTTGTTTAGTCTAACATAATCACGAAATCAACTCTTTTTTAAAAAAAATTATTTCTCTCAAAACGTGTCGGTAGTTTTCATCATGAACTTATTTTGTTTAATCAGGATTTTTTTTTGGCAAGTTAGTTTTTCCTATGATTCATATTTCATGTCGCAAAGTATTTTTAATCCACTTTGATTGGGGAGCTAGTGAAGTCTCAGACACATTTTCATCATCTTGACTATTTTGGTATCTTGAAGATATTCTTTTCTCACTATTATACAAGTAAAGGTGGTCAAATTAAAGTGCTAAAAAACTTTATGAAGATGAAAGCGGACTTAATGGATATTTTGATATAGATAAAACTTTGGCATTCATAAAATTAGAATTAAGTTAACATAATTTTAACGGTCCTTTCTACCTAAAGATATTAGACTTGGTATCCAGAGTCGTCGTGCATATCATGTTGTTAAAGTTCATTCATAAAATATTAGTTAGTCTCAGTACAGTTGGTATCTACATGAGTATTTGTTTCAATAAATCTTAGGATTAATTCTTAACATGTGTAAAATATCTCATTGGATATCCAATCTCTCCCACGTAAAGGACTACTATGCTAAGATAAATTATCACTTATGATTTATCTGTCTACAAAATCCTAGTCTTTACACACATTTGCCCATGCCTAATGCTCTATTGGTCATCTTGGACTTGCCTTTCAAAGGAAGAATGAGTCTGTTGTGGTGTTTGTTTATTGATTTTTGAGAATGACTCACTTTATTACTTGCAACCAGATTTCTTCCTATGTTTCTCATGTTATCAATCTTAATGTCAAGTGTTAGGATAAATTTTTTTATATATTTTCATAATAGCATGATATTTTTCACTTTAAATATATATAATAGTATGATATTATCTACTTTGTGTCTAAATAAATTTTAACCTTTGGTTGGCAAGATTCTTCACCAATGGGACTTGTGTTTATCTTACGATGGATCTTAAACTCAAACAAGTAGGAGTTTCTTCGGGATATATGATCTATGGTGCAATCCAACATGCCCATTTGATTTTTCTCCTCTTCCTATGACTCAAAACTTTAGTGGCGGTGTGAAAAAAAACAAACAAAGAAATCAACAAAATCTTGATTACTCGACTCTCCAAGCTATATATCCAATTGAAAAGTTTGGCATGAACTTTCATTAAGATTATTTACTCTTTACTTACTCTTTACTTGCTCACTAGCTAAAATGGATTATTTTTCTCTTTGAAAAGTTGTTCATTCATAGTCACCTTCCTTTCACAATATATTCTTGGTGGATTCGTAAGGAGAAAGTTTTCTCTAGCGAGTGTGGTTGATCTATCGAGTATATATAGTGACAATTGTTATCGTTTTGACGACTCCGACTCGTTCTTTCTCCTCCATCCAATGTCATAGGAGCCACTACGACCTCAATACTGGACCGGAGGATGTTGCAACTAAGGGTGTGCATTAAGACATAAATAAGATCCCATGGTACTATTTTGAGGCATGAAATCATGCTCATGCCGACCTCACTATCGAATATCATTCTCTGAATCTACCTCGAACTCAAAGCAATCTCCAACTCAGACCCTTGAAGAGTCTGCTACAACTGATCGACCAAACCCCAACAATTTGGTGAGTCTTGGAGATAGACAAGCCTCCCTCGGTTCACCCACTAGGTAAATCCAAAATCACTTATAGTAGTGTGTCAAGAATCGATCTTCACAGTCCATCTAGCACTATAGGATTACACAGGCTTTGAATCGGATATGCGAACCTTAAATCCCTCAACACACTGTTTGTCTTTTAAATTAAGTATCCATGCATTCCCATGTGAGGATCCTAATAAAGATGGAGATGGATGCTTCTTAAATTTAAATTCCAGCACTTTTAGCAAATTATATTTTAATTAATATTATATATCTAATTATTTGAATCAATTAATTTTAATGGTGATCGATTTGGTCCATAGAAATTTTTTATCGACTATCAAAGTACATTAGAAGATGCTCATGGAGGCCTATACTGACCATTTTATTAAGTCCACTAATTATTAGAGAGAAAATCCCTTGTAATTCGTAGTGACAAATTGATATATTTTTTAAAAATTGACACAAGGTATCTAGTTTACATTAATTAATCTTGGGATGATTGGTCTGATCCCGTAAAAATTTTTCAGAGTAAACTAAGAGGTGTTCGTGGATACCTATTCAATTTATTTTCTCACGTTCGCTAATTATTAGAGAGAAAATCTCTTACAAGTCGTAGTGGCAATTGATAATTTTTATTTTAAATTGGCACGGTATATCTAGTTTATGCCTTCGAGTTCTGGAGTGACTATAAATTTTTTACTGGCCATATATTTAAAAAAAAAATACTTAGAAAGAACAGCCTATCAATCTAGTATTTTTAATCATCTATTAAAAAAACTTACCAATTAATTGATGAAAATTAAGACTCAATTCTTAAAACGGTATAAATTAAAAAGGCGCCTGCACCATTGTGCCAGGGCGGCAAATTAGATCTCTTGGAACATGATGCATCGAGCTCGAGCGGACACAGGTCGCCAAAAGAAGAAGTCGTAATTGGATGCCTCACACGCCAAGGAGAAATTCCCCTTGCGACGACAAAAGTGAAAAAGAAGCTCTAGATGTGACAAAACTGGCTTTCCTTTTGGGATCTCATCCCAATGCCATCGCATTCAGAAATCCTCCAGACGGAAAATTTAGGCATGTCCTGTTTAATGCAACAGGAGTTAAATCACTAAATTCTACTAAAATGACAGCTATTTGATAATTAGTGCACACATTTAATTTCTTCTTCTTCTTCTTAAATCTTTTGAGCTGCTGGTGTTATTCTTGTGGTGGAAGAAATTGCTGCTGCTGGTGGTTTCTGATGGAGTGTTTGTTCTTGTGCTGATGTGGATCCAGATTTTGAGGGCACGGCGCTTGATGCCCACGTCGGAGTAGAACTGCTCCACCGGGGCCACCCTGTTCGCTCTGTAAAAGCCATTGATATGGTGAGATGGAGATTAAGGGGAGCCCTAGGCGTAACAATAAAGTTAATTACTTTATGATCAAAAGGTCATGGATTCAAATGCTAAAAATAATTTCTTATAAAAAACAAGGTAAGACTGCGTACAATGAATCCTTCCCTGGGATCCAGTATAGCGGGAGTTTTATGCACCAAGCCGCCCTTTATGCCCCTTTGATTTAGGGTACCGTTGATGGAAATGAGAGAGGGCACTTCGTGTTTTTCTAGCACTGTCGCCTCACGCTGAGGACGACTGTCTCACTCTGCCGAACACCACCTGATGTACGTCGCCACCTCTGACGTCATACGCGGTTGA
>JBBMJZ010000060.1:10611461-10622605 GCA_037833815.1 Zingiber zerumbet
TATATATAACTTTTCTCTTTCATCTGCATGCAACAACTATAAAATCCTCGTTTTTCTCTCATCTGATTACATGTAACAACCACTGTGCTACTAATTTTTAAAGGTGATGTAGTTACTACAATATTGTACCAGCTACTTCACAATAATTGCTACACATTGTAGCAGTTTCTGTATAATAGTTGCTATAATGTGTAGCAGTGTTATTGTGTAGCTACTATGTTGTAGCATCTACTGTACCGTTGTAATAGCTACTGCACCGTTATAGCAGCTACTGCATCGTTATAGCAGCTTCTACACAATTGTAGCAGCTACTGCACCGTTGTAGCAGCTACTGCACCATTGTAGCAGCTACTGCACCATTGTAGCAGATATTGCACCGTTGTAGCAACTTTTGCACCGTTATAGCAGCTACTGCATAGTTGTAGCAACTTCTCCACCGTTGTAGCAGCTACTGCACAGTTGCAGCAGCTTCTGCATCGTTGTAGCAGCTACTACACCGTTAGAGCAGTTACTACTACATAGCAACTACGTTAGATCATCACTACCACAATAATTTTTAACATGTAATAATAAGAGAGAAGATAAAATATCATTTTAATTTAAAAGAAAGATAATAAAGCTGTTGCATGCAATCAGATGAGAGAGAAATAAGGACTTTATAGTTGTTGCATGCAGATGAGAGAGAAAAGTTGTTGCATGTAGATGAGAGAGAGATTGAAAAAATTGAGTTTTGGCCGCGTCAGATAGCCCATGTCAGATTTCACTCACGGTCGCGCATAAAGTGTCGGGTATATATATATATATAAGAGAAATTATGTCTTTAGATACAACTTGGTATAACCAAGTAGGATAAGAATCTTTTCGCTATTCAAATGTCAAGGAAAAAAAGGAAAGCTTTCTAAATCAATAAGTGAGCAAAACTATTAGCTAATCTTCTTATATGAGCAAGGGAGATAAAATTCGGGGTAGTAAGCAAAGATTTAATTTCCATAGTTAATACATCATCGGGACCTAAATCCAATGCAGGATGTGTTATTGCTTGAACTGCCTGTAAGGAGTTTGAGTAGATACAAACATTTTGAATACCCAAGTGAGAACATAAGCTCATTTTATAGTGAATTGCTGTCAACTCCGCACCCTTCACTGACCTCAGGCCCTGAGTAGCTTCTGCCTTAGCACCCAAAGCCTATTCATGCGAATCTTGAACAATTTCTCCAACATTAAAAAGGTTCCTGACCTCATCATAACCCACATCCACATCCATCCAAACCTGGTGAGGTTTCCAAACTTGTTCTGAGTTTACCTTCATCAAAGGGTATGGTACCTCTCCTATCAAGTTAGACTCCCGGAATACCTTTAGCATCGTAAGCACCCAATATACCCTGAACTAAGTCAATATGCTATTCGGATTATAATTTCATTTACATATCTCTTTTCACACTGCCCAATGCATCATTACAAACAGTTCAAACTCATCATTTGAAACCATCATGGCTAGGTAAATGTCGCAATCAACAAAAGAAGTCATATTGGCCTTGCTAAGATAGCTTCAGAACTTGGAGTGTTTCCAAACACTTCAAACCATTGGATAAAACAAAATACAGAGACTAGTGAACCCATCGTGAGACTTATATAAAGGATAAAAATCCTCAATCAAAACTGCTTAGCTTTAATATTTCTTCCTATAGGAATAATATCTTTGGATGCTCACCACAAAAAAAAAATCCAAACCTTAGGGGGAATTTGAAGTCGCTAAATAAATTTTCACTATGATTTACTGGCATGAGGAGATTGAAATGAAGGAATTCACAGTGTTTGTCTCCAAGAGATACCCAAATTTGATTGTATATCAACCATTGGGGTTTCCCTGCCAAAATTGAATGTCCTTACCTCCCTTACAGTTCAACGATATATTAAGATTATTTCAACTTTATGTGTGACAAAATTTGTGCGCACCTCCTGCTCATCCCACATTCTCATGTTTGTGATAAAGCTAACTACTCTAATCAATGGGTCTAGAAGAGAGTTGAAATAACTTTTAAAAGTTGGAAGACCTTTAAATCCATGGATCTAAATTTGCTAATATGCTATGTGTTGGGATATGCTCGATAAGGGTGCGTGATAGAATATGTTTCATAAACATGCGTAGTAAAAAATAAAATAATAATAATTCCTAATTATTACATCACACACACACACCACACACATACAAGGATACAACATGCCAAACATGATCGTATAATTAAAATTTTACAGAAGATAAATTAATGCTAGGTATATCTTACGAATAACCTGTAACGAGAAATGCATCAACGGTAGTGACATTGTCGAACCTTGCCTCTATTTGTATCCACGCTGAGCTCCTCAAGACAACTCCTTGAGTACAAGCCTCTCCTTCGGAAGTTACTAACCACGAGCGAAGAAGAGTGATCAAGAGAAAGAAGAAGAAAAACACACAAGGGATAGTTTTTCTCCCTTATGGTAGTCACGGCAACAAGAGGGAGCACCCTCTTGTTGGCGGCGGAGAGAGAGGAGAGGGAGAGGAGGATTAGGTTTCCAAAAATCAATCAACCAAATAATGAAACTTATGTCTAATTCTCTCCTAATTACATTTATATATAATCCTCTTTAATGAGTTGGATTAAAAAGTCAAATCCAACCCAGTATCCCTTAACAAAAAAATAGTTAATTAACCCTTTAGTTTGGTTCACAACTAAATCAAGTTGGTTCATAACTAATTCATGATTAAACCAAATATGGTTCAACTCTATCATAAGAGATGCTGCCCATCTATGTTTCCATCATGACAAATATTTCTATATTTATCTTATATATGGTCCAACCAAATATTTATCTTTTAATCTAAGAATCTTATTCTTTAACTTGTTTTACGTCTTTTAGAGACTTGTTAGTGTGTGTGGCCCAATAGGTTCTCGATTTATCTTGACTGTCTAAAATTTATTACTTAATTATAGAATGATCATGAGTGACACCTAGTAGTACATCATGATCCCCCAATTAGCCGAAAAATTATAGTTGATCTTAGAACTAATTCTAAACACTTCAGCAGCTATAGTGAGTCGTGTCTTCTTCCTTTCACTCATCTTATACCCACTTGGTTCAGGACATGATTTATGTGACTGCCCCCACTAAACTGACTACGTCACACCTAGCCTAAGTAATACTTTCTCGTTCTACGGATTCAAATTACTCGTACATGTGTGTAAGAGTCTCGTACTCTTAACATGTAATGCTTTGACCAAAGACTTTGAGTAATAATTCTAACAAGTGGCCATAGGGTATACGTCTCTTCGGACATTTCGACTTATACCCAATCATCCCGGGTCTACACCTTAATGAGGTGTTTATTTAAGATGTGAAAGTATAAGTCTCCATGACCAAGATGACTTGTATACCTCAAGTCGAAGGAAACTTTCACATAAGCTAAAGTAAGAGATTCACAGACATATCCATATATATATAGATAATCATATAAAGTCTTGCAGCGAGTTACTCCAATGAATTAGTTACCATAACTAGCATCCACATTTAACTCTCAATATCCCAATATCTCCAGCCAGTGAGAAAACAATTACTTGGCGAACCAAGGAGTATAACCCGTGCTAGTTTTACATAATTGACGATGTCTGAATGTATCAATTCGACGACAAGGGAAATTCAATACGTTCATAATTGCACATGTAGAGGTAATCACTAGTTGTGATCCAATCACAATTTCTCTCATGCTATGAATTATATTACAGATATTCAGTAAATAAATTTAAGATAATTAAACATATAATATGTACTCAAATAGTATATCTATATTTAATAAAAATCATAAAACAATTACCTTATGACATCTTTCAAAATCTAACACTATGTCCATTCCCAATTCTCCAACACAAACCTTTTTGAATGAGATTTCTACCACGCATCAAGGATCTCCAAACATAAGATGGATTTGACCCAAGATTTGTCACCATAATATCAGTGTGATTAAAGTACCTCTCCTTCAGCACACATGCCACTAGCGAATACGGAGATTGAATGATCAGCCAAACTTGTTTAGCCAAAAGAGCTTTGATAAAGGATAAAAGATTGTGAACACCCATACCTCCAAGACTCTTTGGTTTGCACAAGGCAGCCCAAGACAACCAATAAACTCCTTTTTTGTCATCTTTACCATTCAGCTAGAATTTAGCGCAAGCTTGCTCGATTTATTGGCATGTAGAAACTAGGATCCTAAAGCACGATAAAGCATAGAAAGGTATTGCCTGCAACATAGATTTGATCATCACTTCACATCCCCCCATCGAAAAGAACCTCGAAATTCATCCCTGTAATTTTGTACAAATTCTCTCACGTAAGTAGACGAACTAAAGCCTTTTGTGTCACAATGAGAAAGTCGGAAGATCTAAATAAACATTATGACCCTTTACTACTATCATTGAGAGTATGTCTTTGATTTAAGTAATTACATCATTTGAAGTACACAAACTAAACATAAGAGTAGACTTTTCATAGTTGATCAACTGTCCGAAGGCTTGTTCATAAATATGTAAGCATTTTTATACTTGAACACAATCCTCCCTTTTTGCCTAAAAAAAAAAACAAATTATCGTCTATAAAAAATAAATGTGATATCATTGGCCTAGATGTTGCAACCTTCACTCCCTTAAATAGATGACGGTGTTAGTGTAATCAACCTCTAAAGTTTTGATATTTGTTTGTCAATATGTTCAATAGAGTTTGGTCAAGCTTGACCTAACCAAGAAGAAGTCTTAACTGGAGGTTAGGTAATGGTTAGTAGTCTACCGAGTGACTTGCAAGTCCAAATGGTCAAGGTGACCGAAGGCTTGGCAGTGGTGAGTAGTCTACCGAATAACTAGCAAGTTCAAGTGGTTAAGGTGACTGAAGGCTTGGTAGTGGTGAGAAGGCTACCGAGTGAACTACTCCTAATTGGAGGTTAGGCAGATAAGAAGTCTTAGAGGAGTAAAATCTAAGCAAGTGTGATCAAATGGTTTTTAGTCAACCACGCACAGTTGACCAAACCAACAAATCTTGAATGTTGTTAATACTATTTTACTTTACTATTTTATATCTATTGTGCTAACTCATTATTGCAAGAAAGTCTTAGTCGATCAAATTGATCAGACACTAAGTAGGACTAGAGAAAGTTCAAATAGGTTTGAAGGACCAGATGTTTGGTGAGTAAGTTGAGGTAAACTCCTAGAGTGGAGTGATGAGGTTATGTCCTAGTCGAGACAACCTTAGGCGGTGATCCAACTCAAGAAACTAACGAAAGTTTCTAAGTTGAAATCAAAACAATCCTAACTATTATATTAATGCATGCATACCTATCTGTTTCTAACTCTATTTTATAGAAACAGTGTTATTATACTATGCAACTTTATTTTGTAGAAAAATAAAATTTATAGTGATCAAAAGGTTCAATCAACCAAACCAAATGGTTCAGTTGACCGATCCCCAATGATGAGATCAGATCAGATTCAAACTGAGCCAAAGAAGGAAATGTTGTCTTAGTCGAACAATAGCATGATCAGTCGACCGATCCTATTTTGGTAATCGAAGTTTTGATGAGTTTGAATCAAACAACAAAACAAATAACAGAGTTTAATCGACCAAATATAGGGTCAATCGACCGAACACATTTGGTAAGAGCAAATTGGCTAAGATCGGGTTGAGAAGCAAAAGGAAATTTCAGAGATTCAGTTGACTGAACAGGGAGTTGGTCGACTGATAAAAGCATATTTCATAGAAGATATGATTTGGGCAGATCGTGAACCTGGATGCGAAGTCAAGCAATTTCTAGAGGTCAGTCGACTGAAAAAGGATTAGTCAACCAAATAAAATGTTATAAAAGGAGCCTCAAAGTAGAGGTTGGATAATCAACTCTTTCATCGTCTCATACTCTTTCTACTGCTTAGAACGTGCAAGTGTTGCTAATACGACACCGAAAGGCTCTTCAACAATCTACGCTCATCTTCTACTTCTTCGATTGTCGATATATTATTTTTATTACTTGCATTTATTTAAGGTAATAGTAGTTTATTACTATCCACCTTCATTCATTGTACGAGTTTGTTTCATCTTCTATAGTGGATTTTCCATCTAAGCAGTCAAAGATTGCAGACCTTGAAGTAGTAGTCGCTCGACTGAGCTATAAACCAAGTAAACCACCCAAGTCTTTCTGATCTTGTTTTATTTTCCACTACCTAATTCTGTTTTTATATAAAGAAAGATTTTTTGATGAGTGAAATTCAAAACCCCTCTTGTATCGTAGCAAGAATCAAGGCACTTTAAAAAAATCCACAACTTTATTTATGATAGGCCTAAATCTGTTGGTAATGGCACGAGATACAATTTTATAATAAGTGTTGCACAAACTGATCGCCTGAAAATCCTTTACAGACGTCGACTCCCGAACTTTAGGAATAAGTGTGATTATAGTATAATTCCAATTCGATATATCACTCTAATCATTAGGAATCGAGAGAGCCATAGTGGTAATATCTAAACTGATAGTTGGTCATAATTTCTAATAAAATAAGGCTATAAATCCATCAAGTCATGGGGACTTTGATGGATGCATATGGAAAATTGCTATATATATCTCCTTAGCTGTAAAAGGGGTGCATAGTATATTATTTATATTCTCCTTAACTACTGTTCAATAAAGTCAATTGCTAAATCAATGTCCCATTGGGAAGGATTAGACGGAGCAAATAATGAGGCAAAGTAATCCGTAGTGATTTCTGTCTTACCTAGGAGATCAGTACACCATTCATATCTCAAATTTAGAAGTCTTCTAGTAGAATTGTTGTGGTGATTAGATGAAACTGGAGAGTGACATGGTAAAATTAAGCTTTTACAAGAGTACCATGGTAAAATTAAGTCCCAAATATTTATGGTTCATCCACATCATCAATCAAATATCTTACTTCTCAAATATCCCAAACTAAATATTTATGAGTCTTACCCATCAAATATCTCACTCCTAACTATCCTAAATTTCATAATCAATATCTCACCAACTGAATATTTATGGTTCCACTGTTATTTTATTAATTTACATCTAATTTTATATTTAAATAAAATTAATTTTATTTTTTATTTTTCAATTTAATATATTTCATCTATAATTTGCCCATGAATATTTTTACTTAATATTTATCTACATATAATTAATCAATATAATAAATTTAATATTAATATTTTATTTAATAGAAATAATACCATATAGGATGTACAAATTTTAAAAGAAATAGTGTACAATATATGAATATAAATGTTTCACAAATTTGTAATTGAAATAATTAAATATTTTATAGATGATAAATGAGTCATTCACTCATCACGATGACATGTTTCCCAGATATATTCAACAAAATCGTGACGAAGCTGATGATGCACCTAAATATCATGTAACCTAGAATTTCTTTAAATGTATTTAGTAAATTTGGTGATTGAGCCCTCATTTGTTGTGATAGTATATCTTGTTATTTGCGATCCTCAATTGATATTGCATGACATTCATCCTCCATGCAAGAATCAAAAAGCTAATCATAGAACTTATAAATCTCAGAGAAATAGTAACAAACTGAGATTCATTAAGGTATGCTTTGAATGCTTTTCTAAGAACATTCGAGTGGATATCTATAGCAGACTCTTTCTATATCTCCAAGGACCTCGAGGTAAGTACATTAGAAAATTTATTTTTCACTTTCAAATTACATGAGTCGAGATGTGCAAGTCTAAAAAGGGAAAATGATCTAAGTAAAAACCTAGTATTGAATGCTAACTAGAAAGACAACCCGTATTCTGACACATCACTTGACGAAGACGAATAAGCCTTTATGGTAAAAATTCAGTAAACTCCTTAAGTCTAACAAGTTTAATAAGTCGCAGGCCAAGAAGTTTCTATGAAGCAAATGAAAGGTTTGATGCTATAACTAGAAGAAGAACACATTAAAGACAATTGTCCAAAACTAAGGACCAAGGAAAATGACAAAGATAAAGCACCAAGATGGGCTAAACAAAAAAAATCTGTGGGTGACTTGGAACTTGGAATGAGACCTCATCCGAATCCGAGCTAGAAGAATACGTTGGGTTAGCACTGATGGTGGATCACTAAGAAGACATCGAAAGCTCATCCGAAATAAACATTGATGAAGGGATAGATATATTAGAAGAAAACAGTGATAAAAGGGATGCAACAGATTACGAGAACATCACGATAAGTAAGGTACACTCCTTTCCTCCTGAAAAGTTATAGGATTTCATAAAAAATGCTTTTTAGAAGTATGTGCAAATTTAAAACAAGGCATGAACTATTAAAAATAGAAAATATGTAATTAAAAATTACTTTATAAGTAAGGTACATTCCTTACCTCCTAAAAAGTCTAGGGTTTCATAAAAAAAAGCTTTTTAGAAGTATGTACAAATTAAAACAAAGCATGAACTATTAAAAATATAAAATATAAAATATAAAATTAAAAATTACCTTAGTAAAATCATGTTTATTAGAAGATTATGATAAACTAAAAATTAAAAATAACGAATTAAAAGTTCAACTAGAAAATTTGAAAAAGGACTCTACATGCCTAAATTCAATTTTTTCATAAATTTTTAAGTTTAGAAATTATGAAGGACTTAATTGGTAGTTTAGATTTTATAACAGTTAAATTACAAAACTAGAAAAAAAATATATCCCATAAAATTTTTTAACTTATTTTGAATTCCTAAATCATACTTAGTCTAAGTTAAATTAATTTTTATGCATGCTTCAAATTTAATATACTTTAGTTTTTAACTACTTTATCAAATTAATTATTTCACATATCTTTTATTAATGTTTTGAGTTGAATTTTTTTTTATACAAAATAAAAATATTATCTACTCATAAAAATATTTTTGAAATTTTCTGTCAATTATATTGATTTTTAGAATTCTTTTGAAAAATGAATTTTAGCAATTAAAAATATTTATAAAATTGATTTTTCAAAAGCATAATTTTTTGTGAACATGAGTTATATTTTCTGTTAGAGTAAAAATTTTCAAAATTTTTTGATATTATCTAATTTTTATAAATTTTTTATTGTAAAATGTAGTTTAAAATTTAAACTTTTTTGGAAATTCATTCTGAAAAACTTGATTTTTCAAGAAATAACCATTGTATTTTGAATATCTAAAAAAATCAGCAAGAATTTAAGGACTAGAAAATCATTTTTAAATATTTATTTTTAAAACTAACTTTATCTATTTAAAATATTTTTGGGTTAAAATAAAAAAGTTTTATACTTGAAATTTTTTATCATGAGTTCAAATTATTATGATTATTATTGACAAAAAATTTAAAAAATTTTTGTCACATTAAAATAATTTTAAAATATTTTTTTTTAAAACTTCTATTTAATTGATTAAAAATTATTTCTTTTTGAATTTAATTTTCGTAATAAGGCATATAACTGATAATTCAATCTTACACCCCTAGAATAAGTTTCACTATTTTTTTAAAATTGTTTTTCTTTATTTTCTTTATTTTATTTTTGATGTGATCAAATGAAGAAAAATATGGATTAAGTTATGGGGGAGGTATATTTATTGCAAATTTTTTGTTATAATTGCACATTTGCATTTACTTATTTAAGTTGTTTTATGTTGGTTTAACCCTATCTTAACTTGGATTTATTCACATCAAAAAGAAGAAGATTTTAAGTACCCTAGGTAACTTTTAATGTGATGAAATGAGTCAAATTAGGCTCTGCGTATTTAATGTCTTATGTTTAAGTGTGTAGGGACTTAAGATCATATGAAGTCGAGCGAAAGATGCAACGAGTGAGAAGGATGACACAGGAAGAGAGTTGATGGACTTGATGCATCTGAAGGACGATGAGCTACGGAAGAGTACACTGGCGAATGAGAAGGACGTGCACGACAATTTTGAGGAATGAGAAGTTGGAGCTAAAGACTGCTCGAGGAGAAGACTGAAGTTGCCTTCGAGTGAGCTCAACTCTAGATGGTCGGAGAATCACCCAAGCAATGGGAAGAGTCAGACAAGTTGACATGAAGTTGACTTCTCCAGACGCCTAGACTGTGTCTAGGCACCCAAACTTCAAGTGCTCAGCCACCTTGGTACGGCAGGGGCACCTCAGCTAGTCATTACTGCGGATGACGTTAGGAGTCCACATCAGTAACACTCTAGGCGCCCGAACCTTGTCCAAGCACTCGATTTACCATGTCAACCAACAGATAAATTCGACTAGTAGGTTATTGATCCTGTCCGAGCGCTGAATTGACGGACACTGGGGACGTGGCTCCCTCTCTGCTGGTTCCTCGCGTGCTCCTGTGTACCTGCAACAAAGTCGTGTCGGGTGGGGTTTCCCGGCGACGACCCTCCGACACTCAAGTCAGGCAAGAACTAGCGAAAAGGTTGCTCCAAAAGCAGAGGATCACATACCTCCGGCGAAGTCTGAGGGCTCTTATATAGAGCCATAAGAAACCTGGTGCACGCACATCGAGACGTGCACGTGTCCTGCCCCATACCCAGTATGAGCTTGTCAGAAAGACATGCCTGGTGCCTTACTGCTATAGTCCGAGCACTTCCTTGATGGAACAGCAGAATCTTCTGTCGTACAGTTCTGCGTATGGTCTGATCATCGAACATGCTTGTTGTCAGTGATAGGGGCTACCAGGATGACGTCTCTACTACCCTGTGCCCTTTGGTCTCTTCTTCCCGGGCAGATCATCCCTCCGCTCTGCGGACACCTTACCTCCGACCTGGCGTATATGATATCCGGCCGGGATGATTCATGATCACCTGCTCGGACTAATATTCTTGTCTCGTTGCCTGACTCTTTGGCCGGGCGGACAGGCCGCTCGGCCTCGTACCCTTGTCTTGTGACTCGGCCGAGCGGACCGCCTGCTCGTCCTTACAAGTATTTCCTCCTGAGCGTCGGAAACCCCGGCTCGTAGCCGGGTTGCTACTCCTATGACCTAGGGCACGGCCGGGCGGTCGGCGTAGGATAACCGTTCAGCAAGCCCACGGGGTTGACCCCCCCATTGACTCCTGACCGCCACGCGTCGTTGACCTTTCGCCTATGAGGGCCCCGGGCCTTATC
>JBBMJZ010000060.1:10791608-10806442 GCA_037833815.1 Zingiber zerumbet
ATGCACCGACCTTACATTATGTACATACACTTTTGTAATGAAAAGCGTAGGGTTGATCGACACTCCATCTCGGGTGAATGAAATTCCACTAATCAAAGGTCCGAAAGGGCTCAGTCGCCCCAAGAGGAAACTAATAGAGTCAATTGATAAAGGTCCGAAAGGGCTCAGCCTCCCCGAACGGGAGCTAACCAAAGGTTCGAAAGGGCTCATCCTTCCTAAGTGGAGACTAACCAAAGGTCCGAAAGGGCTTAGCCTCCCCAAGCGAGAGCAAATAAAGTCAACTGATCAAGGTATGAAAAGGCTTAGCCTCCTCGAGTAGGAGCTAACCAAAGGTCCGAAAGAGCTCAACTTCCCTAAGCGAGAACTAATAAAGTCAACTAATAAAGGTCTGAAAGAGCTCAGCCTCCCCGAACGGAGCTAATCAAAAGTTTGAAAGGGTTGAGCCTTCCCGAACGAAAGCTAACCAAAAGGTTCGAAAGGGCTCAATCTTCCCGAACGGAAGCTAATCAAAGGTTTGAAAGGGTTCAACCTTCCTGCGAAAGTTAATCAAAGGTTCAAAAGGGCTCATCTTCCTCAAGCGATAACTAATAAAGTCAACTAATAAAGGTTTGAAAGGGCTCAGGCTCCTTGAGCAGGGGCCAATCAAAGGTCTGAAAGGACTCAGCCTCCCCAAGCGAGAGCTAACCAAAAGGTCTATCCTTTCATCCTCCCCAAGCGAGAACTAACCAAAAGGTCTAAAAAGACTTAGCCTTCCCAAATGGAAGCTAATCAAAAGTCTAAAAGGGCTCAACCTTCCTAGTGGAAGCTAATCAAAGGTCTGAAACGACTCAGATTCGCCACGTGAAAACTAATAAAGACAACTGATAAAGGTCTGAAAGGGCTCAATCTCCCCGAGCGGGAACTAATCAAAGGTCTGAAAGAGCTCAGCCTCCCCAAGCGGGAACTAACCAAAAGTTCCGAAAGGGCTTAGCTTCCCCAATTGGGAACTAATAAAGTCAATTAATAAAGGTTCAAAAGGGCTCAGCACCTGGAGCGGGAGCTAACCAAAAGGACCAAAAGAGTTCAGCTTCCCCATGTGGTAGATAAACCAAATTCACAAGTATTTTGTGATTGAAATAGCTCAACGATTCTCGATCGATGTTCTAGGTGACGATGATTTCTCCTCTCGATCTCCCTCTCCTTGTGGTTCCAGTGACAATAGTCAACACATCTGTCAGTTCACCAGTGGAACATCCTCTAAAGGTCTTGGCACAGGATTAAATTATTCTCTCTTCAACTCCACTGATACTCAAGAGTCGTGAGATCGAACTTATTATTATCTCCCAACTTGAACATAGTCGCAGATTGAATTGTTCTCTCTCCGACTTCATCGATACTCGGGAGTCATGAGATTGAGCTTATTATTATATCTTAACTTAGACATATTGCAAATCGACTTATTCTCTCTCCGACTCTACCAGTACTCGGGAGTCATGAGATCAAGCTTATTATTATCTCTCGACTTAGATATAGTTGCAAATCGACTTATTCTCTCTCCGACTCCACCTGTACTCGAGAGTTGTGAGACCAAGCTTATTATTATCTCTCGACTTGGATATTGTCATAGATTGACTTATTCTCTTTCCAACTCCACTAGTACTTAGGAGTTGTAAGATCGAGCTTATTATTATATCCCAACTTGGACATAGTCATGGATCAACTTATTCTCTCTCCAACTCCACTGCTACTCAGGAGTCCTGAGATCGAACTTATTATTATCTCTCAACTTGGACGTATTTGCGGATCGACTTATTCTCTCTCCGACTCTACCGGTACTCGAGAGTCATGAGATCAATCTTATTATTATCTCCCGACTTGGACATAGTCTAGGATCGACTTATTCTCTCTCTGACTCTATCAGTACTCGGGAGTCGTGAGATTGACCTAGAGCTACTTAGCTGCATGGACTCTAACGTCCGTTGAACAGAATGCATGTCTAGTCAATCAGTCTATACTCTCATTCGACTAGACTTAAAGGGGATACTTATGATACGGAGGTAAGTAAGGGTCCATGTGGCGGGTCCTTGACCTGGTCAATAAAGAAGCCATGTGGTAGGGTCAAGGTTCGATCAATACAAGGACCATTTGACACTCTTCAAGACTTGGTCAACATAGCTTTCACATGGCGTATCAACAATCTCTAACCTTCAGAGCTGGTTTGATTTGCCTACCCACCAAGTAGTCGATCTTTCTGACCTTCGAACCAACCAACCTTCCGATTAGCAGAGTCATCGAGTTGTTGACCTTTCTAGTTTCCGGCGTGCGACATTTACTAACATTAAAGGACATGACGGTAATGTCTCTTTAATGACCTTTAATAACTCATCAAGGATGAGTTTCTTGGGCTTCTCCCTTTAATGACTCTTTAAGAGTGAGTCTCATGAGCTTTTCTCTTTAATGACTTTTCAAGGGTGAGTCTCTTTATAAGGGCATCTCCAATGATTAAATCTTTCAATAAGCTTTTTTTTTTTATAGTTCCCAATATGTCACTGCAATGCCACATCACAAGTATAAAAACCTATTATTCTTTCCATAATAAAAAAAACCTCCATACAACTTTTTTATGTGTCCTACGCTACAAATCACATCTATTTATTTATTAGTTCTTTATTTAATATCTTTATATAGTTTTTAATTAATATTTTAATTAATTATGATGTTTGGTTTAATTTATTTATAACTTTTAATTAATAAATTAATTAACTTATAATCTTTAATTTAATTCGATTTATAATTTTTATTTAATATTTAATTAACTTATCAATTTTAATTTAATTATAGTGTATATATTAATATATTTTTTTAAATTCATCGAGAATATATATATATAAAAGAAAGGACGATAATTTTAATTGTTATTATCCATTTATAAAATAAAATATTAGAATTGAATGTTTCATTAAATAATTCATTTTTTAATTAGTTTGAAAGGGTTAGCCATGCAATTAATTATTAGCTTCACTTGTAAGAGAAAAAATAAATTTGATTTTTTAAACATGCTTTTGAATTAGAAACCTAAATCTTAGCTTCATAATCATTCAAACTTTTTTATTAAATTTTTTTAATTTTATAAACCTTTGACAAACCTTACATTTGAGATATGCTAGGTTAAAGGGAGAAGACTCTGAAGAGAGGAGGATTAAACTATTATGACAGCAAGATTTCTAGACATTCTACCGTCACATTATAGTGGTGAGCTATTCAAACCAGATCATTCACATTAAAAATAATAATAACCAGATCATTCACATTAAAAATAATAATAATAATTTTTAAAATATTCATCTTTATTTAAATTTATATTATTTTATTTTAACCAAAACAAAAGAACGGGTAAACGAAACGTATTCAAATGGAAGAAAACAAACTGACATGATCACAGCCAGCGTCCAAAAACAGGAGGAGTTTTGCTTACGCAGCAGCTTCATCGTCACCCGGCGAATCTTTCTTCCTTTATTCTGAAACCTTTTGTTGTTGTCTCTCTTGGCCTTAAGCACCTCGAATCCTTCTCAATCGATCCTCAACCAATGGACCCGCTTCAGTGATTTCTTGGACGCCATTTTTGCCAGATTATTCCTAGCTAATGATGGTTCTGCTACCTTGTCCCGCCAAGGTTCGCAGCCTCCCCTGCGACAGTCAAAACCGACAAAGGTGTTTTCTTTTTCTTTTTTGTTGTTCTCCAAGCGAGTGACTGAGATGCCGACAAAAGTTTCTCCGAGCGGTTCGCGAGACCGGTAATCTCGCCAATTGCTTTATTTATTATTCATCATTTCTTCTTCATCCTTCTTTTGTGGGCGGTGTAGCTCCAAGTTGAGCGATAATGGCGGAGTCAATGCCGTAATGAAGCATGTATCTGGAGCCGGAAACGAGGAGCTCCCCGAGGTGAGATTTTGATTGCAGGCCGAATCTTCCTCCAATGCCGACGGAGGCCTAAAAATGTGTTCTTTATGTGAACTCCGTGGCCTCGCCGGCGATCGCTGCAGCTTGATCTTTGCCATGTGAAAATGCCTGGTGCTGGTCGTCTCTTCTCTGGGCTGTTCTTCAATTCCAATTTCCACCCTTTCACCATCTCCTGACAAACTGCAGTTTCCTTCCTCAAAGAAGTTGGTCCTCGATCCATTCAACACACAGACAGTCTTTCTTTATCAGAGGTTGCAATTCGGTCCCCCATCTAGAAATAATCAGAAAGATGAGTAGCTGAGAATTAATTGGTGTGCGTCTAACTTCTGAGGAGACCATAAGGTACCACTCCATGGGAAATAAGTAGTTCATCTACTGATGTTGGAATTTTGACTTCTTACAGTACATTTGTTCTTCAATTTGCAGCTGCAGGAATGGAGAAATTGAGCCTGTGGATTCCTCTAGTGATCCTCCTTCACTGTCTTCGAGCTTCAGCCATCGGCAACCTGAACTCCGACGCCCAGTTCCTCCTCGAGTTTGCTGCGTCCATCCCTCATGGTCCGAAGCTTAACTGGAGCGCTCAGGTCCCAGTCTGCTCCTCCTGGGTCGGTGTCACATGTACGCCGGACGGCCGCCGCGTGCAGAGCCTCCGGTTGCCGGGGGCTGGCCTGTCCGGCCAAATCCCGGCTGATACACTCGGAGAGCTCGATGCGCTCGAAATCTTGAGTCTTCATTCCAACCGTCTCGCGCTGGAACTACCCTCCGACGTCCCTTTGATACCTTCTCTGAGTTCTCTGTTCCTGCAACGCAACGAGCTGTCAGGAGCACTGCCTTCCTCACTCTCCTCCAACCTCACCTTCCTTGACCTCTCCAGTAACTCCTTCACCGGAGAAATTCCGCCGGCGGTTCTAAATCTGACTCAGCTTACGGCATTGTACCTCGACAACAACTCTCTCTCTGGACTGATACCTCGGCTTCGACTTCCCAAGCTGAAGCATCTGAACCTGAGCTACAACAACCTCACCGGCTCCATTCCTGAATCGCTACAGAGTTTCCCCGTTGAATCTTTCCTGGGGAACCCTTTCCTCTGCGGCACTCCCCTACCACAGTGCTCGGCCAAAAGAAACTTTTGGAAAACACCGAGCACCGGGATCATCATAATAGTCGCCGGCGGGGGATCATGCCTTCTTCTTGCACTGGTGACGGCTGCGCTCATTTGCATTTCGAGGAGGAAGAGCAGGAAGCGCAGCAGCGGCACCTCGAAAGGAAATGGCGGCGCCGGCGGCAGAAGCGTCGACAAGCTCGAGGAGTACAGCAGCAGCGTTCAAGAGGCAGAGAAGAACAAGCTGGTCTTCTTCGAGGGATGCTCTTACAACTTCGATTTGGAAGATCTTCTAAGAGCTTCCGCCGAAGTTCTCGGGAAAGGAAGCCATGGGACGACCTACAAGGCTGTCCTAGAGGACGGCGTCGCGGTGGTGGTGAAGAGGCTGAAGGAAGTAGCCGCCGGGAAGAGAGAGTTCGAGCAGCAGATGGAGATCATCGGAAGCATCGGCAAGCATCCAAACGTCGTCCAACTCCGTTCCTACTACTACTCCAAAGATGAGAAGCTCTTGGTCTTCGATTACGCCCCGCTTGGCAACCTATCCACCTTCTTGCACGGTGAACTCTAAATTGTTGCCCGGTCTCTGTTACAGTTTACTTAAAATAGCTGACATTCTGTAAATCTTTAATTACGATATATGAACTTCCATGAGGAGCAGGAAGGGATGGAGCTGGAAGAACACTACTGGACTGGCGCGCGAGAGTAGATATTTCACTGGGCGTGGCTCGCGGAATCGCCCATATCCATGCTCAAGCTGGAGGTAGACTCATCCATGGCAACATTAAGTCTTCCAACGTCCTCCTGATCACGCAGCTGGAACTCAATCCTTGCGTCTCTGAGTTCGGCGTCGCGCCGCTTCTGAGCCCTTCAACGACTGCCCGATCGCGAGCTGCGGGCTACCGCGCGCCGGAAGTCGTCGAGCACCGCAGATCCACGCAGAAGTCCGACGTCTACAGCCTCGGAGTCCTGCTGCTTGAGCTGCTGACAGGGAAGGCTCCGCTCGGCCGGTCGCCGGGACGCGACGACGCGGCTGTGGACCTGCCGAGGTGGGTGCAGTCGGTGGTGCGAGAGGAGTGGACGGCCGAGGTTTTCGACGCGGAGCTGGTGAAGTGCCCGGGGATAGAAGACGACTTGGTTCGGATGCTTCAGATTGCAATGCAATGCGTGGCGAGGAATGCCAGCCAGCGGCCGCAAATGGAGGACGTCGTCGGAATGCTTGAGGATTTGAAGGGCTCCGACTCCGAGCCCCTCCCGTCGGCGGAGAAGTCTCAGGGATGAGAGCGCTAGCTACTCTGGGTGATTTCGACATGGGCAGGTTTGAGTTTGATTCTGTTCTTGAGATTTGCTGTGCCAAATTATTTCATGGAGTGTGATTGCATTTTCTATATATATCTTTTTAGTTTGTTAAACTTTTCCAAAAACCTTCATCTTAAGTTAGTTTGTTTTTCATAAATAAATAAAAACTTTCTCTTAAATAATCAATTAAGTTTAAATCAAATAAATTAAAATTGAAAGTTTGATAATACGTAAAGGAATCAAGCTAAAACTGATAGTAATAAAAGAAATCAAATTAAGTAATCCGTCTACAGTCTACAATACGAATAAAGATAAATCACGATATCAAATCACCTGTTAGATAGAAAGATATTAAATAACTCTATCATTAAATACCAACTCAACTACTATATTGATCGTGGTAAAAGGTAAATACATTTGTTCCTAGTGTCTTCGTCAATCCGTCCTAATATCAACGGAAAGGAGGTAAATCACGAGCGGCTACTAGCCTTTGGAATAGTGACTAATACATAAGGAAGACATTTTATCTCAGTTTTTCTAAGATTTGAACCCTAAATTTTAGTGTGGCAATACCTCATGTGCTAATTACTAGACCGTCTTGATAGGACTACTATATGTTGATGCTCATATACTCTGTTGACTTGAGGTTTTTATTTAAAAAAAAAACTTAATGCAGAAGAGAATTTAAAAAAAAAAAAACATAGCTTGACTAACCTATCCGTATATATATTGACATTCAATTAAAATTTATTTTTGATAAAATTAATGCAGGAGAGAATTTCAATAATTAGTGGATAATTATGTTTAAAAAGTTCGAACAAATTTATACTCAAATTGACCAAACTATTCATAGAATATTTGGTATTGAAAACATTTAACATTGTATTTTTTTTTCTTATTTAAATTTAGAAGATCTCTTATTGACATTTAAATTTTGATATTAATGTGGTCTCTAATGTTTTTTTTATTGGGCTTGACTCGATAGGTTGTGACTTATTAGATAGCCCAATAGTACATAATAAAGTGGAGATTTTGAAATTGAATTTTCGTAATTAAAATAGTGTGATGGTTGGAATTTGATAGATAAAATAAGTTTGGTTTGCATTTGGAGATCAAGATAGTAAGTAATCCGCGATTTTATAGCCAGGTTAAGATATTGCATGATCTTGCGGCCAAACCCACTCATAATGTCATAGCCATACCAAGTAGAGCTTGCAATCGTTGTGTGTATGTGTGTGTGGGAGGGGGAGAGATACCAGGTAGAATTAGTGGCGGATCTAGGGAAGAGCGAGGGTGTACTTAAGGACCCCCTTACTCTAGAAAAATTCTACCAGAATACTGCAATCCGAGGGGTTCCTTTTTTGTCTAGATCCAGAATAGCTATTATTCTACGTAAAAGAAAGATAACTTGATCGAGAGAGGGAGGGATACTAGGTAGAATCAGTGGCGGATCTAGAGAAGAGCGAGGGTGTGCTTGAGGACCCCCTTACTCCAGGAAAATTCTACCAGAATGCTGCAATCCGAGGGGTTCCTTTTTTGTCTAGATCCACCACTGGACAGAATAACTATTATTCTAAGTAAAAGAAAGATAACTTGTAAAGAAATCGAAAACTAAAGAGAAATGACATGTCTAAATTTTATCAAAAATAAAAATTTTATTCAAATAATAGAGATTATCTTTAAACAACTAAACAGTACATTTATATGCATTCAAAATCTTAATTGTAAGATTAAAATATCAAAAATACCTAATATATAAAAAAAATAAAAATGTCTAAAAATAGTAAAATAGATGTCTCGAGTAAGAAGTCCTAAATAATATTTTTCATATATAAAATTTGGCCAGTTATAAATTTTACTGGTAATAAATTTAGGTCTATCAATAAATTTTGATTCAAATAAAAGAATGACTTATTTTGACACAAGAGTCAAAGATTATGACATATTAAAATTCGAATTATCTTCCATGGGCTGGCATCATCAGGGAGACAAACAGAGGATGAAAATCTCTTTTAAAATAGGTTAACAAGCAAATTTAGAATCCTCCACACATCACTTTTAGGGTGTGTTTGGTTTAAGTTATCTTGTATAACCTTAGTTATGTAATTACCAAGTAATCACATAACTAAGGTTATGAGGAATAAAACATAACCTATTAAGTGTTTGGTTCAACTTAGGTTATACAATCACTTAGATTTACATTTACTAATTTATCCTTTAACTTTGAATTAATTTAATTGAATAAAAATTTGTTTATCTCTTCTCTACCGTGACATAAAAAACCAAGAAAACAGATCGGATTGACAAAAGGAACGCAGCGGAAGAATCACCATGGCTGAGAACAAAGCCACCGGGGAATCGTGGTTGAGCTGCGAATTCATCGAGGTTCAGATTTAACACCTGTACCACTCTGTCGGGCACCAAAACGGTGGAACAACCTGCGCAAAGTAGGAATAACGATAGGAAAAGGTTGAAAAAAACAAATGAAAAATGGAAAAATCGCAAAAGCTTTACACGCAAAGGACAAGGAATAGTATGAGGGCTTATTGGCCAGCAAATTGAATCATACGAGAAAAAACAAAAAAATGAATACAGATTGTGGAAGATACCAGATCCATGGGAAGGATTCTGGCAATCGATGGAAGACGGTGTACCTGACTTTTTTTTCGGTTCGAATTTGTTTCCGGCGGTGCGCGGAAGAAAGACTCTGGTGCCGGCGGACTCCTTTCGGACTCCTGCGGTGTGGAGGAAGACGGCACGCATGCCGGACCCCGTAAAGGTCGGTGGCTGTTGCGGTTGAGCAGGTGGCTTTCCTAAGGGCGGCCACGCAGAGGAGGGGAGATCCAAGGGGCGGCAGTAGAGATTTTCGCCGTACTGTCCACCACTAATGGTGGATTTGGCTTTGGTCTGCTTCGCCCACGCCGCCGTGTGCCGTTTCGCGCCACCAAGAGGAGCCACAGTCGCAGCTTCGGGTGTGCTCGAAGGCTGACGGCGAGCTCCTGCGGGAGCGCGTATGCCTCGCGCAGGAAATTGGTGAAATTGAGAATGGTGGGTAATTTTGGAATAAATAAATTGATAACCCAGGCATCGTCAAAAACCTTAGATTTCTGAGGTAATACAATTCCGGGTTGCATGCCGACTTTGCTGACGTGGCGGGAATTGTTTATTACCGGGAATCACTCGTTACCTAAACCAAACAAGATTTTTATTGATAACCTACTAAGGTTATCAATGATAATCCCCAACCAAACGCACCCTTAATGTTAAGTAAACACGAGAACTTGTTTTACTCTCGTGTAAATTTTTTTTTTCTTTGCCCATGTTTGCCTCTTCGGGAGTAAACATGACATTAATAAGCGAGAGAAGATGAAATCAGCATGAACATTATTTTACATTTTAAAATTATTATATTATATTATATTACAGATGGATTTAGGATGCTAATAATGTTTATGGAAGCTTGGGTGGCAAGATAAGATTGCAATTAGGCATGAGTGGCAACGAAGTGATCAAGTAGGAGCACTTGAAGGCGAAATCGACAACCACGGACGAAGCGACCAGGAAATTAGGAAGAAGCTGACATTTCCCAAACGCTGTTAATTTTTAAGTTTAGTTAGGTCCCCCACATGCTCTTGGTCAATCATACGAACGTCTACCTAATTTCTGAGAAATTTAAAAATCGAGTTATAGATTTGATCAACTAATAGATTATTTTTTTTAATTAACAATTCATCTTAAATTATTAGGCTGATGGACCGTCGTCTGAGGTATTTCTCAATTTATTTACATAATAAGATAATCTTAGTTAGTTTTATTAGCTATTTTTAGGATGACCGATTTAATTTCATAGAAATTTTCTACTAATTATCAGGATAAATTAAAAAGCGCATACAACAATCGACCGAGAAATCTAGTATCCTTTGGTTGTTTTTCTCATTTGATGAAAAAATTCCTATAAATACGCGATAGTTGGATATCAAATCACAAGTACCCAGATGACAGCTTAAATATTATATCATAATACCATTAGAGACCAATTACATACCGTTATAGTAGCTAGGTGTAGCCATTATAATAATACTAAAATTAAGAATATTTTGAAGATAAAATATATAGTGGAAAGTTTATTTGATTTATTCTATCTTATCTCTAAACAAAATTATTAGTTATAATTGCTTTATTATTAAAATTATTCTACTTGATTAAAGATATTCTAATGCTGTCATAATTTTAATAAAAAAAATATATTATTTTAATTTTTTTATACGGAATAAAATAATTCTTTTTATTTTTAACATAAATTAAATAAAGACAGCTATAGTTTATTATTTATATATATATGGAAAAGATAATTTCCCATTAAATTGTCAATACCTCAACTTGCTACAACTATGCACATTATTGCGTGTCTATTGTAGTCCACTGGGAACAGGGACGGAGAATCTTATTCCACTTGCATAAATTTCCGTATTTTTCTCACCAAAGTCGATCTCAGCCGTCCATCGCCAATCTCGATACGCGCATATTTTCTCATCCGAATGATTACGAACCAACGGTAGCGATCAAGTCGATCCATGGTTCCTATCATCCTGATGGTCCGTTCTCGGTCCATGGTTTCCCGTGTGGCCCATGCAAATCAAGCGTCTCGCTTTTGCTGTTTCTCGCTCTTTTCCTTTTTCCTTTCCTCTTTTCTCTTTTTAATTTAATTTAATTTTATTGTTGTTTGAGGGAGAGAAAGAGCGATTCCGTTCTTCAAGTTCAACGAAGCTGCGGATCCTGTCTATATAAGGAAGGAGATTGTTGGGAGGGGAATTGAAGGGTGCCGTAATAGCGAAATATTTGCCGCGGGGAGCCGCCTTTTCTTCCTCTGGTTCTTCGTTCCTGGAGAAGCTCTTCTCCTTCCGCTTTTGGTTTTTTTTTTCGTGCACAGGTCAAGGTAGGTTTAAGATCTTAGATTCTTTATTTTTTATTTTTTTTGTTTCGGCTTTCTTTTTTCACTCGTCTTCCTTGATTGTTCTTCTCCGTTTCAATTTTGTTTGTTCTCGCTTCATTTTGGTTTTATTTTTTCACGGTTTGCACTGACATTGGAGGACGAAAAGAAATCCTGATGGGATTTTGAACCGGGCCTTCTTGGCAACTTTGATTTGGCTTAAAGGAGAAAAATTTGATTCCTTGTCTAGGAGAAGATTGGATTTTTACCCATTGCTCTTTCCTATGATCCTAGGTTTTGTTCTCTGCGATATCGATTATGAGGATATAAGTAGTTCTAGTGGCGTACAGCTTGTAGAAGATTGGATTTTTATCTGTTTATTATTTTTGGTCGATATTCCATTTGTCTGTGCAAGTGGTTTATTTGTTCAAGAACTTGTTTTTGACTTTTCGAAAGTTTAAGTATTTACCTTTTTATTGGACATATTAGTCTTTCAATTGACTTTGCTACCATCTAACTTCATTCAGGCGCAGAAGATTTGTGGAAGAACTAGTACTTTGTATCAATGGTTAGTTCGCCTCCCATAAATGATCTCCCTGTCATGGTTGTTATGCTATCTGCGTGGTTGGCTATTCTAATTGTTTCTAAATGTTGTTTGTTTGGAAATCCATCACCATCAGGGAGAAGAGGTTCCTGAATCTATTCTGAACAATTCGGTTGAGTCTGTTGCTTATGACTCTGTGTCAGGTGGCTATCGGACCTCTACCAACTTTGGTGATAAGATGGTTAGCCATCATCTTGTCGTATATTAATTATTTTTAAACATGATTTATCAAGGTCTGATAGTGTGTATTTTCATGCTCAGTATGTAGTCGAAGGATCTGAGTATAGAGGAAAGTCGTCTGTAAATGTTACAATTTTTGACCACTTAACAAGATCATGGTGTGTATTCACTTTCTTTCTTGATACACAATTAGACATATTTGTATTCATTTACTGACTTGGGCAGGATAATCCCAACTGTTCTTGGTCTGAAGCCTGTCCACGTGGGAGGCCACTTGGCTGTTCTTCTCAACAATGATAGGATATCGATTGTTAAGAGGGATTCCATGTTGGATGATAGCATCTGGTTTCTTGAGGTTTCAACTGTTTTTTAATTTCTAATCTTATGTTTCCTCTTTTGCCATGGACAATATCTTCATTTCATATTCAATATCTTGCCTAGCCATATCTGATGGCAAATAGTTTTCTTTGTTCTTGTGCTGTTTAATTTATTGAACGAGTTCTGGTCCATCAAGAACAAATTGACATCATTGCTAAACATTTGTTAAAATAATTTAGATGTTGTATTGTTCATTTTGTATTTTGACCCTGTGTTTGGTAGGTTGATACCCCTTTTGTTAAGGAGCAAAAGAAGGTACTTGGCAGTGAGGTAGTTGCATGGAGTAAGGGTGTCATTGGCAATGCACCAAAACCAATTGTTATCAGTGGTCCTTCTGGCGTCGGCAAAGGCACTTTGATAAGCAAACTTATGAAGGAATTTCCATCAACGTATGGATTTTCAGTGAGCCACACTACTCGAGCACCAAGAGAGAGAGAATTAGATGGAGTTCACTACCACTTCACAGATCGGATCAGTATGGAGAAGGATATAAGAGATGGGAAATTTTTGGAGTTTGCTTCAGTTCATGAAAATCTTTATGGGACAAGCATTGAGGCAGTTGAAGTTGTTACAGATTCTGGGAAGGTACTAAATTTTGTTACTTTTTTTGCAATTACATTCATGCTAATAATTTTGATATCTGATTTTCAATGGGGAATCTGTTCTGTGTTTCTTCTGTTATACTTACAAGACTTTATTTCCTCAGAGATGCATTCTTGACATTGATGTTCAAGGTGCTAGATCAGTGAGGGCAAGCTCCCTTGATGCAATCTTTGTCTTTATCTGTCCTCCGTCATTTGAAGAGCTAGAGAAGCGGTTACGAGCACGGTACAAAAACACATTTGAGAACATTAGCTCTTATTTCTCCTCATGCATTCATTAGATTACAAAAATTTAGGATATATTCTTTGATGCTTCACTTGGCTTTTGAACAGTGCAACAGAGGCTGAGGAGCAGATTCAGAAGCGACTAAGAAATGCCAGGGCAGAGCTTGATGAAGCAAAATCTCCTGGTCTTTTTGATCATGTCTTGGTGAACGATGAACTAGAATTATGCTATGACAATCTTAAGGTGCTGTTTCCCATTCATTCTAATATAGCTATGTTACTTGACCGTGCGTATATGTAACCAACATCAGTGTGGATCCAAATAGCTGATATAGCTAGTTCTAAAAATTTCTGCGCGTGACAATATTGACATTAGGTGTCAATATTTTGGTGATGAATAAACATTCTAATGAAATTGTTTTCTTTTTTCCTTTGCAGAAATTAATTGCTTCAGATGAAATAGCTAATCCATTACATCGATCAAGTATGTCTCAATGTACTGATGCTTTTGAGTATCTTTTTTTTTGATTTCTCAAAGCAAAGTTGTGAAATATCTTGTTCATTCAGCCATGAAGAACTTGAAGGTTCTTGTGTCTGATGTAGAAGTTAAGACAGATAAAACATTCCTTCTCCACTGTGATGATGATGATCAGTAAGTCATCTTGCACTCTACCAGATTAAAATACCAAGAACAACCTATCTGGAAAAATTGACTCTTGGCTTGATATTTGCTAGGTTGTTGCTAGACATATCTTATGTTAAAGGAGGTGCGCCCGGACGAACAAGAGGACTTGATGTGTATCCTATTGAGTCATTGGGTGATGCTGTGAACGGTAGCACACAACTTTAGCATCCCATCTCTGAACCAATTGACAGAAGATATTCGCGCCAGCGCTGGCTTAGTTTTCAATTGATTATTCAACAGAATCATTTTTATTCATACTTATTACACTGAGATTAGTTTGCATCACAGTGCAATTCAGGTGATGTTAAGAGTATTTTGTTGTTTTCCTTGGAGTGAAGAGTGTAGTGCTGTTGTGAGCCATGCTTTACCAAATTCTAATTCTATGAACCTACTTTGTCCTCAATTCATCAGAGATAAAAGTGAAGGGGGTAACTAATTTTGTTCCCAGTTCTGTCTGATGATGATTTGATTGTCAACTTTTGCTGTTAGTAGCCAACTGTAGGACAATGCTGCCCTAACTCAAGTTGCATGGCCTGAACAGGCAGAATTTGATGGACAGTAAGGAATGTGCTCGGTTGATGCTTGTGCTGGAGTAAGTTGTATGTTTATTGTGAGAATAAAGGGCATCCAATCACTTTCGTATGTAAACGAAGGAGAGCAAAAATTAAAAGTACGTCTCTATTTTTTTTTTATATCAAACGGGTATAGGTTTTATATCAAACGGGTATAGGTTGTGTTTTAGATTTATTCTATAGGTGAATTGAGGGACGGCTCTCTTTCTAATGAAGTCTTTTAACACTCAGGGTGTTTGGTTGATGGGTTTGGAAATGAGGAAATGGAATGATAGTAAAAGATAGTGTTTGGATTGTGGGTTTGGGAATGACATCTTAGGA
>JBBMJZ010000060.1:10819875-10836580 GCA_037833815.1 Zingiber zerumbet
TTACACTACAACCATTCCAATGGTTTGTCCCAATCCATCTTGGTTGTGAGCTACTATTTATAATTTATAAGAAACTGTTAACATGATCTTCTGTGTGACACTACAAACCATGTTATCTACAATATAAATTAAATGGACATATACATTTAACTAAATGCAGACAATTGACTAAATACAGACATTTGACCAATGTGATTCTCATTTCAAAATAAATGTTTATACAAAAGCTAGACTTTTAATATACATTCTAACATCTGGATCTTCTTCAGATTCTTCAGGATCCCATTCCAATTGAAGTAACTCCCTATACATCTCTAAATATGAGATGCGCCCTTCAGAATGATCCTATAGTTGGTGTGATATATAACTAGATATTCCGACAGTGATTGAACAAGAGCTCATCTTCTATCGTTGTCTTGGACTGGAAACTCTTCTCGTTCGAGTTTCCAGAATATTCGATTGAGCTGACGAATAAGCCATCCGACTTCATGATACGGGTCATATTCTAACTCCTTGATCTCCTTCCAAAGCTCATATTGTCGTTTATAATGACCTGTCATTGTATATATTATTCGTGGTATCTAGAATTAAAAATAATAATGTCAGTACAAAACCGATAAACCAGTAATAAAACCGGTCAAATTCAATTCCCACATATACATGGAATAAATATATACATAATACATAAGTAAATAAGAAAAATAATTTTTCTTTATTTGGAGAGTCTCGGTTGACTGACACATTTTATCTGTTGACTAGCTCCTGTGTTCGGTCTATTTTTCATTTAGTACTAATCTAATTGGAAGGGGATGTCTTGTCTATGTTTGTTCTAGTTTTTATCTAATCCATTTCATCAAATCTTGGCATTAGGCAATTTGACTCATATGGCCAAATGCAGCCTATTATAATAAATCTGGTCTGATTTGACCAACCCAACTCAGATAATCAAATTACCTCAATTAATTCAATAATAAACTGATCTGATTAAACCAATCAATATAATAATCTAAATCCGACCTTAATATTATTGAATCAAATTGATTTAATTAAATTAACTAATGGTTTAAATCAGATCTGAATTTGATGGATCAAACTTAATTTTAGTGCATACATAATTAATTGAAATATTAAAATACAAAATTTAATTTTCAATTAATTTTAGCATGCATGTATTAATTAACAAAACCGTTTCATTAATTAATTAAATGGGTAAGCAAGGACATATAATGCTGAAGATTTTATTTTTATTTAGAATTCTAAAATCAAGCATTTTCTTCCTAAATCACTGTACTTCGTCAAATCCATTGTTCATCATCGTTCCCTTTTTTTCGCGATCGCTAGCATTTTAATATGGTTGTTGGCGCTCGCCAGTGACGGATGCCGATCGGGTTGCTGGCGCTCGCGACTCTCTCGGTGATCGCAAGAACTCTACAGAGCAATATTCCGTCGAGTCAGTAATTTTTTTCGGCATCAAACAAGGATAACTTTCACACTTTTAGAATTAAATTTGCTCTAATACCACTATAACATCTAACAAGTATGATTCATAGAACAAATTTGTAAACAACTCATGGTAATCTTCTGGGATGATCTTTATCCTAGCTTGAAGCCAGAAGAACAATCACGATAGAAAAATTGAAAACCCCTTCTTAATTCACAAACAAAATCCCTCTCTCTGACTTGAATGTTCTCCTCAAACGATCACTCTCTTTCACCCACGGTCTCATCTTCCTTTTATAACTTAGATGAAACAACGAAGCAATGACATTAATAATAATGGGATTACGTTACTGCAAGCAGTAATAGTTTGTCTAAATTACTATATGGATTAAAATTTACTTAAAAAATATATAGAATAATTTAAGAACCTTCAAGGAGTAGATCATGCAATAAATGTATGTCAAATAGTCAATTTGACCAGCTTGTTTTGGCATATTCACACACACACACATTTAGTAGGACACATGCGAATTAAAAGGTTATATAGAAGTAGTATTTGAGCGCCAAGTGTTCACAAATTTGCATGATGGAATTTGCATGATGGATTGGATTGAATAAGGATCAGTCTAATTTATTTAGAAAAATAGGAGGAAAATAAATTTAATAAACAAATAGCAGAAAAGATACCCTTCTAATAATAAATAAATAAATATTATAGTAAAAAAAAACAGCATTTTACTTAATCTCGTGAGGAAGTTTGCGTATTACCTTATAGTTTCAAAAACAGTTCTCGCATTTCCATTATATCTATCCCTTCTTTTCACGAAATAATTATGTGAAATTGTGTGTATTTCTAAATTTTTATTCTATCTATTCAAAACTCACAACTCTCAATTTATAATATGAATATATTAAAAAATTGTTTGATAAATTTAGAAAACTCAAAATCCTTTTAAATTAAAATAAATGTACTCTTGTAAACCTCCTTTATTCAGACTCTCAAATCTGAATTTCATGGTATAAATTAAGAATAGTGAATTTTTAAACTCGTTATGCCTTGAAAAAATTTGTCACGAGTTCATTATAAGACATAAGACAATAATACTCACTAGCTAACACCACCAATGGATTACTAGGACTCCAATAAAATCAAATTTTTGAATTTCTGAATGACACAAGTCAAACTCTGAATCACCTCAAAATAAAACTAATATATTTTTACAAACCTCTTAATGTATTCATGCCCTCAAATTGAATTAGATAGTATAAATTGAGAACAATAAAATTTTAAATTGGTTAAATCTTGAGAAAATTTATCACAAGCTCATTATAAGACATACGACAATGATATTCACTAACCAATATCACTAATAGGTTCTTGAGACTCTCTTGATTCAAAAAATATCAAACTTTTAAATTTCTAAATGATGTAGATTCATATTTTATCCGAAACTGACTAGCAACCCTAAAAAATTTCGAATCACTTTAAATCAAAATTAATATACTCCTACAAGTCTCCTTGATGTATTCATACCCTCATATTTGAATTTGATAAGAGAAATTGAGAGCATTAAATTTTTAAACTTATAAAGTCTTGAGAAATTTTTTCACAAATTCATTATAAGGTATAAGACAATCATACTTACTAACTAATGAGTTCGTAAGACTTTTCTTATTTGAAAATATTAAACTTTTGAATTTCTGAATGATGTATATCTATCAATCAGTTTTGTCCAAAAATTGACTGATAAAACTATTTAAAATGTCAAAAAAAAATTACACTTTAATATATATATATATATATTATGAGAGAAATTGACATACTGCCCGAAGCCTCCTGCGTGATCATGAGCAAAATCTGACATGGGCTATCTTACGTGATCAAAACTTAATTTTTTTAGTTCCTCTCTCACCTGCATACAACAACTTTTCTATTTTTCCTCTTAAATTAAAATAAACAACTTTTCTCTTTTTCTTCATAAATTAAAATAAAATTCTTATTTCTCTCTCCTATGATTGCAGACAACAATCACTATAGTGCTAAATTTTAAAGGTAGTGTAGCTGCTACATGTTGTAACAACTACTGTGTAGTAATTATTACAATATGTAGCAGTATTATATATTTACTGCACCGTTGTAGCAGCTATTACACAGTTGTTGTAGCTATAGTTGCTACAATATTATAACAGCTATAACACCATTGTAGTAGCTACTGTAATGTTGTAGCATCAATAACACAATAATTGTTGCGTGTAATAATAAGAGAGAAGATAAAATTTTATTTTAATTTAAGAGGAAAAAAGAGAAAAATTATTACATGCAGATAAGAGAGATTAAAAAAATTAAATTTTGACCGTGTCAGATCGTCCTCATCGGATATTGCTTAAGATCGCGCAGAAAGCGTCACACAACATATCATTTCTCTTTCTCTCTATATATAGAGAGATTTAATTTGATAGACTGCACACTCATTCGATACACATTCTTAAGCGACCTTCATATATCCGGGTGGGTGCTGAGAGTCCCTCCCAAATAACCCGATTCTCACAAATAAATCGGAACACTTGGAAACACTCTGAGCATCCGAATATATATGGATTACCTAGAAATGTGCACTGTACAGACTAATATATATATACTTCGTGCAAGTTTTTATTTTGGTCAGTCTCCGATTATATATTTATATTGCATGAAATCACCCGACCAAGGGAGCACCCACGCACCACGCGTGCAACGCGCGCAGTCGACGCATGCACAGCGGCATCACACGCGTCGCCCTTCTCGCCACCGCTCTATCGCTCTCCCCCCGTCTCAGAAAGCGCTCGCGCTTCTTCTCGATAATAAAAACGCACGCGTCCTCGGATTCGGTTCGGCAATGGCAGCGCACGTCGCCAGCAGCGAAGTTGTACGCTCGCAGCCCTCGTCGGGCGGTGGCATCTTGGCCCGCGTGGATCGGTTGGATATCATGCTGGGCTACCTGGAGGAGCTCCGTGGCAGTCACAGCAGCCGCAGCACCTCCGCCGCTGCATCCGGCGACGCTGGAGCCATAATGACGGGCGAAGTCAGCAACTCTTCGGTCGACTCTTCACCTAGAAGCACCGACCGGCGCCGGTGCCGGCCTATCGGAGCAGTCGTCGTGGAAACACAGGTCAAAGGCAACCTCATGGACCGAGTGGAATACCTTGAGAAACGCCTGCTTAAGGCGAGTTATTACTGCATTCGCTTATCCTTTGCAATTATTTTATTTTGAATAACTTATTCGGTGAGGTTTTGCAGTTGGAGGAAGCGAGAGAGCTGGAGGAGGAGAAGACGAGGAGTGGGGGCGAAGAGATGAAGAGGAGAAATGTGGAGAAGGTGAAGAGAAAGCGTGGCAAAGGGTTGAAGCGCCTGGTGGCTTCGTGTGTGAAGGGAGATCTGGAAACGCAGTAATATCTTATGTATAGATACTGCTGGTTGTGATTTGTGAATGGAATAAGTGCTGTCATTTTGGTTTTAATTTGGTGCATGTAAATTAATGTACGAGGGCCTTGTTTTCTGGAAGAAGCTGGAGAAGTTCTGATGAGAATTGATGAATTAATACGTTCTATTGAGAAGTAATTGATGATATTAAAGAACAGAACCTCACTTAAAAAGATTGCAGAGAATCCCGCGTACCTTTGACAAAATTGTCCAATCTTCTCTCTAAATAATTCCCCATTTGGATCAAAATATGGGGCCAAGAGAATGCTTCCGTATGCTTGTGGAAACATGTACGTGCCAAATAATTGATGGGGAACAGCTATCTGTACAATTTACCTCTTCTGTTGTGGGATCCAAAGAATTGCGTGGAATGTTCTTGAAGAATACTAGTGTTTTCTTCTCAAGCAAGCATTTGGCATGCCATAATCCCTCGCTTGGGCTAGATTTCGTCTCCAAGGATCATGATGCAGTTTATAATGCAGTATCTGCATGATTGAAAAAAAAAACAGAGGGGGAGAAGAGAGATAATTAACAAGATAAACAAATTCGGCTGACCAATTTACTAAGTTCAGATCTGAGGATAGTATTGACACAATCGTAAGATACTAAGACCCAAGTCTATTGTCTTAATCTTATTCTTAGCCAAAGCTCAAATAGATTACCTCGAACCACTAGTTAGGGATAAATAACACATGAAGGACTTATTACTCCTTAACTTTTAGCTACAGCGAAAGCATGTGGAAAAATTGTGGAAACTCAGCTAATAAATACTGATGAAGATGATTGGTTTACCTGTATAAATGTCGCGAAGACATCATCTTCCTCCAATTTAGAGAATTCTACTGCCCATCCTTCCTCATCGGGGAAAATTTTCTTTTGCCTTTGAGCTTCAAGCAGCACAGAGTCACGATATAGAAACCTCTGCCAGATTTGATGTAGATTTGCCAACATAAGATCTATTTCTGTCTCATCTAAGCGCTGTCCAATTCAAAAAAAAAAAAATGTTAACAAGATCATCAGGAATTTTCTACATAAGCAACAGATGGTATGAGAGGACTGGTATACTACCTGAAGAATTTGAAGCAAGTTTGTGATCTCATCTTCTTGAATTCTAACCGAAAAGCTACTGTAGTCCAGGGCATTCTCATATGGAAGGTAGATACCATCCTACGCCAATGTGTCAAGATTAGTAAGATAATGTATGTGATAAATTAAACACTAGCATAAGGCCTAATGTGCCCTAAAAGTATAACAAACTTTTAAAGCTTGGACACCTCTTAATAATTTAACAAACTTAACAAAGTATAACAAACAATAGCCCTTCCAACCACATCAGTTTTATGAGGCATGTTGTGAGGAAGTGCTCCAAGGAGAAAATTGGACCAAAATACGTGAAGTGGGAAACCGAAGATCAAGCTTTGGCTTCATTAATGTCGCCATTGTACAATTTGAAACTCAATTAATCAAGTTTGAAAAAGAAAAGAGCCATGGTACATGGGACAACATTGCATATAAACTCCTGGTGTGAAATTGGTTAACTCTATTTTAAAAGCCAGGCAAGAATGTCTGCTTACCTGAATTATTACAGGAATGCATCCTTGCAAAATGCTATCTTCCAAGCGTCCACTCCATCCATCCCCAGGCAAGACACCACAGAAGATAGAGCTAGCTACATCATCATAATACTTGGAAGAGCGTATATTGGTAACAGTTACATTTGGAGTACGCTGTCTCCCAAACTTGCCCGCTTTGTTAGGTGTAGAACCAAATTCCTCAGCAAGCTTCTGTCGAATGCCCATACTATATCTGAAATGTTGTTTGGAAAAAGAAGCTACTAAATGACTGACAGTAAAATCACTGAAGCCAATCCCATGATGTTCAAAGAAAATTTACTCACGTGTCTTCAGGTCTACCATTCTCATAGGCAGGTCCTAAGTTTCCATTGAAGTAGAATAATGTAGTACGCTCTTTGCGTGGTCTATGACATTCAGTTATAACAATGTCAGACAAAGTAATCATGAAAAGCCTACTAATGTATCTTGATATGTACCTTGCCCAAAGTTTTGCCCATATTGCATCTGGTTCAGGCCTTTTCCATGCAGGAAGGACAAGATCCTTTTCTGGATCAAAGCAGGGGTGGGTACCTGTTTTAGAAGAAGGAATTGGATCCCAGTTGTCAGCCCAATAAGCTGTTGTAGAGTGATTATGCTTTGAGTTTGTATTGCCCCAATGAACTATCATAGTGCTATTCCAGATCTCTTTTGGGGCATAGCAAGCACCTTCATCCCATGAAAAAAACTGTCAGATACGAGCAATGAAGTTAGGTTCCCATCAGAAAGTTGAAAATTTTAAATTCTCACTTGGGATAGTGTCATACCCAAATATGGTCCTTCCCAGCAGAGCGATTCCAGTAAGGATACTTCTCAACTATATGATCATAAACTCTCTTGTAGAATTCCAAAGCAAAGTAACTTCTTAGACCTTTTTGTTCCTAAGATTAAAGTGATATATAATTGCTAGGGTTTCAATTAAATTTGTTAAGAATCATAGCTATTCAATAAAAACAATAACTTGAACCACTCCTAAAAAATGAAATAATTGCTAAATCTAGCATGAATTTTTAACCAATCTAACAAAAATTTCAAGTTTTAATAAATCTATATACGAAAAAGTCTCATCTCCAGTGGTAAACGGAGAGAACAGAATGAAGCAATGTGGCCCCTCAATAAACAACAGGGCATCATGTCACATAGATACCTCCATTGGGGTCAGAATTCATAATTCACAACGTCGTGATGGAGTCCTAATTCACAATCTCATCAATAATGTCAATGGAACCAAAGCAAAAGATAATGGACCCAACCATCTATTGAATCCACTCCAAGGATGGCAGGTTCAATGCAAATACTCACTGATCAAACCAGATTCTCCAAGCCACCCTTGTCTGCATGCAGCTAACAACATCAATGGATTAGGAGATCACTGATGCATATTGCCGGTGGCCTAGTGATTCAGACAAGAATTTACTACACAGGCAATTCAACGAAGAAGTGATCCTTGCTGTGACAAAGAGGGTTCAATCTTCATACCACCCAAGCAGTTGTACTCCCATATGACTTGCTTGGAGGTACACAGTAAAAACATGAAGAGTCAAAAAGGCTTATAGTGTGGTAACATGGTGTCGAGTTGATTCTCCGCAAAGGAGGGGAGCCAAGGTTTGGGTAAGCAAGGGGATGGGCAAACATGAGGTTGCCGAGCACCCACATCATAGGGAGAGATAGAAAGCACTAAAAGAGGCAATGCAATCATCACGTACTTGTTTGTGGTTAAAAGGACCTTTAGGCTTCCCAAAGCAACATACACATGTAGAAAGTGAATCCAGCAAATGATATCAAAGGCCCCATAAAAATTTAGCATGTGGAGGATTGGTCGATTGTGTGACCCAATTCACTTTAAGGGCTAGAGGACATAGAGATACTTCCATATAGGAGGGAACCAACTTAAACTTGGAGAAAAAGTCATCTCAGCTGTTGTTCTTCAATAATTTTAAAGTTGAAGTTAACACTATTTGGTCATTTAATTTTACTTAAACAGGATCTACTAGTTAAATCATTTGATCATTCTAAGACAATGACAAGAACATCATGATGCTATGCATATTTAATATGAATAAATTAAATTAAAAATTGTAAATGTAAAAAATAACCATTGAAGGGGCAGTATATTAAATTAAATGTATAATATAATAGATAACAGTATAAAATTCACAAACACTTGAGATTAAAATAATTAAATAAATTATATACACTAAAATATGCAAGATTTAGATACATAAATGATGTTTAAAATATGACTGTAAATATTTAAATGATACCAAAAACAAGAAATAAAATATGATTTGGATAGGAGCTACCATGCTCATGCTTAATTCATGTGCCATATATTACTTTCCTGCATTACCCGGAAACTAGAGGATAGTATCTATCTCATCTTCATACATAATATAAAATTTAGTAAAGGTAAAAAAAAATTAGGAAAGAAAAAAATATTGTATTGCTTTTGTTAATGGGATAGCTATTACAATGTCTAGGACTATAAACATAACCCTAAATCTAAAATATCAATGCAAGATTAACCCTGATACACTAATAACCTTATTAAAACTAATTCCTCTAACAGTCCCTCTCAAACTAGAGTACAAATACTATCCATGTTCACTCTGTTACCTGAACTAAAGAACCTCTTATAGGTCGGCAACAAATAAGATATTACAATTATGTGATGAAAATATAATATTCACACACTCAAGAAACAAAAATATAGTGAATAAAGCAAGCAACCAATGACATGGTTTGACCTTGATTAACAAAGCTCACAATATAGTTGATGGAGTACACAGGACCACAAGCAAAGGAAAGGTTGGTAGTGTTTGTGCTTGCCTTCATGTGAAGCATGACCATCAAATGGATGCCCTTGCAACAAACTCAAAAGATAAGGGTTCTTAACAGAGACGTGCTCCCCCCTGTCAACTATATATTGCAGTGTTGCATTGCTCCCCTCCACCTGTTTCCAAAAGTTGGTTATCCATAGTCATGCTGTCAAGATCGCACGATATTGCATAGAGGGCTTGGAAGTAATTGTGCAGATGACTTAGCCATGATGGAGAATGAGACAAAGGAGAAAGGATCAAAGATGTTGACCTCTCCCTTAGGAATACAAAATACTCTAAGCTAAATGGGTGACTTTGATCCTCTATAGAGTTTAGGAGAGAGAAAATAATGTATTGTTTCTGTTAATGGGATACCTGTTATGGTAACCCTAAACTTAAAAAAACTAATGCTTAACTAAACCTCCTTCACTAATATCCCTTAACACTAACACCTCTAATATGCACTACCAAATATATGAAAAATAAGTTTTCTTAACAAATTTGAAATATTTTCCTAGAATAGTATTTTAGTCGACCCTACCTAGTGGGATAAGGCTTTGTTGTTATTGTTGTTGTTAGAAGAGTATTTTAAAGAAACAAATGAAGCATTTTGCATTGCAAAATTTGTTCATTAGAAGAAACAACGTAAATCAACAAAGGAGCAATTATAAGATTTCATAAATGTACTCATACCTTCATCCGAAAATGAGGTGCATCATCTGCGCGAGTAATTATACATGAATCAAGAACAGGAACATAGAAGAAATCTGCTTCATCACCATTCATTGTTCGATAAGGACTAGCAAGAATGCTCTCATAGAGTGCCATCTAAACAAAAATAAATAATTGTAAGGATACGTTAAGGTGAAATAATAGATTATGGTTTTGTAAGTTCACACCTGTGACCCATATAATTGATCTGTCCATAATGTCCTGTTCTTGTCTGTATATATTCTGTTAACACACTCAAACTTGAAATGTCGACCCTATAAGGGAAAAAAGGTGAAGAAATGAAGTGTTTCTGAACATTAAATCAAACAAAGACAATAAGTCACAAGCTTACTTCAAGAAGGTGTGCATTGAACTCTGGTGGCAGGTCATAAACATAGATTAGTGGCCTTTTCTTTTTTACTACAGCTTTGATGGTCATAAGCTCACCATTGATGGATACCTTGTCAGGTAAATCAACTTTAGCTGGTCGAAGCCATACTGGCCATTCTTGCATAGGTGATAAGGCAGATGGAGCACTACAATCTATCCCATAATAACCTCTGTCACACTGAAAAACTTTATGTATTATAATATTGTAAAGAGGATGTCTTATGAGTATCAATGTATCATAACTTCAAGTATAACAACTAGAAACAGAATAAAAGTAGATACATGAACAACAAGAAGCTGCTATGAAACTGAACTATTTCTGAACAGCTACATAGATAATATCCGAGCATTGAACTTTATACAAGCCTATATTGCTAGTAATATCAGATGTCTCACTGTTGATTAAGCTTAATAGAATTTTCTTTGGTGTCCCTCTAAGCCTTACACCATCAACACTTCAATTGATTCAACTACCCTGAATGTAAAACTTATTGTCTTTAGTCATGATAGTACTATCTTATCCTATTGTCTTGCATTTAACTTTTAGAATTATACCTAACTATTCAAGGATAATAGTATTCATAGCATCCTCATACATTCATTTTGACCTTTTCATTTATATTTTACTTTTTGTATGTATTGTTTCTTAACTATTCAGCACTCTCGCACATGACATGTGGTTGGGTGTGCTACACTTTAATAAAGTATAACTATAGAAGTAACTAAACATCATAATTCAGAAGTACAATATGTTCATTAATTAGAACACAATTAGACTTAGTAAGTTTAGAATGATGTCATTGGCAGACTATCAGAAAATGGAAGAAAATTTATGGTGCTTAGTTTCTCTTAGGAGTTCCTTTTTTAGTTTAGCATACAACAACTTCCAAATCTTATCCCACTAGGTGGGGTTGGCTATTTTTTAGTTTAGCATACCTCACAAAATCCACCACGACAATGTCCGTGTCCAGAGCACTGGTTGACACAACTACATAATGTTGGAATCTCACAGAACTGTCCCAAAAGACAGTCATACTTGCAATCACATTCCACTTTAAATTTTACTTTTGAAGCATATGCATCCTCTGGGTCTACATTGCACCATCCAGGTTTGGAACCATTAGTTGTAAAAATATTTTCAAAATCAGCCTTTGTCCAATTAGTAACTTTTGGATCACCAGGTTTGGAAGGTGAGCTGATCAGATATAATAACTATAAGCATCACGATAAGTGACAGAAAAATACATTTTGAAAGAAAACTAACTCACTTTATTTTAAATCCGCAAGCCTCTGCCACTGGACGATTTGGATATTTTGTTTCTTGTCCACAAAAACACATTGCTCGTGTTGTGTCACAATAAGCAGGGCATATTGATACAATCCATGGGCCATAAGGTTGTTCTGGTGAATGAGGAAGATTACACTTAAGCTCCAACTTTGTTTCACATCCTTCACCTGCTTGAATACAATAGCATTTTTATCTAACAAATCTGTTGCTCATTTCAAAGTTGTATCATGGAATAAAGTGAACCTTTTATTTTTCAATATGAGGAACTTATCAAATGAAAGTACATAATTCAGCATTGAGAAAATAAAGGTCAGTTAAAATGATAAAAGAATACTCAATAACAAACAAAAAACAAGCAAATGACTTTATTATTTCTCTCTCTCTCCCTCTCCCTGTGCCTATGCATATAGAAGTGAGCATTCGGTTAATAACCGAACCAACCGAACTGAACAAGCCAAAACTAAACTATTTTTAAGACAAGCTGAACTGAACAAACTTTGCCACTAAAACCGAACAAATCAAACCAATAAAAAATTGATTAATTCGGTCGATTACTGAATTAATCAAACTTTTTGTAGTAGTCAATTGATACTGCATCATCAATCAACCACTATTGGACAAAGTCGCATCTACCAATCAACTGCTAAACATACTGTTCTGCTGTTTGTTTTAATCGATTGATACTGTTCGATTTAATCGGTTTAACCGAATTCTAAATTTTAAAACTGAAACTGAATCAAATAAACTGAAATAATCAGGTTTTTTAAAAAATAAATAAATTTCCAAATTAACTGAACCGAACTTCCAAATTCATTATTTTGGTTTAACTAAGATTTTGCTCACCCCTATATGCATATTATCAAATAGTTATTTCCTAAAACTCTTAGACTTCCCAAGATCTTTTTACTTAAATTCAGTGATTGTTTGCTTATTCAAAGATTCCAATCAATATGTCCATAAGCTAGGTTTATGGTTTTGTTCAACATTTACCGAATTTCACACTTATCTTTAAATTTAAGCATTCTGCAGTTTCCTAGGTCAATCAGCATAAACGTGACCAAAATAAATGGAACCATGTATAAACAAATCAATCTTGTTCAGAACAAAGAGAACTAAGATTTATTTCTGCCTGATTTATCTACTTATAGAAGAGTAGATCGGTCAAGTTTTTCAAAATCATCTCAAGTTGACCAAATTTTAACTGATTTCATCCATTTAACTCTCAGTTGAACCAAATTTCAATCAATTTCATCAATTTTCTACTCTAATATAATTTAACTAATTGCTAGCTAATTTGTTTGAATCTCTAGTGTGTGTTTTTTTATCTTTTTTCCCCCAAACATTCCTCAATCTTTATAAGATGCTGGTTTCTCAGAAAAAAATCAGATAGTCATTTACAATAGCAATCCCACTTGAGTGATCATGCTGGTATCAGTTGATTCTGTCAATTATGCTATGAACATGAACAAATTGCGAGATTAATAAGCTCGGAAAAATGTTGAAAATAAAAAAAATAGAAAAGAGTTCCAACATTTGAGTATATATGCTGGGAGAAGGAAATAAATGTTGAATCATTTTTCTTCACAAAGGGAGATAATGTTCAACAACAACATATGAATTCTTTTACGCCATTCAGTTCTATCTCTTACTATATCATCATCTATACTTAAATAAATTTTATCTTGTTTTATTGCGGCTAACCAAGTCTTTTTTAATCTTCCTCTTCATCGTTTGACATGTGTGTTTGTCGTAGTTTCACTTTCACATCGCCTAACTGGAGCATTTATTAGTCATCTAAATACATGCTCGTACCATCTTAAACGTGTCTCTCGGAATATAGATACAACTTCAACTTTCTTTCTAATGCACTCATTTCTTATTCTGTCCATCTTCGTATGTCCACACATCCACCTTAACATCCTCATCTTTATAACTCTCATTTTCTGCTCATGTGCTCAAGTTATAGCCCAACATTCAACTTCATATAATATAGCAAGCCTAATTGCAGTTTTGTAGAACTTTCCTTTAAGTTTCAGAGGTACTTTACGATCACATAAAACATCCGATGCTCTCCTCCATTTTAACCATTCTACTTGTATTCTATGTAAAATATCTCTATCAATCCCTCCATCATTTTACAAAAATGATCCTAAATATTTAAAGCTCTCGGTTCCTTACAACTCATCATTTCCTATCTTAATTATAGTATCCGAAAATCCAATGGCTAATTAAGAAAGTTCATTCGATTTAATTGAGAATTTATAAATGTAGATAGTCTAAAATTAATTAAGTTAGTCTACAATTATGGAAAATTGTAGGACACAAACATATATATATAAGATTAATATATTATATATATAACGTGTAACATGTAAAATAAATAGTATCTATAATAGCTAAGTAACTATAATACATGAACTAAATATAATTAGGTATATGCGATATATAAATATATGGAAAATTAAATGGAATTGATGACTTAGCATAATAAAAATTTGTATGTCAATTAGAGGAATTCTTTTTAGTTGATAAAAATTGAGATGTTCTCTTAATTGGTTATGTGGTTTTGGAGGATTCGGCTGGCCCTAGGAAGCTCCTCCCCATTGCTCTTCCACCGGTTAAGATCAAGAAAGGAGAGTTAGTAGCTGAAAATTTAAGGCATGTTCTCTACTTGGGTTATGTTTTTGTTAGTTCTTGATTGTTTTGTGAGTATGGTGCTCTAGTTAGGTCCTCTTCTTATGCTCCAACTTGCTTGGATAGATGTGGAATTTCGGATATTGTAAGTAGTGGTTTTAAAACCCCTTGTTTAGCTTATGAACCTTGAATTTTAATTCAGATTTTATGTGCAGCATTCTCATAGTTGAATCCAATTTTGTGGCTAATCATCTTAGTTGCAAATTCTATTTTTATGAAAGACATATATCTTAGTTTAACCACTGATTTTAGGGGTTCCTTATCTTGAGGATAACTATATAAATGTTTTATGACCTTCCATGTGATTACCCTTAGTGATTAGAGAACTAGGTGTGCTCAATTTATGTTATAGAATTCTTAAGTTTTGGATTATTTTAGAGGAGTTTTATTCATCGATTTTAGGGATTAATTATCTTGACGAATCTCTACAATAGCTTCATGTTTTCTATGTGTTTATTCCTTGAAGTTTGAGAACCTTGCATGCACAACTTGTAGTATAGGAATTCTAAGATTCAGATTCTTTAATAGGGATTGAAAATTTTATTTTAGGAGTTACTCAGTTGAATGATAAACTACCTTTTTGCTCCATGCTTACTAATTATTTTCCCTTAGAAGTTAGAAAATATGTATGCTTGAATTCTAGAGTAGAAGGTCCAAGTTTTGGATGTTATAGATTTCTATGCTCTATTGTGTTTTAAAAGGATGATACCATGTTAGCTCCTATGAATTTTGTAAGGTCTAGATTCTTAAGATCCTTATGCTCTATTTTGTTTTAGAAGATGATACCATGTTAGCTCCTATAACTTGCAAGTTTTGGAATTCACCTTGTATGCTTGTGTTCGCTCTTGCTTCACATCATGACAGTTTAGTAGGCTATAGGTATGATATGAATTTGTATGATTATGTTTAGGTTTAGTATTATGCTATGTTTAAGTTGCTATGCATGCTCATGATATGTTAATGAACAAGTCTATGCTTAAGCTTATGATATGAATTTGCATGCTTATGTTTAGGGTTTACGATTATGTCATTTTAAGTTGTTATGCATACTCATGCTATGTTAATGCACAAATTTATGCTTAAGCTTATTATATGAATTTGCATGCTTATGTTTAGGGTTTATGATTATGTCATGTTTAAGTTGCTATGCATGCTCATGCTAGGTTGATGCAAAATTTTATACTTAAGGTTATGTTATGATTTGGCATGCTTATGTCATGATTTATGATTATGTCTGTGTTTAAATAGTGATCAAGCTTATGTTAAGTGCATGATTATACTTATGTCTATGTTTATGTAATTATGCGGTCGAGTGTGATCGACGTCCTTAGCCCAGGAGCTCACCAAATCTACGTGGTCAAGTGTGACCGCCTGACCGGTGTCCTTAGCCTAGGAGCTCACCAAATTTATGTGGTTGAGTGTGATCGGTATCCTTAGCTCGAGAGTTCACCAAATCTACATAGTCAAGTGTGACCGGTGTCCATAGCCTGAGAGCTCACCAAATCTATGTGATTGAGTGTGACTGATGTCCTTAGCTTAGGAGCTCACCAAATCTACGTGGTCGAGTGTGACCGATGTCCTTAGCCCGGGAGCTCACTAAATCTGCATGGTCAAGTGTAACTGGTGTCCTTAGCCCGGAAGCTCACCCAAACTATGTAGTTGAATGTGACCGGTGACCATAGCCCGGGGGCTCGCCAAACCCTAGGTAGTTGAGTGTGACCGGTGACCTTAGACCGGGAGCTCACTAACCTTATGTAGTTATGTTTATTTCCATGCTTAGCTTAATTACAAGTTGATGCTCATGATTAAGTCTATACTTAGGTGTATGTATATGTTATGCAAGTATGTTTATGCTTATGCATATGTATATGCTCATTATTATGTCTGTTTCATGCTTAGTTTATTTATATGCTCATGCTTATGTTTATGTTCGTATGCTATGTCGATGCGTATGGTCATGCCCACAATATGTCAGTAGATAAGTTCTAAGTTACCTAGCCTGGATATGCCTTAGCACACTAGATCATGGACGCTAACTATTTCATAACACAATTTTGAATATGCTTAGTATTTAGACTCACAAATTACAATCTTTTTCTTTTTCAGGAAATGAGGCGAATGAGGCAGGAGATAATGACCAGTGAGACAGTTCGGGCATTAGTAGCACAACCCAAAGACTCTCTTTAGTTTACCTTTCCACATAGTCTAGTAGTTTATTGTTTGCAAATAAATTTAGGAACTCATGTTAAGAATTCAGTATTTTCTTTCATGTCGATGGTGTTCATTTAAGTTT
>JBBMJZ010000060.1:10893877-10913724 GCA_037833815.1 Zingiber zerumbet
AGTTCCTGAGAATCGACCCCTGACCATTACGCCAGAAATACCATGCGCCCACCGTCTGCGCTACGCCCTGGGGGCACTGTTAAGCTTAAAGTTATGATACTATATTGACGATAGAATTCACATATTATTAATGATAGCATATTGTATATATAAATACCATTACAAGTGAAAATAGGAAAAATACATAAATTAGGAAAACAATAAGTATTTCCTAATAATAATTATTCACTAATAATTAAGAAACAAATAACTATTTTCTAATAATAATTATTCCCTAATAACTAGGAAACACATAACTATTTACTTATAATAATTATTTACTAATAACCTCCATCTCGAAGCCGCCGCTAAGGACCCTCTCCTTCTCGACGACTTTATCGTCGAGCTCGCCATCTACCCTGACGACAACATTGACACCACCTATGACGTTGCGAGCTCGCATGGAACACCCCACTAAGCGCCCTCTGCAACCGCAGTGGCGACGGGGACAATAATAGTGACAGCGGAGCTTGGCATAAATGATTCGGATGGATATTGGTGGTTGAGGCACCATCGTCACTGTCCTTCCGGTGGGTGGGGTTCTACTTATGGAGGGGGATGCGGACGATATTGGAGAAGAGACGATATAGTAAAAAAAAATTGAAGACGACATAATAAAAATAATTCAAAGTGGACTTTCGATTTTGATTTTTAATTTAGAAGTGGAATTTAGTTTTTGATTTTTAAATTTAAACATTAGTTAATTTATTAATCAATTTCTAACTTAATAGAATACTTTAAATAGATTTTTCCAATCCTAATATTATTTAGGATAATATAATAAATATTAAACTAGATTATATTATTAACTAAGTTGAATCAAATGGTACTAGAATTATATTTTATTCTTATAATCTTAGTTAATCACATAATCAAGATTATATATGATAATTTGAACCAAATATGTTCTTAGAAATCGTATCCTCTATCCCTAAAATTCCTTGTCCACGTGCCCCACTCGTCGCCCCTAGCCCACCGTCGATGGCCTCCGGCTGTCGGTTCTATCAGAACTATATCTCGAGGGAAAGGTGCACCAAGGGAGATCATCATCAGAATCCGGTTGGATCTGAGCAGGAGCTCTGATCGACGACGGAGAAAATCCTACTCAAATCCAGCTGGATTCCGGTGTCAATTGCGTTAGCAGTGATCCCCCTGAGGTTACCTTTCACTCAGGTAGAGTTCTAATCGGGTCAGCAGTCGGTGTCCGCTAATGATGGACTGGGCGATGAGTGGGACATGGAATTTTGGGGACAAAAGATCCGATATTATAGATTTATTAATATTTCTTCTATTTTGTTTTTAAAAAGTACATAATAAACCTATAAAAAAAAAGTCACAAAGTTGATAGATTCAATAATTTTACCTTAATAATTATCTATAAATCTATTATTTTAACTCCAAACTCAATTAGAAAAATTAAACATGAGAATCAAAGCTAATAGATTTATTACTATTTTAATAGATTGTAAATAAATTGAATGTTTATATATATATATATATAGGGTTAATATTCATGAATAATATTTATAAATAATATTTATGAATAAAACTCTTATTTATATTTTAAATAAATAAATAAATTTATATTATCAAGTTCAATAATAAACTAAACAAATTAAAATATAAAAATTTTAAATAATTAAAAAAACTTGAACGAGATCTCGATAATATTTAAATAAATTAAGCTCAAATTCATAAAAATGAAACCAAATTTATACTAAGCTTGAGCAATTATTTAAACAATTTGATTCATTTTAAATTCAGTTTAACTTAGACTTAGTTAATTTATCAAATAAATTTCAACACCATAAAATTTAACTCGTTAATAGCCCAATTATTTTACTATTCCATAAGTTTATTATTAAAAAATAGATAATAGACATTTTGAAAAAAAAAAAGTCACAAAGTATACAGAAACCTATAATTTTGAAATCAAAACTCAAATAAAATAAAAATAAAAAGGAATCTTACAAATTAGACTTCCTCCTCTTTGGTAATAATATAATAAATATTTTTTGATAAAAAAATTTATATAAAATTGAAAATATTAACAATAATCCAACCCTAATTAAGTTGCGCCGCGCCGCGCCGCGCCCCGAATCGCCGTATGCTTTTTATGGTCTTCCGTCAACCAGGTATCGCCCATTCTCATTAAAACCTTCTCCTTTCCTCCCTCTCTATCTCTCTCTCTCAATGAGATGAACCTCTCCATGCTCTCCAATGGCGATGAGACCCTTCCTCCCCCTCTCTCCCGCCTTCCACCTTCCTCGCCTGTCTCTCTTAGTGCCTCTTCCCTCGACTCTCCCTCACCTCTTCTTTTCCACCTCCTCCCACTACCATCATCCACCGCCGGATCCAGATCCACAGCAGAAGCGAATGGGGGGAGGAGAGGAAGAAGAGGACCGGATCCTGTGCAAAGCCCACCACATGCTCTCCCAGCCCAAGTGGCCCGATGGCGCCGACCTCAGCCGCCTCGCCGCCGCTCTCCGCCCGCACCACGTCTCACAGATCATCCTATCCGACATCGATCCCGCCCGCGCGGTCCTGTTCCTCCGCTGGCTCGCGGAGCGGAAGTTCTACAAACCCCTTATCAGTGATCACTTCGTGCTCATCGATCGCCTCCTCGCCGCCGGGATGTTCGATGCCGCCAAGCGAGCCTGCAGCAAGATGGTCCAGTCGTGTGAAACTCGCAATGATATGATCCAGGCCATTGGATTTTTGGATCGCTTGCGGGACAAAAGGTTGGAGCTTGATGTTTATGGCTACAACGCGATCTTGGTCCAGCTGCGAAAGCTCGGTATGGTTGGGGTTGCTTTGAGCGTTTTTCGCCAGATGTTCCGCCGTGGAGTGGATCCAGATCTTTTTACCTATAATTCTCTGATCAACATTTTGTGCAAGGAGGGGAAGGTCATGGTGGCTGCATCGGTCTTTAGTAGGATTTTGATGTGCGAGATGAGACCTGATACGTTTACTTACACCTCGTTAATACTTGGTTATTGCAGGAACCGTAATCTGAATTTGGCTTTCAGTGTATTTAAATGGATGGAAAAGGAGGGTTCTGACCCAAATTCTGTGACATTCTCAACTCTCATCAACGCACTGTGTGACAATGGAAGGGTTGATGAGGCGTTAATCCTGTTGAATGAGATGGTGAGGAAAGGTGTTCAACCCACTGTTTACACGTATACGGTCCCAATTCAAGCGCTTTGCAGCATAGGACGAGTTAGAGAAGCCTTCAGTTTGTGGGCTGATATGAGAAGTAGGAATTGTGCACCGAGTGTCCAAACTTACACAGCCCTCATCAGTGGATTGTTCAAGTCTGGTCTACTTGAGCTGGCAATTGGATTGTTTCATAAGATGCAAAGGGAAGGAGTGACACCAAATACAGTAACATATAATGCTTTAATTGATGAATTGTGTGAGCGCAAGAGAATAAAATGTGCTTTGAGGGTTTTTGAAGCAATGGAAGGACAAGGGTGCATGCCCAATTTGCGAACCTACAATGAGATAATTAAGGGTTTTTGCTTGGTTGGTGTTGTTGAGAGAGCAATGTCTTTTTTCCATAGAATGCTTATCTCAGGTCCCTCACCAAACCAGGTTACATATAATACAATCATATATGGCTATTGTAGGATTGGTAACAGTAATAATGCCATACGGATGGTTGATCTTATGAAAGAATATGAATGTAATCCTGATGAGTGGACATACACTGAACTTATTTGTGAATTCTCCAAAAGGGGCAATCTGAATTTAGCTTGTAAGGCATTTGAAGAAATGACTGAACATAATCTGAAGCCAACAGAGATCGCATACACTTCCCTAATTGATGGATATTGCAAGGAGGGGAGGTTAGATGATGCTTTGCATTTATTGGAGAATATGAGTGAAAATGACTGCAAACCGAACTTAGTGACTTTTAATGCTATAGTTAATGGTTTCACAAAGAAAAATCAGTTAGCAGAAGCTAAAAAGCTATGTAATGTCATGATGGAGCAAGGTTTGTCACCCAATGTTGTAACATATACAGCATTGATTAATGGTTTTTGTCAGAATGGTGCCACATCCCTTGCAATGGAAGTCCTGGATGAAATGATAAAGCAAGGCTGCCTGCCTAATCTTCACACTTATAGTTCTCTTATTCATAGTTTGCATCAGGAGGGAAAGGTTGAGGATGCTGAGAAGATGTTTGTTAGCATGCAAGAAAGAGGATTAGTTCCAGATGAAGTTACGTATACTTCTATGATGAATGGTTATATTATAATGGATAGGGTTGATGCTGCATTTTCTCTATTGAGGCAGATGGTTTGTGCTGGTTGTAAGCCCAATTATCTGACTTACAGTGTTTTGATGAAAGGAATTTGGAAGGAGAAACAAGTGATGGAAAACAAGCTTGCAGCTGTGCCGAATTCAATCATTACATTCAGCTTAGATGAAAAAGATATGAGTATCGACATTGTTTCTAGTCTGTTAATCAGATTAGAGGAGATTGGGTACAAACCAAATATTGATGACTATAGCACCTTGGTTTGCGGCTTATGTGGACAAGGTAAGTTGTATGAAGCAGATCAAGTGGTAAAAAATATGGGTGACCATGGCCTCTCTCCAAACAAAGATATTTATGTTTCCTTGATAAAGATATATGCAAATAATCTAAATGTCGACCTTGCTATGGAACTATTCAATGCAATGAATTCCTCAGGTATTCAGCCATGCGTAATAGGCTATAAGGCCTTAATATGTGCCTTATGTGAAGTCAACAGGGTTCAGGATGCTCAAAATCTTTTCCAGAATGTGCTGCAACAGAACTGGAGCCCTGATGAAGTGGTTTGGACAATACTAATTGATGGACTTTTAAAGGGCGGAAAACTAAATTTATGCATGGAGTTTCTTGAAATAATGGAAGCTAAGAATTGCAAACCCACTTCATATACGTACAGTCTGTTAGACAGAAAAGAATCTGTAGAAGCCAAGTTCTTGAAAAGCTCCAAGACATGAGGATCTGTCAAATGTGAAGCATTGGCTACCTGACTGCTGGAGTGGTAGTTTGCCAACTGAAGCAGTTTACGGACTCCCAATTTGGCTAATTCCAGTCATGATTTTTCAAATTCTACAAGAGAACAATTCTTCAGTTCCAACACTTATTGGAGATTGAAAAAAAAAAAAGCCTAAAGGTATCTATGATTTTTATATTTTCTGTTTTTTATTTATATATTTATTTTTCAAGATTTCTTTGATTCAGCATACATGGTACAATTGCAAGAATTTTCCCATCAGGTGGCAACTGGAATATGCCAATGGCAACCAAGTACAAATAGCAGCTGAGAATTTCATATCACACACTACCAGAAATCCAAAACACCTTAAGGTAGCATTTAACTTCACTTAGAATAAAATTTTATATGATAGTTTGAGTGAGACAGCAAGCTGCTAGCCGAGACTTCGAGAGAGGGATCATGAGATTGCAAGGGAGAGAGGTGTCGTGGTGGTAGGCGGTGACAAGTGCGACAGTAGGCCAAACAAGAAGAAACCACGAGAGGAGAAAAATTGATATAATTCCTAACCTTCAAATACGATTGAATTGAATTATTTTGTATATAAATTCAGTTCAATATAACTTAATTAATTATCTGAAAGTTTTTAAAAATAATTCAAAATGTAAAACTTTTTAAATTGGATAAAATTGGATATTTAATATTGGTGAATATTTTTTGTGTCTTAACTTTTATGACATTGGGAGAGGCTTAAAAATTTTAAAAATTTATTTAAAATGTAAAATTTTTTAAATTGGATAAAATTTGATGTTTAACAATGGTGAAGATCTTTTTATGTGTGCTAACTTTTATGACATAATGAAAAACTTAAAGAGATAGTGTTAGCAAGCAATGGAAAAGTAGAGCTCAATGAGATGATGTCGAGCTTCTCTATCTCTTTTAGATGTTATCTCAATTTTGGTTTGAATGCCAAGAAACTATTAGGGTTTAACACAATATTTTATTTAAATAAACTTTTATTTAATTAATTTAATAAATTATCTATTTATTGGTATTTTAAATTTGTTTTATTAGAATATCAGCAAAATAGCATGCTTGTGTATTTCACTAAACTTATCCTAATTATTTGTATAAATTTTAATCCAAGTTAGTGTTTTATTAATTTTAAAAAATTGGAAATATATATATTAGATTTTATTTAACAATTTTAAGTTGTTTGTCGCTTGAAAATTTAAATACAAACAATATAAAATTAAATATAACATAGAAAATATTTTCAGAATATGACATAAAAGCAATATTAATTTTAAGGTATTATATATTATTGAAAATAGTCCATAGCATAGAACAAAATCTTAGAACTTTCTGAATGCTGTGTCTGATTTTCAGTGAAAAGAATTGAGTGTTTTTGCCAAAACAGTAGGAGTGCCCCCTTATCATGTTTGCTTCTTTTTTTTTTTCCTTGTGGAACTTCCTTTCCTTTTCCCATATACCTATTTTCTGATTGTTCTGTACGAAGTTGGGCCATCTGGATACTTATTTTTAGTGTTGTTGATTAAATGTATCTTGATTCTCTTGCTATAGTTGGTTTTCTGAACTCAGTTAGATTTGATTTGTCAAAAAGCGAATTGAAGGTTTGATCATGCTTCTCAATCAAAAAATGCTGTGCAGAATTGGCCATTATTAGTGTTTGATTTCAATTAAAAGGTCCCATGATTCACATAATAATGAAAAGCATCAATGCTTAGCAGTAACTTTGACTTATAAAGAAGCCACTGTTGGGATCAGCTGTTGCTGATTTTGTTTGGTGAGTCTTGAATTTCTTTGTTGTCTTGATGGAAGAGGAAATATACTATACATTAGAAACTCAATTCACAACATCAGTACATTGTATTCCCATTTCCACAAGTTTCATGTTGCTGTAAATTGGGCTTAAGAAATGATTTTAGCCTCATGGAAATAACATATTGCTGGCAAGTATTTCTTAGGATAAAATCAATTATGGTAATCCATATTTGAGATTTCAAAATTTTGACTATGTCAAGTTGTTGGAGGGGAGCTTTGGCACAATAGTAAAGTTTTTGCCGTGTGACTTGGAGGTCATGGGTTCGAGTCTCGGAAATAATTTCTTGCAAAACAGGGTAGCTTGCACCGGGGCTGTTTTTTTTTTTTACTATGTCAAGTTGTTATGATTTAGAATTAATCTTGCAAACGTTCAAGATATGGACCCAATATGTGATTATTAAACTCTGTCCATTGTACTCTGACTTCTCATATACTGTGTTGGAGACATGACACTCCAGCATCTACACTCCAAGTGTGACATCCATAGCACCATTGTCAATGTGTAAAAAAATTCAGAAAACAAATTGTTAGATACCTAGATTTGTAGCCATGATATCATTTGCCGGAGCTCGAGTAACATAGATCACTATTATGTTCTTTGAGAATTTAGATGTGCCATCAACTTTATTTTTAGTAAAGTTAAAGCAGAGGAGAATGACTGTGATAACATGTTCAAACTGTCATTTAAAGAATAGAAGGAAACAAGTGGAGCCTATAAAACACAGTTGTCTGGAGAACTTTGATACTCAGGCTCTTTGTCTATCCTTTCCGAACTCATTTGGACACTTGGCACTCCAACACTACTTGAGACTCCAACTCTGACACGTTGAAAAATTATTAGATGAGATGTCGAACGCTTAGATCCAAATGGGTGTTGAATACTCGTACAGGAGGCTAGTATCATCAAGGACTTTACCATGTGGGTATGCACTACGAAGAAAAGGAAGCTAGTTGTTCTAATCAAGCATTTAAACACTGTACCATATGCAATTGGCCTGGTCAGGTTGGTATGTGACATACTGTTTGTCAGTATGAGCCAGTACAGGTTGATGCACTAAAAAAAACAAGTGACAGTGTTGGAGACCAAAGGTGGAGGTGGCGGGGAGAGAAGAATAGAATAAGGGTGGAGATGTACTGGAAAGTGAATAGAAGGGGAGAATTGTAGAAGATCATAGAAGAGAATGAAACAACCAGAGAAGAGAATTAGAAAGAATGGAAAAAGACATGAAAAGAATAAAGAATTGAGAGCGGAGAGAAGAAAAATAATCAAACAAAAAATCCTGGTTTTGACCGGTCCTACTGATCTCTATAATTGTAGCTGTTGAACCATCTTACCTTACTATTCATTGTTGTTTGGTTCTAAAAACATCCTTGTGATAAAATTTTGTTACCCAATCCAGAAAAGCATTAGCCTTGCATTTAAAATTTTCAAACTGAATCATTTTGAATGCCGAATGAATTTGCAATAGAAATGGTTATTTGATCATAGGTGGGCTTTCTTTCTCTTGAAGCCATATGCATATATTTTTTTTCTAAGTTAAACATTTGAAGAAGAATATTTAGTAAATATGCAATGTAAATGAACTTGTAGGTACAACTGATATGAGCATCCTTGGCTAATGAGTTATTGACAAAAATCATGGCTAATTTATATATATGGCATGAGTTACAAGGTGGCCTCAGGAGATCCCTTTCAGTCGAACAGTGAATACTGATTTTGGTTCAGATTTATGTTTGAGGACTGCTCTTCACCGAATCAACTTTTCTAGGGAAGATATGAGCACAATGGTACAAGGGTATTGCTACATTAAAGTGAAATATAATAACTAAAATGGTTATAATTCTTGGCAAGTATTCTAGATATGAGATCAAGAGAATGTCTTCTTTTGTTTAACATAGGATAGGAATATGGTTATATGCATTGCAAAATTACTCGACAGGTCTTGTTTGTTGGTCGAGGCCTCGATTTTATTTATTTGAGTCCTTTCTGCCTAACATTTAAAATATTGATGTTTTCCTGTTGATTGATTCTTTTGTAGCTAAAATTTTGCATCATCATTCAACTGTAGATAGACTATTCCAGCTGCCTTTTGTTTTCCTTTCTCATTTTAATGGAGACATTGTCTAATTTTGTACTTTTGAACATTAAGGATGACATTTCTGGTAATGTCTGAGTTGTTGTTGCAGCCATGCATTCTACTATTTGGTGATATCGACCAATTTATATAAAGATGAATGGCAGTTAGTACTGCAGTATTTCATTCGGCTGATCATGCGGATCAAAGTTCATATCAGAGGTATAGCCATTGTTGTTTCCGGATTCAGTTTTAATTAGTCAACCTCGTTGCTATGTTTCTTACCTCTATTCTACTTCTATTCTTACAGGACCCGCCATGCTGTCCTATTGAAACTACAACCATCAGGAGCCCTTTGCATAGGACTGTGTTGACTGAAATATACTCTAAAACGATTATCATTATCATAACATACTTGGTGCAAGAAACCATAACAATCTCCGTACTAATTTGAATAAGCCCTTAATGAGCTGGATGGACTAAGATGAATTTGATGATTTCTATGGTTTGAGCAATGAAATGTCTAGGTGCCAGATGAGTGCTGGCTTTTGTCCAGTTTCAATAGATTTGATAGAACTAACCATTGGACATTCTGTAGATCAGAATTTGAGATATTGGTATTACCTTTTTTGTTATGTAAGCATAAGGTTATATACATCAACTCCTGTTTAGGCCATGTATGTTGTCTTACTTTGCAGACACTGTTGGTGGGAGCGCTAACCATTGGATCTCCCTTTGTTTGATCCTGAGGTAAGGCTTCACGAATACAATCAAATATGTGGATGAATGAAGCAATGTTGACAAACGAGAAAGATCATGTGGATGTTTTCTTTGTTTCTTCAGTGAAAAACAGATGCAAGCTAATGTGACTTAGTTTGAATCTGGGGAATTCGATGTTAAACAGACACTATTATGCAAGGATCAAGTACAGTGCATGTCTTTGTTTGTATTAGAAAACAGAATTCGGTCTCACTTTTATTCTCTCCACCTCCCTTCTCAAGCAATTCCAATACTCCCTGCAAAGACACATGTTAAAGAATCAACCAACTCTTGATTGTAGAAAGCAAGAAGACATGATTCCAAGCTTGTTAGCCCATCCCTGCAAGTAATTCCAGTCTATAAACTACAAACAATGCTTAATCTCCAAGATATTCGTAGCTTATACTTCTATAGTTGACCATTAATCTTTTCAATAATTCAGAGATGTTGAAGGCCACGCTCGTCGGCAAATTGGAGGCTGATGCCAAGAACGGCAGAGGTAGCACCGTGCTCTCCGTCAACACCGCCGTTGGCGATGCGAAACTCAAAGCCTCCATCACCAATGCCCTGGCCTCATCCTTCGCCTTCTCGCTCGAGAAGCCCAGCTCCTTCTCCGTCAACTACTACTACTCGCCTGAAAAAGTAATCAACAACGTAGTTACAACTTCCATTGATTCCTCTAGCTGATTGTGATCAACAGGGAGAGGTTGACCTGCCAAATTTGGTGTTCAAGTTTGCGGACTCGGTGAAGGTCACGGGGAGGAAGGTGAGCTTGGCGTACAGCCACGCGGTGCAGGAGAAGAAGATGACGGTGGAGGGGTTGATGGAGTTGAACGAGGAGAATAAGGTGGCAGTGAGCCACGTGGTGGGCACCGAGGACTGCAAGCTCAGGTACACGTTCGCGCGGCGCAAGTTGGTGGTGGAGCCGGCGTACGACTTCAAGGACAGGGCATGGGCGGTGGCGGTGTCGAGGTCGTTCGACAGAGGCAACGCCATGAGAGGGAGCTACGAGGCAAAGAACAGAAAGCTCGAGCTGGAGTGGAGCAGGACCTTCACGGATAAAGGATCCTTCAAGGTACAGCAACAAAATCCTTCTATTAATACGAGCAAATGTGCCAAATTTCTCTCCTCCCTCTCCTTCGAAATTGAGAAATTAAGATCATAGATGAATTTTTATAGCAACAATTCTATTTTTCTACAATTCTACAAAAGGTTATACTCTAACCCCGGACGCCCCATACAGCTGGCCCCATAATCATCTACAATAAATTAAGAAATCGAGCAGATCATCACATGAGAAGGTATTTCCACCGATTTCACTGGAAATCGACTCTTGTTCAATGATACAAATATACCATGTGATGACCAACTTGACTATACCTGGGACTAATTTTTATAGCAATAAGAATGCATAAATGGTTTCATCATATTCACCTATAACCAAAGATGAAGCCATGATTGCCAGACACAGATGAGTTCATGAGATTTCCCAAAGTACATTTGTGGTTACAACTCACCCATTTGACTTCTCAAGTTCATCAAGTAGTTTGATTCAATGGATACAAGATAGTCAGATTATCAAGGTTAAGGACGGGTAAGTTTCTAAGATTCTAAAGAGTACACTCTTGTGCCCCAACGGGTGTGATGCAATAATAAATCAATCAAAGAAATAATAAGAGGACTAAAGTTTGAATTATGCATTAGTTATACTCGGATTTTGCTTGATAAACATCATCTAAGATTAGTCAAGTAAAATTCAAACACTTGAATTATTTAAAAATAAAGAGCACACCTATGATCTTTCCTTCCAATTCTGAACTTAAAGATGATAAAGAGAAGGTAAAAAACTCAAGTCGTGATCGATCTCACTTTAGGCAAACTTTAGATGTGAATAAGAAAACTTGCTTAAAGTTTGTAAAAAGGCCCAGTGTTACACATACTAATTGTGTAACTAATTGTGTGATGTAGTAGAAAGCATTCATACAAAAATGTGTATGGGTGATGATAATCACTCTTCTTATTGTCACATACTAATACATAATTTGGAATGTATTAGGTGTACTCATCATTTGCATATCCAAACACAGAATAGATTATCTAACCATTTTATCAAACACTTCTCCATGTACATGCGTACATTCATTCAGAATTACATGGTTGATCTAATATATTTTGGGATCAATTCTCAACGGATACAAAATATCTCACTAGGTATTGGACCTCCCATATAGAGTCAATGTACTAGGGCAAATGCCCGCGTAATTTACTCCCTTTTAGAGAGTGTGGAACTACTTTGGAGGGTCTGCAAAGATGATGACTTCACCTTTTGCTCTAATACATTCATTCAGAATCTACTGTCTAAATACCAACTCAGCTATGCCCTTGAGGGCAAGATTGAGACGAACGAGTCACCTTTTGCTGCATCCAAAGTCTAAGGGAGATTTAGTCAGAGTTAGTATTCAAAGTGCCTTGGATTTAAATCTTACATTTGACATCAAAGTTCAATTTTATTCAATTTATAGTTGTTGGATTCGTGATTTAATTAGAACAGTTGCAAACTTAAAGACATCTAGTTAAATAAAATTATGGGAACTACTTATATTATGATGTTCCATTGCAGATTTCTGCATCATTTATGAAGGATCAAGAAATAATTCCAAAAGTCATGGCTGAAAGCACATGGAGCTGTAATCTTTGACTCCCATTGTAAGATTTTTCTTTTTTGTTATTTAATTTAATTTAGAACATCTTTAAATAAAATTCAGCAGTGTATTTTTCATAGAGTAATACTATTTTCCATAGAGTAATACTTTGTTGGTGGTTATTTAAGTCTGATAAGATTTAAGAAACAACTATAACAACTAGACGTTATCTTATCTCACTAGGTAGAATCGGCTATATAGATCATTCTATATCATTAGACTTTATTCTCTACTATATTATCATCTATATTTAAATAAAATTTATCTTATTTTATTATTATTAACCAAGTCTTTTTTAACCTTTTTTCATTTGATTTGATACACTTATTTGTCATAATTTTACATTCCGGACCTGGAGTAATTATAAATGAATTTTAATAGATACAACTCTAATTTTTTTTTAATATTATCATTTCTTATCTATCTATCTATCCTCGCATATCTGTACATCAGCTTAACTTTTTCATATATGCAATTTTTTTTTTTCATATAACATATCAAATCTAACTGTCATTTTATAAAATTTTCCTTTAAATTTTTAAAATATTTTACAATCATAAAGAATACTTAACGTTCTCCTCAATTTCAAGTATCCTATTTGTATTTTATGTATGACATGTTCAATTTCTCCATTTTTTTTTTTAAATAATAATTCTAAATATTTAAAGTTGACAATAAAAGATCCACAACAAATAAAAACAAAAAAAAAAGTATACTTTTTTTGTTTAAGACATCCAAAGCTCACCTGTCACATTCATAAAAAAAACAAAGAAAAATTTATATATAAGCAAAATGTATAAAAAAAAGTTTATCTATCCAAACCTGATAAGCCAGAGGAACAATGAGACATCACAAGTTGCAAACTTGTTTCTTTTGGAAGAAAGCCCAAGGGGAGTAAGACAGAAATTAGGATGTGTCGAAAATGCTTCAAGAACCAATCTTGTAGTTGATGAACCAGGTATATAAAGCATGAGCAATCAAAACAACAAGAATATCGATCCTAAAGTTTACAGATTGTTCAAGTTATGCACCAAACTAGAACATGGATAATAGTGTGATTTACCTCATCCACCAACCTAGAATATGAATTGTGAAAGAAAACACCAATTCAACCAATCACATAAGTACCAAGCGATCACAAAAACATTAGTTACAGTACAATCAACCAAAGAAGACTCATTCCTTTAGTCTTTCAGTCTTTTGAAATAGTTGGAAAATAAATCAAGTAGAAAAATATATAAACCCAATTATAGACTAGTTGGATTTAGTTTGACATTTTGTTCACTTGGATTTAGATCTTTCACATCTCCACAATTCAAATTAGGTTTCTCATTAAATGGATTGCTATGATATTGATTCCCAAAAAATAGCAAGCAAGCTAATTCATGAGCAACCAACAATTATCTATATATAGTTAGGTAGTTTTAGTGTTAAAATATATATTTCCTAATTAAGCTATGTCATTCTTTCATCTCTCACTCATCATCATTGCTTAGATCTCTATTTACTATTGTCACTCTGACAGAGTGTTGACAACCTCATTGCTAGAACCTTGTTGCACCACCATGCTAAGTTGATCTCATCTCTCAATTCTATCTTGTTGTCATGGCTTTCTACTGCTCTCGTTCCTCACCCTCTTCAACTACCTCTGCTCCTTTCAGCAACGAAAAGAAATTTAAATGCCTGGTTATCTATTTTTTTTAGGGCAAATCATTCATGTCAAAATTTTTATTCTTAAATTTAACGACCACACTCTAAAATTTTCTCACTAGCTCACTGATGAAGAGGAAAGAAGCAAAACAAAAACTCACAACAAAACTGTATTTCTTATTGTATTTTTGTGGAATATCAATAATATATTGAGATGACTGGAAATTCTAGGAAAACAACATGATCTCAACCTATACTTTATCGAATCCGGGTTAGAATTCATGGATTTATTACAGGAAAGGAACAAAATAAATCAGCAAAGGATCGATCAAGTCACTGAAGTTTCAATATCATGAGGTTGGACATTCCAATTTATGCTCCTTTTGTTGCATACCAGATAGCTGTTACGATAAGTAGCTGAATGTCCCTTGAGAAACAAGTCCCAATTTTAGCTACCAATTGAATACCAAAGCTAACTAATATGAAATACTCTTTCTGTAACATATTGGAGATGATTACATGATTTATAATTACAGATTAACTTATAAGTAATTAGTACCCTCCCCTATGAAGAACATTGCTAGACGTTACAGCTAAATTTCGTCCCTAAATTATGTAGTCGTTTTACTTGTTAAATTGTGTTCTTATCATATAGTCTGAGGAATGGATGTTCCATTCCTTACCTGGGTTTGTTATAACATTCTTGTTTGTTAGGAAAACCCCAAGAAACTATGCTTTAACTGCTTCAATAATGGTATCAAATTTATGGAAGAAACTGCATTCCACTTTGTTCATCACAAAATTAAGGAAGAACAACTCCCTCAATTTTGAAACTTTGTTGTTTAGGCAAACATTTATCTCTAACAGGAATGTTAGAATCTAACTCCTCTATGCCTGTGAACTGAGGCTATTTGATCAAGATTTCAGTTAGAGATTCTATCACACATGACCACGAAAGGAGTCTACAAATGTAGGCTACTAGAAGTTTTTGCTCAATGGGCATCGAAGCCACCATTCTATTCTAGTAACAGTTGGATGCATTACCCTTACCAAAATTATGATTCAATAACCTGGAAGGTTCGTGTTATAGTTAAGAGAGACAACAAGAAACTCAAGTCATTGAATTTGATCCTACTAGATATATGGAAGGCACCAAAGGATAAATATAGTCAGCAGTGATCTAACAAACCATCTCTAAAGCCGTAACAAAGCAAAGGTTGCAGTTGAGAACTCTGGTTTTAACCACAAATCACAAACAATAACTCGCTAAGACAGTTTTACAGATGTTTTGGCTTTACCGCTTAGATGTGTATTACGACATTTATGAACATGCATATCGAGCAAAGCAAGTGAATATGCTAAAAACTAGACAAACTGACTACAAAATTCTAGCAATGCTTTGATTCTAAGATATCTATGAAACTCTACCAGCTCAGAAGAGAATAGTCATCTTGGAAATCAAGAGTTCTGATTGAAAGGATTATTGAACTAAATGATTTTCAACTAGAGAAAGCAACAGCATTAACAGTAGAGTTGACATAATTGGCAATACATTCTTGGTAAAAGAAGGAATAAAAATTATAAAACACAGCTTTGTATGAAAAGTAACAGAAGGATGAATTGAACCACAATGGAGGAGATCACTGGTGTCATAGAGGAAGCAGTTATTGTCATCTGTTCTTCCCATGAACATGATCTACTTGTCGCGGTAGGCGATGTAATTTGCTAGTTGTAGCAAAGGTGCCGTCTTTATTGGATCAAAACTGGCGAGCTGCTCCGTGGAATCTTTCAGTAGCCTGTCGGCTAATTCCTTTGATTTATCCAGTCCCAATAGCTTTGGGTAGGTTGTTTTATCACTGGCCAGATCCTTCCCTGCTGTCTTCCCCAGCTCCTCCGATGACTTGGTCACGTCGAGGATGTCGTCGACTACCTGGAACAGTAGGCCGATGGACTTGGCATACTTCCTCAGCTTGTCAATCTGGTCGTCGGAGGCGCCGCCCAAAATGGCGCCGAGGACAACTGAAGCTTCCAAAAGAGCAGCGGTTTTGTGGAGGTGGATGAATTCGAGATGGTCGAGAGTGACGGGAGTTCCGACGCCAGTGGCCTCGAGGTCGGCGACCTGGCCCGCGACGAGGCCCTCGGCGCCAACGCAGCGAGAGAGCTCGCCCACGGCACGCACGATCCGGTCCGAGGGCACAGATCCGTCGGCAGGGTACGACGCAGGATTGGCCAGGTGGCCGAAGGCGAGCGCGAGGAGGGCGTCGCCAGCGAGGACGGCTGTGGCCTCGTCAAAGGCGCGGTGGCAAGAAGGGCGGCCTCGGCGGAGGTCGTCGTCATCCATACAGGGGAGGTCGTCGTGGATGAGCGACATGGTGTGGATCATCTCCACGGAGACGGCAGCCGGCATCGCCCAGGCGCTCCCACCGCCGACGACCTCGCAGGCGGCCAGGCACAGCACGGGGCGCACGCGCTTGCCACCGGCGAGGAGCGAGTAGCGCATCGCCTCGTGGATCCGCTCTGGGTGCGCGAGCGGCGCGGCCGCATCGAGGGCGCAGTTGATGGCGGCGGCCTTCTCGAGCATGTAACCCTTAAAATCGAAGCCCGTCGAGAGGACCGTGCCAGGCGGCGCGGGGGAGGTCTCGACCTCCATAACCCGGGGCGGCGGCGGGGCGCCGCGACGGCTGAGGTGGACGGCCGAGGTAGCTATTTGGCTGCCGAAGCCCAGTGCCGACGGCGCAGGGCGGAAGGCAGCGGCGGAGAGGTAAACCCTGGAAAGCGCAGCGTTGCAGCAGCCACAAGGAAGCATCAAAGAAGCCATTTTGCCCCTTTTCTAAGGGAACTCGAATCGCGAGGCGCCTTGTAAAATATGGAAATAAACATACACAATTGCAAAAAGCTCAACGACTGAACAAGGAAGCCAAGTCCGCCATTTGTGTTCCCAGCACAGGGGAAGGAAAGAGGGAAGGAGAAAGGAGAATGGAAAGGATAATTGTTGGTGCTTTAATTGTAGTGGCGAAAAAGAAGAAGCAGCAACAGCAGCAGCACGAAGGTGGTGGAGACGCATCAGTCCCTATCTACCAACCTATCTTTCTATCTCACCAGGCGCACTTTCAGATTTTTCCATTTGCTCGTGTTACTTCTCCCGTTGATTACAGGTTAAACAACTATAAATCCCTGTGTTGTTGATTATAGGTTAAATAACTTTAAATCCCTGTGTTTTTTTTTATTATGTAGCAGTTTACTCCAGTATATCGAAAAAAACAACATTTAACCCTTTCTAATTTAAAGTAAAATAATAATAAATGACTAAAATAATTAATTATTTTATTAATCTAAATCCTAATCCTAAACTTTAAAATTATTCTAACTCAAACACTATTATTCTAAGAAAAATAAAAATAAAAAATAAAAAATCTCACATAATCATTGAAATCTGATCTATATATACATAAAAAATTTCACTTGTTTTCGAAAGAAAAATCGTCACAAAATTTATATATGCACCAGCATAAAAACAACAGAAAAGTAGTAACTTGAAAGAGATAATCATCTAAAAATTCATTTCATCGCCCTTATTAAATAAAAAAAGAGCTAAAATTTTAAATTAATGAACGAAAATCAAATAAAAATGGAATAAAGTTTATCATTAAAAAATTTCTTCTCATCATCAAATGTGACATACAATGAAATAGAAGTGAAGCATTGGTGTAATAAAATTACACCAATATGCACATCAAAGACATTACAAAATCCATGAAGAAAATTTATAGGCTGTTGTGACTATAAAGTTAATGCTCAACCATCTTAATATACCATATAAATTCAAAACCATTAACACCTAATCGGTGCCAACTACTATTTGCATGCAAAAAAAAAAAATTTGATAGATGTAGATTCTTCCAGTGAATGGATGAAATAGAAGAAGAAACATAAGACTTACTTTGCAAAAAGTTTAGATTAAAGTTAAGCTTTCAACGAGTTTTTTTATTTTTGCTTTTCATTTTTTGTCTAGAAGTATCAGGTTGCTTTTCATTAAGGGTGTTTCGGTCATAATAATTTCAATGTTCAAAACTAAGGTTTAGGTCGGCAAAGTAATGAGTTATTTTAGGCATTTACTAGTTTTTTTCTTTTGGACTTCAAGTCAAAGGAGATTAAGTGTTATTTTTTAAATACAACAGGCAAATTGCTATTTGATAGAAAATATAGGAGGGCTTAAAGTTATTTAGCATTGATTATATAATACACCCTTAATCAATTTAACGATAATTTATAAGTTGATCTCCCATTTCTTTATATATTCTAAGGACGGACAATAAGGAATATCCACAATGAATATACAATATTTAATATAATAGTTTTATGATTGTTTAGAAGGTAAAAAATTCATTATAATGAGATAAAGATCAATTTTCTAACCCATACTTTTACATAAAAACTCCTCTTGCCCCTTAGTTATTTAACAGTTCATTATAAACTGATGATTTAAATATAATTACTTTGTACTATAATATATAATATATAATATAACATAATATTGTATTTTAAAAATCAACCTACATAAATATTAAAATTAATATCATAATAATTTTTAAAATCAACATATACTACATAAATACAGTATCACAATAATATTATTCTAGTAATATCAATTTACGAGAAGGATAAAATAGGAAACAAAAGTGTTCTTGAGAAAATCTTAAAAATAAATAAGTTTTATATGAATTTCACAATTTTAAACGTTGGAATTATATTGCATAATGATGTTGTTGTGCAGATTTGGATTTGGTCCAATTAGTCAAATGTATGAAGAGATTAGAATTTCATACTATGTTTAAATCTATAAAAAAATAAAAGGATAATTTACCAAATAGCACATCTAAGTTTTTAAATTAACTAAATGTTATATACTATTTTAGTATTTTACCAAAGAATGTATCTTTTTAAATGCACTTCCTGTTCTACCCTCCTAATAAATCTGACTTTTTTTATTTTTTTTCTCTCTCTTTTCTTTCTTCTCTTCTATGCATACAATTTCCCATTTATTTTTCCTCTATTCTCTTCTCTTACTTCCTTCTTTGTATGAATGCATAACGTATGAATAATATTTTATAAGGTTTAATTAATTTTTTATAACATTTTAATACATTTAGAGAAGCTAAAATAAACAATGGATAGCATATTTAAATTCCTTGTAATCCTATAAATTCATAAGAACTGAAATGGATACAATATGAGATCTCTAGGTCCATCAGTAGATTTTGACCGAAACCTACTGATGGACCTAGAGAACTCTGATTGTACCTATATCAATTCCTGTGGATTTTTGGCGTTGTAAGGAGTTCAAATATGTTATTCATTGTTTATTTCGGCATCTCAGAGGTATTAAAATGTAATAAGGAAGAATCGTCAAATTTCTCAATGTTGAGCCTGATATGGAATCGGTTCTGATATGGAATGATATTAGGCCCACGTTGGACCTGATATGATTCTATATCAGGCACAACATGGAAAATTATTGTGATTCTTCCTTATTGTATTTTAACACCTCCTAGAATCCAAAATAAATAATGGATAACATATTTGATCTCCTTGCAACCCCAGAAATCAATAGGAACTGAAATGGATGCAATCAGAACTCTCTAGTGTTGGTGCAATTTCCAGTAGGTCAAGGTTGACCTAGTTGACTAAGTGTAAACCTTGGTCATAGTTTCGATGTTTGACAATACAGAAAGACATGTAGACATGGACAATGCAGGTGCAGTTGTCCATGCGGAGAGATACTG
>JBBMJZ010000060.1:10960227-10974781 GCA_037833815.1 Zingiber zerumbet
GATTTGGACGGAAGGATCAATTTGGGAAAACGTTCGAAAATTGGAGGACTAAATTTGGTCAATTGAAAAATTAGGGATAAAATCAGCACCACGTTAAAAAATGAGGGACTAAATTGAGAATTAACCCTATTAATCTTTCTGCAATATGTTGTGAGGTGGTATCTTGGTTGTATATTTAATCTTCTTGGTGCTCTTAGATTTCATTTTCATTCTTAGATTTACTTAGTTTGATACTGGTTTGACAAGATTCAAATGCACCGCAGCACACTTGTCTGGAAGCAAAATGGAAATGGAGGAACTGAGTGAAGCACCATCAGATGGGTTTATTTCTGCTTCGCTTAGGCAAATTAAGCGCTGGTTCTTCACTCATTTCCAGCATCTTAACTTTTTAACTGTTTTGATACTTGCTTCAGTAAGTTCTCTATATTCCTTTTAACATGTAACTGTTCTGGTAAAATCTATTCATTTTGTGGGCATGCATATTATCCTTAGTGTTCACCTTATCTGTTTCCTAATCTGGATAGGTTTATAGTTTCTCACTGCTGCTTGAGAAAAGTTCTTTTCATAGGACTTCTTGTATTCTAGGATCCTTATAAGGTGCTATATTTACATACAGGATTATGACTTGATTTTCTTTCCATGATTTTTGTGACTGGCATTTTAATTTAGGTACCTAACCCTCTTTTTGATCTTGCGGGTATTATGTGCGGGCAATTTGGGATCCCATTTTGGAAATTCTTCCTAGCAACCTTGATTGGCAAGGCTTTGATAAAGACTCATATTCAGGTAGATGTGCCTTTCTTCTGGTTGTGTTGATATCTTCAGATGAGCCTTTCTTCTGATTGTTTTGATATTTACATTATTTTCTTTAGGAATATTGTATCAAATAAACAAAATAAATAGAAAAATATTCTAAACTTTTTTGGTCTTCATACATATTAAGAAGTATAGTTATGAAAATACAAAATTCATATTCTTTCTTTTGGGGTAATATATAAATCTAGCAAAATCTTCACTTTTTGTTTCACATCTAGCACTATATACTTCTTTTAAAAAAATATATTGTTAAAATCTTACACCCATTAGAATGGCGTCCATTCACCTTTAGAAAGTTGACATGACACTCATGTCACATTAAGCCAACTTAGCAAAGTACATATTAATCTGTATTGCCCTATGAACAAACATAGACAGGGTTAGTGCTGTTCACTAAAATATTTAGAATCCTTTAATCTTAACAAAAATAAACTTAAGTACATGTGTTTGCCAAGTTGGCGTAATGCCACAGGTGTCATGCCAACCTTTTTATGACAATTGAAATATTTTGGTAGCTTAATGTGAAGATGATTTGTGAATGTTGCTACATTGTGAAGAAAAAAAATTAAAAGGTTGCACTATATTTGAGAAAACTCAAAAGGTTGTATTAGATTTATGTATTAATCCCTATTCTTTTGCTATATTTGTTGGAAATTACTTTGTTGATTTGTGTTGCATGTTTGACTGGAAAGATATCTTAATCACAAATATCAAATGTACTTTAATGCCCATTTGATAAGAAAAGTGAAGCAGTTTGTATGTTTGGACCCTAGGGTTTGGAGACATATTAATATATGCACCACATGGATTCCTCCCTATTACATGATTTTGCAAAATATCAGGTAAGAGGAAAGAGGGGGCACTGGATGGGGAAGGAAATGGTGAGAACCATGAACAGGAAGGAGAATGAAGATGGACATCTATCTTTTAGAATGCCTGTCAAATCATGGGTTCCATAAAACTCATGGAAAATTAGATTGTAGATTGCTAACATGTTACTCTGACTCTAGACATTCATGATGCACACGAAAAATGGAATTCTTCCAGTGATTTTTAGGTTATCCCAACTGGAGCTTGACTGCTGAAAGCATGTGTTGTGTACGAGTGTTTTTCCAACTAAGTTAATAATGGCACACAATGCACTTTTGGGTTATATATAACTTATTCTCTCTCAGTAATATTTTTTATCTTTTTTTTTCCCCCTAAACTTTATTTGTTTCTGCAGACAGTATTCATTATTTCTCTGTTCAATAATCAACTCTTGGAATGGCTGGAGAATGAGTTAATACGGGTGCTTGGCCTTATGCCTGGTTATTCTTCTTCACTCCCTAGCCTGATAGCCAAATTACGGACGGCTCAGGAGATGTATTTGTCTAACCCAATTCCCGAGCCTTCTCTGCCTGATGGAATGGTAGGCTAACAACAAATAAGAGTTATTTTGCTCTCATCTTCAGTTTTACATTGCTCATCTTCTAGGATTGCAATTTGATCCCGATCTTGTCTTTGGTTCATCAGGCACAGCGGTGGAACCTATCATTTACTATGGTATGGAATACCATGATATGGCTCATGCTCGTGAACTTCTGTGTGAAAATAGTTACTGCTACAGCAATACAATATCTCAAGGAGCAGCAAGAATTGGAGTTAACTAGCAAGAAAATGACATTATGAGCATAGAGTTGAATCTTGCTACTCTTTACTAGTCAGGCTACATTCTATTGATTCGGCGGGCTCCCTTTGATGCATAGTTAGGTTCACTTTTCCACGTTAGAAGGATACTCATATACAGGTTGGCATTTGATGGCAGGTTTATTTGCTCCCCTGCTCGAAAGGCAACCAGTTATGCATTCGGTTAGCGAGAACCAAGTTGTAAACGAAAATTCTAATTTTAACGATTATTTAGCCTTTAAACAAGAGATTGACCCTAGAGTTATAGTTATATTTGAATAAAATTGCAACCTGTTTCCTGTTTCTGTGAAAATGTCTCATGATTTTTGGTTAGTATTTCAAGGTCTTTTGCCTTGATCAGATAAGTTGGAGGCATATGACAAACAAACGAATTATAGTTCTCGAGGTCTCTGACTTTGTTGTTTGATCTCCTTGTTCTATACCTAATTAAATCTTTAGATATCAAAGAATCGTTGCCAAACTTTTGTCTGAAGTGCTGTTAATCCTAATAATTTGTCTCTTTACTTGGATGATGTATTAAAGTCCCCATGGGATGATCAGTTGACTAAAAGATGATTACTTTATTATAATAGAGTAAATGGTCAATTCTCGACGAGTGCATATCTTTGGAAAAATAAATTTTTTTTCATCCTTTGCAAAAGGTGGAATCGCCACCCTAGCGGCCTCCTGGGTCCGGCCCCACAGGATTCCAAAGGGAGTAAATCATGGTTAATGCTGGACAGAAAAGGTGACTAGGGGTCGAAGGAATTTTTGTCACAGCAGACCAGAGTTTTATCTCCGTGTGCAACTGGCGACCTTCGACCTCATGACCTTATTTGCAAGCTGCAGTCACCTTACCAGCTGATCCAGCCCATGGGGGCAAATTTTTTTCATCCTTGAACAATATGATGGTCGGTTATAAATTATTTTTACGTAATTTAGCTTTCAATCGAATCCATCTCATCGACGGTTACTTAAGGAAAATCAATCTGTTTCATACCTAGTATTATTCAACTACCATGGCTAGTTAACAAAATTCACCTTTAGTCAACCAAAGACATGAGTAGTCTTCCTTCATTTGGAAAGATCATCATTATGGGGTTATGAAAAGTCAAAACTCAATCTAGTTGAAAAAAATGACTTTAGAGCTCATCCCAGAGTTTAAGTCTTCACAAAAATCAAGCCCTAGGTAGCTCAACAACTAACGAATAATCACAGCATCATTATAATGATACTGCATGCATAAAAATAAGGACAGTTTAATGAACGAAATTTCAGCTAATACAGAATTTTTAGTAAGGATCAAACGATATTAGATCATGAACAAAGATAAAAAATCAAATATTATAATGACTCGACACAATCTCTCATAGCTCTCATGCCTTTAAGTTTTCAATTCCTCCGGTCTACCAAACTTCCAGGTGGGATCCTCTAGTTTGCATTTTACGAACAAGAGGATGAATCATAGAATTTGACTGATTAATTTGGATGAACTCCACCTATTAAACAAGTATGATCCATCCAAATCAACCAATCAATATAGTGGTCTATCCTCTGAAGAGGATCCGCTCTTCCAAGCTTCTCACTGAGGTCCAATGCAACAACCTAATCTAAGCAGCATCTCAATTTGAGCCTCCAACTCTCAAGCCCACTGAGTTCCTCCTGGAGATCTAGTACACCGAATCCAAACCAAGCCCTCAAGCCCGCAATATCCATGACAACCACAATCACAACTCAAAAATTGATAGGATTTATCATCTGTGTCAAGTACTCTAAGGTATCATTTATTTGGATGGAAATTGAGAGAGAAGATAGAAATTAACACGAAAGATATGCATATATAATAAAGGTCTTTATTCAATCTTTCATTTGAGTAAATAAAGCATCTATATATGGAATGCAATCAATAAGCAATCCAATGACATTTTATTAATTTAGTAAAACAAGTAGACAAAATGTTCACACCAAACCTTTCTATTTCTTGCCCTTCTTAATTTCAACATTGTCTATATTTCCCAAATCTACAATACCTAAAGTCATTCTTTTGGATTAGGAGTAACATTAAGTTATGAATGGAATGAGAACTTGATACTTCTTTTAATGAAATTCAAAGTAACATTTTAGAAGACACTGTTAGAAATTTAAAACATCACAACTACTACACTATAAATACATCCATCTCTATCTAAAATTTCATCAGTAGCAAAGGCCTTCCAAATATTTTAGAATGATTATGTTTCAAAAATGAACTTTTTTGTTTCAATGAGACTAACTAAGAAAAAGAAAAAGTCATGCTTCATGAATTACAAGTAATTCATGAAGATCAAGTGTTTATCCCATTTAATTTTCCCTTATTGTTCATTAGTTTAACTTCATTCTATAATTACAATATGAATTTGATAAATTTTCTTTGAACTTTATCCCTGTCTCATTACATTTAAAAATTAAACAAAGACACTGCAAAATAGCTATCATAATAATATGAAAGAACTGACCTCAAGAAGTCATCAAAGTAGAAAATCATCTAGCGATATTGCTTCGAACTGATCAAACTCTTGTAAGATGGTTGGCAGGCTTTCAGTGAAGGTAGAGTCACTTGTGATAAAGGTAGCATCCGTGTCAGCAATGGTCGAAGTAGATCTGTTTAACAACGTGCAGTTCTTGTCGTCGCATGCTTCTTCTTCTTCTTTGATCCTTCCTCCATTGTTACTCTTATAATTGGGTTGTTTCTCCCCATTATCATCATTTAAGCTTTGGTTAAACTGGAGAAGGAAGGGAGTGGCCAATTCATCAGGCTGCTGACAATGTTGCACCAAATATCCATGAGCTTGAGCTGCAGGTACTGTGTTGCATGTATGTTCTGCCTTTTGAGTGACCAAGAACAAGGGTGGATCACTAAAGCTTTGTTGTTGCACTTGTCTTGATGCTTGGCAGCCTGTTTCATCCCTGTAACTGCACCTATAGTAGCTTCTACATGCCCATCACAAAGAACAGTAGTGAGAGACAGAATTGACTTTATCAGGATTGGTCATTATCTTATGCTTGTCAAGCTTGACAACAGCTTGAGCACTTACCAAGCTCCACTAAGAATCAAGTTGTCGTTACAATTGAGTTAAAGCAGTAGTCTATAGATGAAAGGATAAGACAAGATGATGCAGGAGATCTATTGATTGTAAATTTTAAGAAATCATAACTTTTGACTCAAAATAAATTATGAGACCTATAATATATCAAATCAAAGCTCGTTCAGAGATTTATTTTTGTTATGAGCATAACCCATAACACAAAAAACATCATTTAAACCTTCCCAGAAGCTTTGAAGAATTTTAATCCTTTTTATTAAGATTATTTTCATCTTTTACCTCGTTAGGGTTTTAAGACTATTTAAATCTTTATTTAGTTGATGATGTTAAGGTATTACCTTCATTTGAGTTAATATTATTCAGTTAAACTAAGAGAAAAATTCTCTGCATTTCCCATGTCCCCCTTGAAAACTCTCTATTAGAACTAGTCTATCAAATAATTACTATTATATCCGGTGTCACAAGTATATAGGAAGGAGACATTCATATAAGATAATGGAACACTGTGAAGGTATCACTCATATTCAATCTAGATAGATTTAAAGAAAATAACTTTTGGCTATCCATTTATCAATCAACAACATAGATCAATTTGTATTCATTTCTTAATCAAAAGTGAAAGTACACTTCTTTGTTTCATTTTATCTTTTTTTTGAGAAGAAGGAAACTTCATACCTATGAAACATCATTTTTTTTCTTTTCGTGAATGATAATTAAATACTGTTAGATAATAAAAGGTCACACCTTGTGAACGGGCTGCCATTGATCCTCTTCTCCCCATATTTTCTCCACAGATAACCATCATCGTATGGTGTGGCTGTAACAACGCTGTAGCTGCCATTTCTGTAAAAAGGAGAGAAAACAACATGAATATTGTTCAGTATTTAGTTGTTCACTTCACTTTTGTCTTGAAGTAGAAAAGGGGGAAGATCAGAAGAAGAACAGTTAGGGGGCATAGATCTCGGATCTGTCTTCAAGAAATCTTGCAAATAATGATTAGCTAGGGCCCTCCTCTCCTTTCATGCAGAGGTACACACTTCGATGGTAGATCTAAAGAGCCATGGCGTGGTGTGGTTCATGCGTATCATTATCATGAACTTGTACTTACTTCTTTCCTTGAACTTTATGAGGATCTTTGTGTGTGCTGGTGTCGACTGAGAAGTCGCAGTCGATTTTACTTGTTTCTTGCATTGTGATGTCAGATGTGAGAGATGAAGATGAAGATGAAGATATATGGAGATGAGAGGAAAGGGATGAAAGGGGGGCTTGCTCAAACGTTTACTCAGGAAGATGGAACTGATTAATGTTAAGAGAGTCATTTTTAATTCAATATCACTCTATAAACTATCATATTGGTCATCTGAATAAAGAGAGAGACAATTATTTGAAGGAAAAGATAGAAAAAAGGAAACATGTGGAGAAGAAACCTTGATTTTTATTATTTATTTATTTATTTTTTAAAAAACGGAGCAAAATTAAAGGTAGAGATAAAAAAAGCACTTGGAAAAAACCCTTGCAATCTCTTGCAATAGTTTCAAACTATTAGATGATCTGTCCGGTTTTTTTAATTTTCTAAGTATTTAAGAATTAAATTTTAGTTTTCATAAATTAATAGCTGAATTTTTTTAATAGGTGATTGACTAAAAAATATTGTGTTGATGAGTTGCTTGTTACTAGTTCTTTTTAATTTACGTTGATGGTCGATAGAAATTTTCGTAGGACAAAATTAATCATCTCATAATGTTGATGTAAATTATCTTATTTTTTATTCCAATAAGAAGCCAATATAATTATTAAATACTATGTTAGCCTTGCATCATGATCATTGTAGTTTATATTTGTTTTCGTACTTTTGGAATCATTGATTTGGGTTAAGAATAAGGATAAATGACTTTTAATGGTGTTATTATAGGAATTTAAACCCATGATTTTTTTGATCGATAGGCCTATGTTCACTTATCATTAGGCCAAATAACTATTGGTATATTTACTTTTAAGAAATAATTAATTTATTATTTACAAGTTTTTTTGGAATAAATATTCGTATATTTAGTTGAAAATTTACGATATCAATTTTTATATAATTACTTGATTGGCAAAGTAAGTTGCTATAAATTCTATGAAAACTAATTATTTTCATTATATTTCCTTGTAAAATAAATTTAAAATATCAATTCTAGAATATTTTTGTTTATTTGTGATCCACTTTAATTTATATTTTACTACTCCAAAAAATATATTATATTTTATTCTATAAAAATCCACATCGTCATTAGGTTAGGGGATCATGACATAGAGAAAATGAAACAAATTAGGTAAATAGAATGAGTCAAGCAAGATGTTAAGATTGTGCAAGTTAGAGGAGGTGAATAGCTTCAATTGTGTCGATTGAATATGTGGAAGAAACATGAAGCAAATTTCACATCACATGCACAACATTAAGATTTTATTTGGTTCACTTCCTCCCAAGACAATTACTCTAAGATCTAGTTCTAACGTTCTATCAGAACTAAACCTTATCCTTCTTGGAAACCTTTTTGAAGAGGAGAAGTCTCTTACAACAAGTTTTCACAACAATACAACAAGAATATGAAATACAAAAGTAAATACATGAAAGTAAACTAATTTACAAGAATTTTACTTTGGATGTTTACTTATAGTTTGGAATTGCCTCTTGATGATCCGGGAATGCAACATCACTTCAGACTCGAACCTCCAAAAATCAACATCGAAAATCTCCTCGAAACCTTTCTTTATAGCCTTTAGGTAGGAACGGATTTTAGCCTATCAGTCGACTGATTTTATCCATCAGTCGATTGATCAACTATAGATTTGAATGTTGCCTTGACTTGTCGGCTCAATGGCTCTATCCATATCAGCATCAGTCGGCTGAACAATAATTTTAGTTAATTGTTACCTAATTAGTTGAATCCCACGGTTGAGTTCTAAACATTTTGTTTGCTCGAACAATGACATCAGTCATCAGTCGATTGATACACTTTATCAATTGACTGATTACTATCAATCAGGTTTTTCAGCCAATTTTGGAAGCTTCTATACATCGCTACAGTGTTCATCAGTCAACTGATCAAATCCATCAATCGACTGTACTGTAGTAAAATATTATTCACGGCTACTGTAGTAGCACTATAACAAAGCTATGTTGCCTCTAATATGCATGAAACACAAGATAAAACATGTAAACAACTCACAGTAATCTCCTGAGACGATATTTATCTCTACTTGATGTCGGAAGCACGATCACTGATGAAACCAGAAAGCCCTTCGAGTTCCGTGAGCCAAATCCCTTTCCACAGGGCGTTCTCTTTTGCATGAGATCACCTCCAATCCCTCTCGTTTTTCCTCCTCATCTTTTTTTGGATCTTTGTGGCTTGGATGCGCTTATATAAGATGAGTCAGGAAGACGAAGGGGAAGGGACACCCCTTCATCTCCTTGACGTTTGTAGTAATGAGGGAGATGAAGGGGAAGCAATGCCTCTTTGTCTCCTCAATGTCCAACATCTCTCACTCGTCCAAATCAATATATAAAGGTTATATGGTCATAAAGATCATGTAAGTCACATAGACTATGAGATGATCATGTCATAAAGACTAGAACAAAACATTAGTTAGTCACAAAAATCAAATAAGTCACATAGACTTTATTATGATCAAGTCACAAAGACCAAATCATAAATTAATTAGTCATAAAGACCAAATAAGAACATCCATTTTATACATTAGGAAAAATGGTTCGTGCGATAGTAAGCACACTGAACATTCATTGCTAAGAAGATTGTTACACCTTACATAGCTACTCTATAGAACGAATAAAGACATCAAAACTTGCCTTTACCCCAGATTAAATTATTTACATCAATATAAACATCTCTAATATCTCATAATGAATATTATGTCAAGCGCATATTCAACCTCTCCAATCAATACAATTATTGACAATTATATTTTATGTACCGAACTAAAAATATAACTGGTATCAGTGAATAAATGTCACAGATGTAAATCAATCTTAATCTTCCCTTTTAGCTATAATATATTGATTTTAATTAGTCACTTTCCTAGTTATGCTTCATCGACCGAATCACCCATAGCTAGTAGGAAATATGCTAAAGTAGCAGACACATATTAGAAATTCAAGTAGATAGCTAAATAGTCACTTAGAGTAAGATTGAGATTAATTTATAATCTCAAGAGTCTCACATAGTAGAGAAGCAGGGATCCATTCTCCTACTACCATTCTTGTCGCCATAGCACATGTGGTATGAATCACATGCTACAATGTTATTCTCTTTACTAAAAAGAGTGCATGTTTTTCCCCCAAATTTAACATTGTACAAATTTTGATCTAGACATACCTAATGTCTAATTCTAAATTCAATATATGAATTCTAATCTAACCTTAAGCAGATTCAGTAAATGGTGGATTCATTTACTCTGATCATTACATAAATGATCTCATCTTGATACAATTATCAAAGCGACCTTAACTTATAAGTATGTCTTTATTCACAGCATTTGGTCATTACATAAGCAGATTCAGTAAATGGTGGATTCATTTACTAGCATCTGGTCACCCTTGACCTGTTAGACCTTCTTCACTAAGTGTTCGATCAACCTTTGACCTACTTGTACTTTTCATTTTGTGCCAAGTGTCTGGTTCTTCATGACCCATTTAAACTTACTATCTCATGTCAAATATCCGATCCTCCGTGACTCACTTGGACTTTTCTCGCTAACTTTCCATTTGACTTTTGCTCACCAAGTATCTGGTTAACCTTTGACCCACTTAGACTTTTCCCTTGTTTAGCCCCGTTAGGACTTTCCATTGCTTAACCTTCAATTAACTCTTCCACTGCCTAACTCTGCTAGGGCTTTCATTGCCTAGTTTCTAACTAGGTCTTCCACTGTCTAGCCATGTTAAGACTTCCACTAAATCTTCACTGTCTAGCCCCACTAGGACTTCCACTGCCTAATTCCCAATTAGGTCTTCACTGTCTATCCCTACTAGGACTTCTTGTCGTTTAACCTCCAGTTAAGACTTTATATTTCCTAACCTCCAATTAGGACTTTCTCAGACAAGTATCTGATCCTCCCTTGGCCTACTTGACTTCTTTCTCATATATTATAAAGTATCGAAACTTAAGCTCGAGCCAACTCAAGCTTAATTAAACTGATTAACCTAAGGACGATTGCACCAACATATGTCATCAAACATAATTCATCTAAATAGCTTGACCACTTGAGTGACCGAGCTCCACGAACTCCACGTATACTCTGTCAAGTCCCAACACGTTTGATACCCAAATAAAAAATATAAGTAAAATCTAACTTAAACTATTTATCAAACATATCAAAACAATCAAGTCAAATTCAACCAGTTAGGAGCACTGTTGGACTAACATGGTTCCTATCTAGAAGGTATATAGAGGCACAGGTTTGCCAAGATCATTCTATAGTGTATCTATAGAGGTAAGGGCGTTTGGTTTAAGCTATAGGAATAGGAATAGAAATAGGAGTACGAATATATTTGATAGTAGACTGAAATGAGAATGAGTATCATTATTTCAATATAGTTTTTAATTAGTTTGATATTCTAGAATGGGAGCCAACTAGAATTCCAAAAATACTCTTAAAGGCCACCATCCGTCCATATTCTCTTCTCTCAAAAATGTCCTCTCATCTTTCAAAAAATACCCTCTCCATCCACATCCTCCTCAACTATTTCGGCGCCGAGAAGCTTCACTAGATTACCAATGCCACGACCTTAATTGGCACTATATACCAAGCCATGAGAACCGCGCCTGCTCCTCCGGCATTATCGTCGCCAACTTCAAATGGGGCAAAGTGGGGTTTGCCTCCATTGACAACGGCGGCCGCACCATTGAAGCCACATTTGTTAAATCTAACATCTTGCCTTCACTACAATAGAGCTAAAAAATCTGCCTGAATGATTAAATCTCGACCAAATTGTGATCTTGAAGATCACCATTGACACAGTGAATATATCGACGAATCTGATTGGTTGGAAGTTGAAAGAACTCTACTTTTAGAATGGGATATTAAACCTGAGGGGAGAGATGAGTTTCGTCCATTACTAAAAATTTATATTTCATTCCAATATTTCATTCTCATTCCTATTAATCAGACGTAACAAAAAAAAGAATTATTCCAATTATCCATTCTTATACCCCCTTGAATAATCGTCACCTAAATGCCCCTGAATAATCGTCACCTAAAGAGATGGATGCATTTTGGAAGGTTATTAGAGTGCATTTATACTTTGGGACTCAAAATGATCATATAACAATACGACTATTTTTTGATACATTATGTAATAGTTTTATATGACCATTTTTTTCATCAAATTTGAACTCGAATAAATAGATGTACTTTTAAGGAAGTTTATCTATATTAAATTTTTAGGAGGGTTAGTTAAAATTACTACGTTATAATTTATTAAATTTTAAATATAAATAGATAGATACACTTAAAAGAGTCATTTAAATTACCAATACTTTCAAATTGATTAAAGCACTCAAAACTATCATTTTTTATATTATATTATATGCTATTGTTTAATTTAAAAAAATATATATAATTTTTAATAATTCTTAGACTTATAAATTACGTAATATTTTTTTTAAAAAAAATTATGGTGGAACTCACATCATATATTATAATTTCTTTTCTTCCATTTCTTAATTATAATTTTTATACTTTTGAATGGGAGAGATGCTTCTGACAAAGCAATGGAACACATCGAGCCTTGCAATCGAATTTTTAATGAAATGCTGACATCATCGCTGTGTTCGTCATCAGTTCGCCTGCCCATTGCGTCATCATAGCCTTCAAAAATTAATTAATTGCGGAAGTACGTGCCCTGTTTGATGCACAAACCACACCACGCAATGCAACAAGTTGATTAATTAAGTATTAATCACAAAAGTTTAAGCTATCAAGAAGATTAATTAATTTATATTTTATATTCTCAATATTCTCGATTGGCGTGCATGATTATAGTTTAATTGATCGACCTTATCTGTTGGGTTGATCAAGCGGATTAGCTGACCGAGGAAAGACTAAGTTAGGTCAGGTTCATCTCGGCAAGCCAAACTAATCATATGGAAATGAACCATCAAGGGATCTCTTGAACCAGTGCAAATTTTGATTAGGCCATTTTATTTCGTCTTCATTGTTGACCACTTACAACGATCATTGTATCTATGATCAACCCTAAACTAAGGGTTATAGACCTTGTCACATGTATAACATGGATGTAGAGGTGTTTAGTGCAAATTGATGTATATAATACTAAGATAAAGGTAGGTCATGACCTCTTCTATGTATTAGTTAGGGTTTATGTTGTATGAAAAACTACAAACATTGTCCTTCCTGAGCAACTAGATAATCCTTAACTTCAAACTTTCATTTGCATGATTAATTGTTTGGCTTTTCAATGCAATTGACCATTTAATATTGCATGTGAAGACAAATTGAGTATTATATAGATGCAAATGGCAATAAAATAGAAACAATTTTTCAAGACAAAATTAGTTGGTCTTAAGTTTGCATTCTCTTTCTCTTCTTATCTTCTTCCCTAGAAACCATACCAACTAGTAAAAATAAGGACGTTAATTTAGACCTCTATTTTATAGATAATTGTGCACTGATAAAGCTTTATATATGTAGAATTTAATATGTGAAAATACTATTAATTTGGATTTATGTAGTTTGAAAAATATTGACGACTTAAGGGAAAAAATGGTATCCAGATTTTATAAATCATCAAAAGGTGCTCATTTAATTAAAAAAAATTAAATGAACCACCTTCGGTTTAAAATTTAGGATTTAGGATGGATAAAAATTTAAAAAACATCCCAAATTTTATAAATTATCAAAAAAATATCCTTTTTTTTTTGGGAAAAAATTGAATGGACGTGTCTCCCATGATTTTATCCTAAAATTTTCCCTTAATTCAACGTTATTTTAGAAGCTACCAAATAACTTTTATAACATGTAACAACTATCGAGTAACTTCTACGTGTAAAAACTACTCAGTATACTATAACGTGTAAAAACTACACAATAACTACTATAATATGTTTAGTGTGAATTTAATATTTAGAATTTAGATTTGGAATATCTGGGCACTATTATTTCAAAATAGCTTCTATAACTATTTTAAAATAATTTTTTATGAAGTTTAAATAATTTTGATCAAATTAATAAATAGTATTTTGATGTAATAGTATTCAGATATCTTAAATCCAAAACTCACACTACATACGTTATAGCAACTACCGAATAAATTCTACACGGTATAAATCTTAAATCCTAAACTTTATAGCAACTACTAAGAAGCATCTATACATTGTAGCAATTATCGAGTAATTTCTACATATAACAATTATCAAGTAGCTTCTACATATTGTAGCAGCTACTGAGTAGCTTCTATATGCTGTAACAACTACTATGTAGCTTCTATATAGTATAAATTCTAAATCTTTAACTCACCCTGAGTAACTTCTACAAATTATAACAGTTATCCGATAACTTCTATATTGAATTAAAATGGTTACAAATAGAGTTCCACGTTGAAAACATATCGAAAGGATTATAGACTTATAATGAAATAATATCTCCATTGATATAATACCTTTTGGGTAGAACACAAAAAAAAAAATCATGAAAGCTTAAGTCCAAAGTGGACAATATCATACTATTGTAGAGATATATTAATTCTTTTGGTTAAGACACTTGGTATCAGAGGCCGGACTGCTAGAAGGACTAACCACCGATAGACCTGACTACGGTTCGGAACCGACGGTTCAGGCAGGTAGACCCTTAACCTTAACTGCCTAAGACGGTTACGGTTCACGGTTCGGTTCACGGTTCGTCACGGTTTGCCACGGTTCAAGATTATTATGTTAAAAAAATTAAAAATTAAAAATTAAACATTAAAAATT
>JBBMJZ010000060.1:10983038-10994394 GCA_037833815.1 Zingiber zerumbet
TATTATGCAAGTGTTTGTTTAAGTTATAAGGCAAGGAAGGTATTTTTTTGTTTATTTGTGCAGGGGTTATTCAACCTCCCTTCTAGCCGGCTAAAGGACCCAACAAGTAGTATCAGAACCAGGATGCCTCAGAAGAACTAACTGCCGACTGAAGCAACAAGATGGCAGGAGCTAACATCTACCCACCAACGTTCGAGGGGGAATTCACTTTTTAGAAACGACGAATGGAGGTATTTCTTAAAATAGATTTTAATATTTTATTAATAATGAAATATGGTTATGAATCTCCAAAGGACACAAACAGAGAAGCAATTGAAGAACACCTTTGGACCAAAAAGCAGCGTGACGATTTCATATCGAACGGTAAGGTTGAATATCATCTAATAAGCGTACTATCTGTGGAGGATTTCGACAGAATTGACAACTACCAAAGTGCAAAAAAACTTTGGAAAAAGTTCTTGAAGCTCTATGAAGAACCATTGAAGCCGACTTCAACTCCTCAACGGACACCAAGTCATCATCAAAAGTTAAAAATGAGGAAATTGCCGGAACAACTCTTATAGCCGAGTACCAACTAGAAGACAAAATCAGCTCTTCCTCAATGAGCATCGAGGGCATCGATGAAGGGGGAGCAACATCGGAGGAAAGCAGCTCTACAAGCGGAGTATCAGAAATCGATAAGGTAAGTCAGGTACTGTCTCTACCTCCTGACCAATTATTTAAATTTAAATAAATATTGTCAAAAGAGTCTTGTAAATTAGAAATAGAAAATAAAAAGTTATTAAAAGAAAATATGGAATTAAAAGGTACTCTAACAACAGCCTCTCAATTAAAAGATTTTAATAAATTCAAAATAGAAAATGACAATTTGAGATTAGAAAATGATACTTTAAAAATACAAGTAGATATTTTAAAAAATCATACATGCTCAGATAATCAACATATTATAAAATTCTGTGGATTAAATTGATACCTTAGATACCATAAGGGACAAATAAGAAGAATTTCAAAGAAATATATTGCTAAGAAATTCTTGGTTAATCCTGTAGGAAGGAATCTATTTTGGATTCCAAAATCATGCATAACTTAATTTTTCTTTAAACAAAATTTTAGACTTAGGGCTTTCATAGAGAAAATTAAATATTTAATTTCTCTAAAAGGCTTTGTCTAGAAAGTGGTTGTTGCTCCAATAACCAAGAAAGCCTAGTGTCTCGCTTCTAGCCTAGAAGCCGATTATTGAAAAGAATATTTAGTTGACTAACTGTTAAACATTGAATTATGAATGACTTAAATGTTTATCAAAATTCTATTAGATTTTTTTAAAAAAAAAAGTTGCCAAAACTAGATTTTTTTTTAAAAAAAATGGTTTCTATCTTTAAAATTTTTTCAAATGAATATACTTCATTTTTACAAAAATTTTACCCTTAGACTTGTTGTGAAACCCCATTTTTTATGTGATCAAAGGGGGAGAATGAAATAATATGTCTAGGGGGAGGTAATTCAAATTTTAAATTTGAAAATAATCTTTTTACACTTTATTTTAAAATTATTGCTTTTATATTATATTTGTTTACCCTATCTTAACTTGGGTTGCTCACATCAAAAAGGAGGAGATTGTTGGAACCCCAAGGTTATTTTGATGTGATCAACAAGTTAAGTTAGGTCATGTGGTGTTTTAACCTTGTGTCTAAGTGTGCAGGAGCTTAAGGGCACAGGGAGTCGAGCAAAAGACGCAGCTAGCGAGAAGGACAACACGGGAAAGAGCCGACGGGTTTGGTGCATCCGAGGGACGAGGTGCTGCGGAATAGTATGCGGGCGGATGAAAAGGAGGCGCGTGACGTTTCCGAGGGACGAGAAGCCTGAGCGAAAAGTTGCTCGAGAAGGCCGGAAGTTGAGTTCGGGTGAGCCTTATTCCGGATGGCCTAGATCACCCAAGCAAGCAAAGTTGGAGCGGAAGACCCAGACCGAGGCGAGCTGAACCAGAGCAGAGGGTCTGGATCAAAAAAGTCAACAAAGGTTGACTTTAGGGTCCCGGCGCCCGGATCCATTCCGGGTGCCCCGACTGGGGGCGCCTGAGCAGTGGGAGCGCCCTGACTCCGGGCGCCCGGAACTAAAAATTATCAAGTTTGACGTGGACGTTGACCGTTGCGTCGGGGATAAAACTTTATCTCTTTCCAGGTGCCCTGACTAAGGCTATAAATACAGTCTTGGTCCAGAAGCTTTTTATTCATTCAAGCAATTAGCAATCCAACACTTGTGTGCTTCCATTTTTAGTTTAGCTTCTATTTTTTGTACATCATTGCTGTAAGAGACTTCTTTGCCTGAAGGAGATACTAGTGCGACTCATTTCTTGGATTAACAACCTCCTCGGTTGTAACCAAGTAAAAATTCCTGTGTCTCTACCTTTTTAGTTCTTTCTTTATTTTATGCAAGTATTATTTTGAAAGTTCGAGAAGGGTAGTTTTATTTTTATTTGTGCAGACTATTCAACCTCCCTTCTAGCCGGCCTACCAGTCCCAACAATATGTAGTTGGCAGATGAGAAAGATAATATTCCCAAAGAAGGTTTCAAAATAATATTCTTTGATATATAGTTATTTTTTTGACAAATTGTCGGGGTTTTCTGCTCATGTTATTTGTTGAGTATATCTCAACCGGCCTATAAGGCCAACCATCTTTATGCATGTCCTCACATTAAGTTGTTTGGTCATGTGTTACATGGTGTTTGCAATCTATTTAGAGAATAATATAATACCTTAAGCATGCTAGAAATCTACTTGGGATGCAATATGATAACTTGTGCATGTTGGAAATCCAGCTGGGAAGCAATATGAAGCTAAGTGCCTTAGGCTCGACCGTGTAATGGGCATGTAATGGGCCGCCCAGAGAAATAAATTGTGTTCTGAGAGGTTTTATCGGTACTTTAAGTCGACCGTCCGTATAATGATTCGTAGGTAGAGTGGACCTTGGATTCTGATTGGATCTATAGAGAAATCTATCTTACATTTGTGCATATAAGGGACGAATATGGAGCTATATAAACCTATCTGATTTTATCATCGAACTGATACATAAGCATATTATCGTGTGGAAATTCATGGGCATGATTGGTAATAGGGTTGATTGGGCATGTGTAGAGAGACTCATACAAAGTAAAGAGTTTGGCTTTTCCCTCGATCGGATCTATGGTCGATCGATTACGAGGTGGGTCAGACATCCCCTAAACTCTATCAGATATTGAATGACCGAACGCGCTAGCTTCCCAATTCAAGAGTAAAGCATTAAATCCCCTATATCTGACTGACTTAAGGGATGGTCGGTGCTATTTCAAATGACTTGTAATCCGATCGAATTGGCACTGTGAGGCGCTGGGCAAATAATAAAGTTGGTTAGGGAATGCTTGCCCCCTTGACTTTGACCTCCACATCATCTCTTGGGTCTACTCATTACATTCCGTATTAATTAAATTAGCCCATTGGGATTGGTGATGTCACTAGTGGGGATGAATAGCATGTCATTCATGCATGATTTGTCATTTATTGATCATGTACTAATCTACAAGATGTTAATGCATTGCAGAAAATATAACATAAAAGAAAATACAAGCATAAAATGTTTGCTAAATAATTTTTTCTTTTTTTTTCCTTTTTTTATTTTTGGATTCATCGACTGTGATGAATCCACAGATTCATCTCAGATTTGAATTTGGGATTGGGGTTTGGCAAAAAGTTAACTTAGTTTTTTTAGCGACGAATTAATTTTTGTCGCCAAATTCATCCTTAATTTGGGGATGAAAATGAATATTGAAGAGCCACATGGTACAACATATGAATATGGAATGGTCTGGATGAATTATATTTTGGGATTTACCATATTAGAAGAGTCATTTAATTTATAATAGTCTCGATGTAATGCATATTGAGAAGAATATTTTTAATAATCTAATAAATATAGTGATGGATATCGCTGGAAAAATAAAAGATAATCTGAATGTAAAAAAAGATATGTGACTCCTTTGTAAATGACTCACTCTTGATGTCGATGAAAGTAGTAGAGGACCAAAGCCAAAGGCGGTTTATATACTAAATAAGGATTAGAGGTGTATTGTTTGTGAATAGTTAAAATCATTGATATTTTTATATGGTTATATCTCTAATCTTGGGAGATGTGTCAATTTGAAGGAATGCAAATTGATTGATTTGAAAAGTCATGATTGTCATATATTCATGGAATGACTCATTCCTATTGTTTTTAAGGAACTCTTACCAAATGTTACATAGGGTGTCATTACGGAGTTAAACATTTTTCTTCATAATATTTGTTCAACAGTTTTGAGACATTCACATATGGAGACGTTAGAGAGAGAGACATTCTAATTATTATGTGTAATTTAGAAAGAATTTTTCCACCTTTATTTGTTGATTTCATGAAATATCTTTTGGTTCATTTGCCATATAATGCCAAAGTTGGAGGTCAAGTCCATATTCGATGGATATATCTATTTGAAAGGTAAAATTTCCAACTTCTATACTTCATTATCAATGCATAAAAATTGACTAATTTTATTATATATTAATATCTAATACAATTTGTTATATTACAATCAGATTCCAATATCATTTGAAGAAAAAAGTGAAAAATAAGGCACGTGTTAAAACCTTTATTATTAATGCATACATTGTAGCGGAATTAACAACATTTGTAACATATTATTTTGAACCTCACATTTAGAGCAAAAGTCGAAGACTGGGAAGAAATGATGAGGGTCCTATGTATCCCAATTTGAACTCATTCTCAATTTTTAATTACCTTGGTCGATCAAGTGGACCTTGTAAGCAGAGATACTTAACTGGTCAAGAATGATGGGCAATCCACATGTATATTTTATTGAACTATCCAAAAAGTAATTTCATATTTCGAGTTAGTATATTTTTCCTATTTTTTTATTTCTTATGTCGTAAATTTTTTGTGTTATAATTTATTTTTTTATGGTAGGATTTTCCAAAACTTAAATTCTAAAATGTCAACATAAGAGTTTAATCATTTATGCGATGAAAAATTTGCACCATGGTTCAAATCATATATAAGTAGAGAATCTAAATTTGTTTACACATATATTGACTTTTAAATATATTTATTTGACTTTAGATTCATGATAATCAAACTCATGTTGAGCAAGAATTGCTAATCCATCTGTTGTGGGATACAAAAGCAATGGTATGCACTTGGCTAGCATATTTTATAAATATATATAATTTTCATACTCAAGAATATGAAATCGAGAAGACTACAATGAATACTGAATTTTGTGTTCAATCATCCAATGAATTTATGATGCAAGTAATGATTTTTATAGTTTACTAGATGAAATTATAGATGTAAAACACCCTGGCTCAGAAATATAAGTTATTATATTCATGTGTTGCCGATTTGACCTTATCAGAGGGATAAAGATGAATCTACAGTATAATTTAGTTGAAATTAATTATAAGAGATTGTATAAGAGATATGAACCATTTGTGTTGATACAATAAGTTATATATCCTAATTTGAAATGTGACAAATTTGATTAGTGGACTGTTTGTAAAATGAAAGCATGAAAAAATTAAGGAACATTGGGAGGATATTGTATATCACCAAGAGGAAGTTATAAATACATTTTAGATCAAAAAATATATTATTCTAACGTTACAGATTTCAATATAGTAGTGATAACGTGGATGCAAGTGAAATTCATGAGAATAATGATGATGAGGAGGAGGAAGAGGAGGATGACAACGAGGATGAGGATGAGAATGACAATAACAATGAGAATTTTGATTTTTTTTTATGATGGGTAAGTTTTATTATCTTAATATAACAAAAATTATGATATTTTATTTTTATATACGGTAATATGTTTTTTTATGAGTAAATTTAGTTTTAATCTATAAATTACAAAACTCATAGCTCAATTAGCTGTTTATATACTTTCTTATTTCTAAATTTATATATTTTATATGTTAATACTCTGTATTTTTTCCTATAGATCACTAGAGGTAATATCTTATTGTCACAGGTTTCACGCACTTTCTCATCTCTTGGAAAACATTGTAAGTTTTTTATGTTCTTCATTATACATTAAATTTTTATTTACTTTATCCTTTTTTTGAATTTTAGTTGACAATTTTGACCGAATGATCATTCACAGAGTTCTCATGGCCAGTCTGATACGCCCCTATCAGGCATGACATTCCCATGCACATTCGCTAGTACCTTCCCATTCACCTTCGCCACTCCAGTCATAGTATCCACACAAGTTCCTTCTGCTAGACACTTAGTTGCTAAGATGCAAGACACTTGAGAGTCTACAGTCTCTTATGGAGATTTGTAAGTACTAAAAAATATTTTATTTTTTCAACTATCTTAATTATTTAACATTGCTTGTTTAAACATTATGATAGGTTTGAAAATTTTATACGCATTATTCATGAGATTAATAGAATCATGAATAACCATTGGAGAGGAGATTCAATAACATATACAAGAATTCCAGCACACATAAAACAACTCTGGTGGAGTGAGTTTAGGGTATATCTCCTTCATTTTATTTATGAAATATAAGTGAACATATAATCAATTATTTTTTTCCATTGTAGTAGTCATTCACTTGGAGCCATAATGAAGAGTTGGAAATAAAGAAGGTTTTCAAGAAAAAATATGGCGATCATATCTAGCATGTACTGAATCATGTTAAGACTAGGGGAAAAAGCCATCTTACGCCACTATGAAAAATTGGACTAGGATCTCTATTTTTTGGGTAACCAAGGAGAGCAAACTAAGGAGTCAACATAATAGAACAAATCAAGCTTATAATTCTAGAGACTCGTCTATGACATATGAGAGAGACTCTATTAATATCGATAAGCATACACGCAAATTGATAATTTTTTTTAACTCTCCCTCTAATTTTTTTAATATATTTTAAAAAATTTCATTATTTCTAACCGTGTTTTTATACACCAAGGAAATGGAGGAGTGGCCAACATTCATAGACACTTTCACCTGCATATTTAAAAAAAAAAAGACAAAAACTTGGAGCATGGAGAGTGCTAAAGCAATTAAGGTTTTGATTAATCTTGGATCTTAACTTATAACTTAAATTCTATTAGTTATGTACATTCTCTAAGATCTAACATTATATTATATGCATCTAATTATATCCAATTAAGATTATATGTGTTTCTTAAATATTGTTATTGTAAATTTATTTTAATTTTTCTCATTGCAATACAGGAGAAATATAATGAGTTAGAGATAGCACACAGATGTTCAGGTGCTAGTGATGATAGTGAGGCATCTAAGCCTTCTATTGATAATAATTTGGATTTATGGCTAGAGGAGAGTGGAGAATCGAAAGGGGAAAGGATATTGAGAATGAATTCTTTGAGCATAACCCATAGAGTTGCTCGTATATCTTCTTCCACTCTACTAGCAGTAACGACACATATACATAACTTGACTGAAGAAGTTACCTATTTGACGGGGATAATAGAACAAAACAAACATGAAATGAAGGAAAGAGATAAAATAATTGATGATTTGCGCCTATAATAGAACTTCATAATGTAGGATCTTCAGTTAAGTTTTACCAAGTCAGATTCCTCCCGGTTCTAGTGATGATAAATGGTGATGACAATGACGATGATAATGATGGCGGTGATGGTTCTTCATGATTTTGTTGCATATGAATGTTATTTGTAATTAGTGTTTTTGAAATTTATTATTTGATTGAGTTTGTCAATCCTTCATTTTTTAAAATTTTTTTATTAGTATTGTTATTTTTATTTCAAACATAGTTGGTGAGGCTAAGAAAGATGGTGGTTGGAAATCCATGTTAGAAGAAGTAAGTCTTTATATATTTATTTTTGTGTTAGTTTATAGGGTTTTATTTTTGCTAAAAATGACACTTTTTATTTGTTTGTTTTTTAATGCAGGAAAAGAAGAAAAAGAGGAAGTTTGGAAGGAGAAGGAAGTATCTGCCGAAGAACTAGATTGCCGATAATTTTTTTTTTTTTGGTATCTTTCCGACGTTTTGTAGCATTTTGATATGGGATATTGTCATTTGGATATTATGACTTAGAAGAATGTTTGGAATGTTAGATATGATGACTTGTTTGAAAAGATTTGAGTTAGCTTGTTTAATATGTCTTTGTATTTGTATTGTTATGTGTTATATGGATACGATGTGATGGAATCTTGTTATGATATGAATATGATGTATTGTTGTATTCATTTGTTAAATATCTGAAATAATAAACAGGTTGTGGTTATATTTGTATACACAAAAAATGAATAAATAGGTAGGTTATGTGAAAAATAATTTTGTTTTACGACGAATAGATTTTCATCGCAATCTTATCGTAAATCACTATTTATCACAAATCTGCGATGAAACCAAGTATTCATCTCAAATCTATGATGAATTCGACATTTGTTGTAAATTTCCAATTAATCTGGTATTCATTGCAGATCAGTGATGAATACATGATTCGTCATAAATTTACAATGAATCTCGATTCATCATACATCTCCGATGAATACCAGGATTTGTCACAGATTAATGATGAATACCAAGATTCATCGTAAATATGAGATTATGAAATTGTGAGACAAATTTTATTTTTTTTTAGATTTACAATGATTTTGGCCATGAAAAATAAATTTGTCATAGATGTGGCGATGAATTTACATTATTTCCTCGTAAAATTTGACGACGACTTATTCATGACAAAAAGTTTTCATCACATATTTCGTCGCAAATTCATTTTGTGATGAATTTATTTTAAAAATTTATCATAAAAAATTGTCCCAAATTGTGCTTTTTTGCAGTGTAGATGATAACTTCTACAATTGCAGAAGCTAGTTGCTAGCTTCTACAATGTGTAGAAGCTAGTTGCTAACTTCTACATATTGTAAAAACTAGATATTAACTTTTATAATTGTAAAAGCTAGTTGTTAGTTTTTGTTAGTACCCCGAGGTAGTGTTAATGTTGTCAACTGAGTTAAGTTAGGTCCAATGTTTGTTTGATGCCTTGTGTTTAAGTGTGCAAGAATTAGGAGCACATGAAGTCGAGTGAAAGACTCAGCTATTGAGAAGGATGAGCTCGATGTGTCCGAGAGATGAGGAGCTGTGGAAGAGTATGTTGGCGGACGAGAAGGAGGCGCACTGTGTTTCTGAGGGATGAGAAGCCGGAGCATAAGTCTGCTCGAGAAGTCCAGAAAATGGGTTTAGGTGAGCCCTATTCTGGATGACCGAGATCACCCAAGCGGGGCGAAGCCGGAGTGAGAGCCCAGACCTAAAAGTGTTAGGGGCATTTAGAAATATAAATTTTACTTTCAAAATTATGTTCATATGCTTACTGTTAATATTTATCTTTGATTTTTTTTTTCTATTGCTATAATGAAAAATCTCTTAGTATTAAATTTTTTTAGAATTTTTCCTTCGATTAAAAATTATTTTATGAATTTTTTTATTAAAAAGTCATAATTAAAATTTTTTTGGATATGTATTTTGACAAACCTATTTTTTAGATAATTATTGTTATATTTTGAATAACGAGAAAAATCTCTATGATTTTTAGATTAATAAAACTATTTTTAAATATTTATTTTTGAAAAGAATCATATCTGTTTTAAACATTTTTCATATAATTCTTCTTTTTGAAATTCTTATCCAAAATTTTTTTATAGTATCCCTTGAAATTCTGTTTGAAAATATTTTTTTATAATTTTTTGATAAATAATAAATTTTTTATGGATTAATTACCGAAAACCTTATTTTTAAAGTAAAAAATTTTGAAAACTTATCTTTGAAAATTTGAATTTTCAAATTGTTATGCATTCGGTTCTCAATACTTAGAAAATTTTTAGAAATTTATTTGTATAAAAGTCTAATTTTAATATTTAACTTGCAAAAACTATGATTCTACATAAAATAATTTTGTAAATATGATTCTTAAATCTTAGAAAATTCAGATTTGTTAGAAAATTATTTTATAATTTTTTTTTACTTTTATTTCCTTAACCCTTAGAAAAAGTTGTACATTTTTTTTTCTAACGTGGTTTTTCCCTGACTTTATTTTTTCTGTGATCAATGGGGGAGAATGAAATATGAGAGCTTAAGTATAGGGGAAGTTAATTTTATAAATTGCAAAATTCTATTCTTAACTGTTATTTTATTACCTTTATGTTTTTTTTACCCTATCTCTAACTCGGGTTAATGCACATCAAAAAAGGGAAGATTGTTAGTACCCCGAAGTAGTTTTGATGTGGTCAACCAAGTTAAGTTAGGTTCTATGTCTATTTAATACCTTGTGTCTAAGTGTACAAGAACTTAAGAGCATAGGAAGTCGAGCGAAAGACGCAACTAGCGAGAAAGACGACACGGGAGAGAGTCGAAGGGCTTGATACGTCTGAGGGACGATGCGCTGCGGAAGAGTATGCTGGCGGACGAGAAGGAGGCGCATGACGTTTCTAAGGGACGAGAAGCTGGAGCATAAGACTGCTTGAGAAGGTCGAAAAATGAGTTCGGGTGAGCCCTATTCTGGATGACTAAGATCACCCAAGCGAGCAGAGCCGGACCGAGAGCCCGAACCCCGGGGGTCAGCCAGGGCACCTCGAGCTCACGCCCTGGCTGAAGGCTGGTTCAGCCCGGACCACACAACTTATTGATCACTGAGCTATCGCGATCTGTCATGATGTGGATAAAGTTTTATCCACACCTAGGTGCTTCGAATCCTTCCAGGTGTCCGGATCAGGGCTATAAATATAACTATGATCCCAATAGTTTAGAATTACTTATACATGAGTTTTTTTTTACTATTCTACTACTTTGATTGTGCTCTTCCAATGCTTGTAAGAGGCTTCTTCACCTATGAAAAAAGGAGAATTTGATTAGTGTTTCAAAGTCTTAGATTAACAACCTTCCCGGTTGTAACTAAGTAAAATCGGTAGCCTCTTTCTTTTAATTAGTTTATCAATTCTTTTTATACAAGTACTTTAATATTTTAAAAGATTGAGAAAGATTTCATTTTCTTTTTGAAGGGCAATTCACCCCTCTTGCCGGCTGCACGGGTCTCAACACATCCAAGGGTTTCACTCGACATCAAAAGATAAGCTTCTTCTCTCATTTTTTTGGGTTTTCAAAGTTTCTATCATTTTGAGTTCTTGAATTATATATCTTTCAATTATGGAGTTGGTCTCTATTGTTCTAGGATGTAAGGAGTAATTATAATGTGCGGATAATGTAAAACTCTATGTAATTATCAATTTTCTTGTTTGATAAAGCTTGTATGACACTTGTTCTGTTTGATGAA
>JBBMJZ010000060.1:11043803-11066969 GCA_037833815.1 Zingiber zerumbet
TTTTATTATAATTTTTAAATTAAAATAAATGAAATATAAAATTAATTAGATAATTTTATTAGGGTTTAATAAAGCCTTTATATTATCTCCATCATAGCTAGGAGTTGATTAAAATAATTAACCTAATTTTAATTAAAAAAAATCCGAAATCTGACACTATTCGTGAGATCGCCCGATTTTGGCGTTGCCACGTGGTTGCGCGACCCCTCAGCCATGGCCACAGGGATTGCGTGACTCCTCTGGCGCGACCGCGGTGGTCGTGCGACCCCTTTATAGCGGTCGCAGGGTCGCGTGACGCCTCCGTGGTGGCAGCGGAAGGGTTATGCAACCCCTTGGCTCCTGTTGCGGGGTCGAGCGACTCCATTGCGGCCATGGGGTCGCGCAACATGTTGCAGTCGTTGCGGGTTTGGTGTTGGGGTCGTGCCAATGCCGGTCGTCGAGCAGAACGAGATGCTTCATCCATTTCAATCGTCTCGGCACGACACTTTAAACCATGAGTGTGATATCTAAGTTTCTACATTTCTTTATACAATCTCCGTATGGTGTGATGCCTAGGAATCCTTAGGTGTGATACCTAAGTTTCTACAATCCCTTTACCATTTCATTCTAAATTTCTATTTCCCAAACCACCCAACCCTCAGTCTCCTATTATGCTGCATCATTTGGTATCATAGCCTTAGAGGTTTAATATGTCTACAAGATCCTGGAGGAGCTTTAGATGAAAGTGACTTATAATCAATGTGATGAGATACTTATTCACATGATGGAGCAACTTGATGGCATGCAAATTCGTCTTATGGTGTTGAAGCCATGATTTCTCAATCTAAAGGTGATCAAGTCCAAGGAGAGCATGGAGAAACATCTCAAGTAAACAACAATTTGATTCAAGAAGGGTTTCCAACACCTCAACAACATCAACCTTTTTCTGAGTGGGCTAGAGGATTTCTTGAAGCAGAAAATAATTACCAAGATGTTGTTGGAGATATCATAAAGAAAGTTCGAACTGAGGTGCTAGATTTCGAAGGAAAAGTGAACCCCACTTTATTTGTTGATTGACTTGCAGAAATAGAAAATATTTTAATTGATACAACATGTTAGATGATCGTAAGGTTTGCTAAAATGAAGCTCGTGGGTTTAGCAAAAATATGGTGGACTGATGTTGAAGTAGACATAAGGAGATCAGGGCAACCACCAATCAACTCCTGGCAGGAGATGAAAGCTAAACAATGAGAGAAGTATTTGCCTACAAATTACTATGACAAATTATGTGATCAACTTATTAATTTAAAGCAGAATCATTTATTTGAGTATATGCAGAAGTTTAACGAGTTAAAGACCAGGAGCCAAGTTGTTGAAGATTCTAGACAGACTCTTGTAAGGTTTAAAGCTGGATTAAGGTCTGAAATCCAAATAGAATTATTAAGACAGCCAATTTACAGCCTAGAACAAGTTTTCCAAGTTGTCTTGGATATGGAGGAGTATCTGAGTTATTCATTTGGTAAGAAGCTTGGAGTTTTAGGGATGAAGAAAGGAATTCATGAAACCAACCAGCAAGCAAAAAGTGGATTCACCAACTCATTTAATCAGCATAGTGACTCTAAGCCACTTTGAAACCTAGGGAGTTAAAGAACAAGGGCAGCATATGTTTCAAGTGTCTGGGGCATATGACTTATAATTGTTTGGGAAAAAAATCTACACTTTGGGATAAAGCATGAAGATGATGCTAAAACTTAGAGTAGAAGGAGATGAAAATTCTTTTAATTATGGAGTTTATATTGAAGATGATTTGGAAGAAGAAGACACTTCTTTGGCAACTGTTGTTAGGTGTATTCTTACTACTCCAAAAGTCGAAGGTGAAGATTGGCGACGGATATCTATTTTTTAGATGTTGGTTCGTTGTGGGAATCAAGCACATAAGCTTATCATTGATGGAGGAAGTTGTATGAATGTTGTCTCAACATCCATGATAGAATGCCTCAAGCTTCCTATGTAGTCACATTCCCAACTATACATGGTCGGATGAATAGATAACACAACTATTATGGTAACACAACACCGTCTTATTTTTCTTTCTTGTGAAAATTATAGTGACTATTTGGTGCGATATTATTCTTATGAAAGTAACTCATACTTCTTGGGAGGCCTTGGTTATATAATCGAGATATGCTTCATTATGGCAAGGAAAACACATACACGTTCATGTTCAACAACAAGAAAGTATTATTGAAACCAATGCAGACAGTTGAAATGAAGAAATACAAGCAAGAGAGTGCAAAAATGCTAGTAATAGTGGAAAATTTCTTCCTATTCTGATAGAGAAAAATAAAGTAGAGAAAGTTCTACTATATATGCTCTTATAATCAAAGAAGTTAAATAAGTATTTGCTCCCAAAGCTTCCTTATCCTCCAAAAGTCACTATGTTATTAAATGACTTTTTTTATGTGGATCCAGAAGAATTAGCTACTAAGCTTCCACCAATGTGTAAAATTCAGTATGCTTTTGATTTTGTACCAGCTTCACAACTATCCATTCTACCAGACATGGCTATTAGTAATAACTTCAACATTGAGGATCTTACTTTATATTTTGGACATAAAGATGTTATTACAAGTAATGCAAATAATGCTCGTTTGCCATCAATTCAAACAATGAAAGACGATATTGAAGATGTAATTGATCATCAGATTGTGTCTGAAAAAGAGAGCGTTTATCAAAAGTATCTTATGAAATGGAGGATACAATCCCTTTTTGAATGCGACCTTTATGAAAGATTCCACGCTTTTAAATCGCCAGAAACGAGTTTTCCTCACGTGGAGAGAGTTGATGAAGACAAGTGGCAAACTCCATTAAAAGTCTATAAGCTCATAATTAAAGATTTTAAAACTCCACTATTAATTTGGCATGTCTTGGAAAGATGATAAACCTACTTGGGAAATGATATAAAGTTCATCTGTTTTTAAGGGTTGAAGTCAAAAGTCAGCATTAAATGACCAACAATTCCAATATGCTTTAATCATGCTTGGAAATTGTAGCATATTTATAAGTCTTTTAAGTTTCCTATGCGTGAGTCTTTTAAGTTTCCTATGTCTTTTTGAGTTCTTTGTGTTTTCAATGAGTTTATCTACTAACATTTATGTTGTTTAAGTCCTTTATGAGTCCTAGTATAAATATGTGTACTGCATGGAGGAATATGGAATATATATTAAAGTTTTGAGAGTTCTCTTTGGTTGTGTTATACAATATCCCTATGGTGTGATGCCTAAAAACCCTTAGTGTGATACCTAAGTTTCTACATTGCTTTATACAATCTCCCTATGGTGTGATGTCTAGGAATCCTTAGGAGTGATACCTAAGTTTCTACAATCCTTTTACCATTTCATTCCAATTTTTTACTGTCCAAACCACTCGACCCTCAATCTCTGCTTGTGCTGCATCAAGTTCTCTCTAGGAGGGGGAATTATAAAAAATACTCATGAAATTTTTTATCACCACCCTCTTCACTTTATATTTTTTGTTATCATTCAAGTTTCTGGTTTAGGAAATGAATCATTTTTTCAATTAAACTACCTAGACCACCTACTTACCTCACTTGGATGGCCTAGCCTGCTTGGTTGAACTGCCTAGGCCACTTTATAGAAGACCCACCAAAAGAGGACCGCTTAATGGGTAGTCAAAGCGGTTCCCCTATCCAACTGAGCAAGCGGCTAGCTGGGCAATCCAAGCTGTTGTTTTTTACGGTGGCTAAAGGCGAATACGCTCGCCCCCAGCACCCTTGCCAACCTGTCCCAGGGCCAACACGGAGGAGCTAAATCACGGGCGGCTACTAGCCTTTGGAATAGTGACTAGCACATAAGGGAGGTATTTTATTTCGGCTTCGATTAGATTTGAACCCCAGATCTTATTGTGGCAACACCTCATGCGCTAACCATTAGACTGTCCCGAGGGGATCTCCCCTTCACTCTATTGCTGTTAGATTCTGAGGTAAATATAAATATTATCTTAATGGGTGTAACACGACATATTTTTCAATATTTTTATTTTTTGAACCATCAAAATTATATTTTAATTTTAATTTTTTTTTTATCAAAACAGCATCTTATGCCATATATAATTCGGACGGGATACTCTGGATCCATTCTCCTGGTCTGCTCCTGGACCAAGAGTCACTCATAGATAGGATCTTATGAGTCCCATTTGTGAGCTTAGATCCTCTGGTCCAGGATCTCCTGGTTCAGGGGAGACCTTACAAGCATATTAGTAGAGTGATCTGGACCCTACCTGTTAAACAGGTGGGGTCCAGCTCACTCCACCAATGAATGTCCAAGGGTCCAGGATTGGTCCAGGAATCGTGGACTAGAGGATCCTTGCTCCCCATTTGTATAACAAGTGGGGTCCATAAAATCCCACTTATAAATGAATTGATTCATCCTTTGGACCACACCCTCTATATAATTATTCTCTATTATAGGATTTTTATTTTTATCTTTCTTTTAGATTTTTGGTCTAAATCTTGAACTTTGGATGTTTCACAGCGGTTACAATGTAAATGTTAGTTAAATTTTGAAAAATTATAACGGTTAATTCAAGTTAAATCACAAGACTTACAGTAAATACTGTAGTAATTATGAAATCGTAGTGGTTATAATGTAAGTATTAGTTAAGTTTTGAGAAATTTAACTTTTAATTCAGGTTAAATCACGAGACTTACAGTACATTAAATCATACATATTCACATTTATTATTGCGTGTAACTTATAATGCCCCATCTTAGAGCCAAAAAAACAACGTTTAAAATCTTTTGAGACACTCGGAAGAATTTTAATACTCTTTATTAATGTTATTTTCTATATTATAATTGTAGTAAGTATGAAATCAAGTTATTTTCCATATTTGAATACTATTTAATACTTTTAATACTCTTTATTAATGTTTTAATAATTATAACTATAAGTTATAATTATTATAATTATAGTAGCTATTAAACCGTGCTATTATAATATGTATAGTGGCCATAGTTTTATAGATTTTACAACTATAAAATTGTAATAATTATAATTTTGTCGCTACTGAGATGCGCTCGATAAATTTAAGATTTAGACAAATTATAGACAGAATAATAATAAAAATAGTATAATAATACCAAACAGTATACTAAAGTATTTATGTCATTTTAGTCAACACCATTTTAATAAAAATTAAAATGGAATGCCTTTTCCATCATTTGAAATAATTATATATTTTTTTTTCAAAGGACTATAATATTAAATATTAAAGGAGTACCAATAATAGTATTTATTTATATGCTTGATTAGTTGGCTGGCCCAGTTAAGAAGGAACGGGCCCAATTTGCACTGCAGAATCTGATCACAAGATCGCACGATTTCAAGGACGGTTCGGTCGGTGAATCGGCAGCAGCATCGGATTGATGGCGAGTGCGGCGGAGGAGAATGGCTCGGTGCTGCGCGAGGGGATGGCGTCGGTTCGCCCACCGAGGCTGGAGGACGCCGGTCTCGAGGACTGCGCCCTCCCGCCGGAGTCCATTATGGAGGCTTTCGCCCGCGCCGCTATCTCCGCTCGTCCCGATTTGGACGAGGAGAGCGAAGACGAGGGTTCGCACGAAGCCCTAGATTCGCGGTCGCCTGCAGGGGTGATCTCATTCGTCGAGCAGACGGAGCAGGATACTGACGGGCTTTCGGTCCCTGAAACAGTGGCTTCCAGTTTGGGAAGGGAGGAAAGGATGACAGAGCGTAAGGAAGAAGGGGAAGCAGTAGCTGAAGACGCAATCTGATTCAGGTATGCCTATTCAATTCTGTTTGAGGTTTCGATATGTACTCGGAGAAATTGATCGATCTTTGAATGCTCATTTAGAAATCTGTGTTACACAATGTTTCAATTTGGTCGATGCTTCTTGAGCGATATTTGAAACCGTGCTTTTACCCACTTTACTCCATTTCTCCGATTTACCTGTCCAGGTTGTTAATGTTATGGTGTCATGTTGTTCAGATCGTCTCCATCATAAAAAATTAAAAAAAAAAAAAAAAAAAACAAAAACTAAATTTATCAAGCTAGAAAACATTGCTGAGATATTGAAGTGTTTCTGGGAGTCGATTCAAACGGGTTAGCATTCTCATATCATTAACAGCAACTCTAATTGCACCTCATTAACTTCGACGAATAATCAAAATCTATCTGAACCTTCAAGTTGAACGAAGAAAAATATGTGAGGCGTAGCTGCTTCCATAGTATGTGTATCACCCTACTTGAGCTCCATGATGTGTGATTCATAGAAAAATTATTATTTGTGGCTGTAAGTAGCTGATTTTCATGCAACTGATGGCCTGATAGTGGATTGCTTCATTCTATTCTAGTTTAACTAAAAAACTGTGGCAATCCACCATCCATTACCATTAGACACTATTAGCTAATAGCTGTAAATAATAGCTGAACAGGCAAAAGGGTCCACTATTGCAAAAGTAATAGTAAGTTTCAAAAGAGCATGGATGTTAATCAAGGCAAACTGGGCAAACAAAAGGTAGTTGGGAAACAAAAGAAAGCCAAAGATAGTCCCCCATTCTAGTGCGATGAAACTCCGGTTATTCCCCTATATTAGTCCTCTAGAAGATCATAAGTCAAAGGATGATGACCCAGTCCAATCTGATGGGGTCTTTTTTGCAAAAAACAACTAAGAAAATGAAGGTCGAGTCACCACATAATCCATACATTGTATTGAGAACACATATTCAGCTACATATACGGCTATTATTAATAAATTATTTAACTTACTTATAAAATACAACTTAGATATTTAAGAATTTAACCAAAAAAAACAATTCATTTAAAAATAGTTTAGACTTGTCATATAATAACACAGTGCTGAAATCAAAGTTAATACTTATTGCTTAAAGTAAAAAATCCTATCCTTACAATAGACAATTATTGATGTAGTTCATATGGTAGAATTTTTTGGGAAAAGATTTATGGACAAAATTGAGACTTTTTTTTTCCTCTCCCAGTTATCACATTATTCACTCTCTTTATCCAAACAAAGCTGTGCTTGGCTGGTTTCTTGTTTTTATAGGTGCAATCGTTCATAAATGCTTGAACTCGTTTGCATCTAAATCTCACATCAGACATCATTCTATAGATGAACATTCTTACCTTTCTCATGTCTATCAAATTCAACTTAGATTAGAGCATCATGGTTTTTACTCTATTCAGGATATATTATTATGTTTGAACTGATAAACTAGGATGATGTGAGAGAGCCGAACTGGAGACTAAAGCAATATGCAAACTACATATGCATGTGCAAGAATTTGAGATGTGGCATAACACTGCAGATGCAGCCATGTGGATTGCTTTTTTAAGACTATAATAGTAAATGACAGATCATAGCATGCTCACCCTTCCATTGCTGATCCAAGCTTAGGGCAATTGATTGAGGAAGTATTCTTTAGGGAGCTTTGCTTGTGCATATAAAAGGTGAATGTGTAGTACTTTCGAGGAGTGAGCATGTATATTGAAGCAGCCAAAAAAACAACAACCATATAATGGTTTTTCATCTTTTTTTCCATGGGCAATCTATATATAGATTGATACCTAACACTTTGTATTAAGCAGCACACGTACCTGAAGGTCAACCACTCAGTGCCATTACTAGTAGAAGCTGGCACTAGGAATCATAATGTGAGAAGTGCAATGCATGTAGACTAAGGAAATATATGGCTAGATGTACAATTGTAAAAGCTGAGAATCTGCTTTCAAGTGTCCAATATGTTTCCCACAGTCAAATCTGGTCTTTCGTCCATCTCAAGGTAGTTACCAAATGCAAAAAAAAAGGAAAAAAGGAAACTTTGAACCCAAGATGCTCTTGTATGAGCACCACCAAAGAATGCCTGGGCATTGCATATAAACAGTGTTGTTTGCCTAGTAGTATCTAACTCAAAATAGTATGAGTAATTCCATCTAAAGTTCATCTTGCTTAAGAAATACCTTTGATCCAGCATGAGTTGCAACAATACTTGGCAACTAGCATGTCTTGTGCTTTATTATCGTGCATGAGTCACATGGATTTATTGTGAGAGCCACTATGAGTAATTCCATCTAAAGTTCATCTTGCTTGAGAAATTCCTATGATCCAGCATGAGTTGCAACAATACTTGGCAACTAGTGTGTCTTGTGCTTTATTGTTGTGCATTAGTAGCATGGTTTTATTGTGAGAGCCACTTCCTCTACTCATTGGCCAATAGGGCTACGTTATATGCTTTTATTAAATCAACGTGCACAAGTCATTTGAGTTAATTGTGAGTTGATTGCAGTTGTTGACACCACTTATTGTCAGCCTCACTGTGTTGCAGTCGCAAAGTCAACTTTCATATGCATGGTACTGAAGCTCACCGTGGGATCCAACAAAACTATCAAAGTGTATCTCCCGTTGTTTTCATCCCCTTTTGTATAAATGTATATCAAACCTCAAACCAAACATAGTACAGAAGGAGTCCTCATAAGAAAGTCCAAAAACTCTGGGAAGGTTTGAGGGGATTGTTAACAGTGGTATGATAATATTTAAGTTTGTATAAATGTATTTATTTGCTCTTTTGGGTTTAGTTTGAACTATGAAATTCATTCCAACTTTGCAAGTGGGGTTTAGGATAATTCATGATTGCTCATAGTTTAGTTTAGGCATTGTATCAAGGAAGATATCTTCTGTCATGCTATCCTAACCCATCTCCCATATGCTTTCGGCAGGATCATGAGTTGGTCTGATCTGCTATTCTCCTCCATCCACTGAACGTGGAGAATGCATTTTAGGTTGATTTTGACTTGATAGGATATAACTTGCCCTTTGATTGATCCAGAGGCAATTTAGTAGACGAGTTGGTAGTTCGTTGCCCCACGTCAGTAGAAAAGGTTCCAACTTGGACTGCTTTTGTATAATCAATTCAATTATTTGTAAACCTGGGAATGCAATTCGATGTCCTGTCTGTAGACAGTAGCCAGTTAGGTTTAAATGACTGATGATTCTTAAATCTACAAGTAATCAATCCTGTGTTTGGGGGAATTTTAGTTGCTTACACAAGGGAAGGTGTTCAATACCAATATTGTTGGATGTACTTTCCCAAAAATTCACTTATTATATTTTTGCGAGAATAAATAATTGCCTACTCGTCTGAGCATTGCATGCTTGCAACTGAAAGAAAATTACTTTCTTCGTTCAAAATCTCCTTTGATGCTTGCCTGGAGGAGGAAAAGTTTGTTGGCATCACAGGTCCATTCTGCTGTGGGGTTCCCATGCCGCAAACAGGGAGTCCATGGTAGTCTTGCATTCGAGTATGTTCACCACAGCCGACATGGTGGGTCTTCGAGTTGGAGTTGGGTCTGTGCAAGTGAGAGCTAAGTTTAACATCCGCAATGCCTCTTCCTCCGAGTACTCTGAATCCAAGGCAGGGTCGACTAATTGGAGCAGATTACCCTGCTCCAAGAGAACATAAGCCTGCAGATCAGGTAGATGGAACAATTACAATCACTCAAATCACTAACAAATGAGAATGTCCTAGAGATGTTACAAAAAGAAAGGTATCATTTGCATAAGAAGCATGCACGAGCAAAAAAGTAAACTCATTCAATTGATATAATTTACTTACCCAGTCAAGAAGAAATATAAATTCTTTCTTTTGCCAATAATTTGTGTTGCAGATTCCACTAATAGTTTCTAACATGACCACTCCAAAACTGTAGACATCTGCTTTGTCAGTCAGGTAACCCCTCGTTGCATATTCGGGAGCCATGTAACCCCTATAAGACAATAATTGTGAAACACAACTTATCCAATAATACTATACCTACTGACAGAAGACTTGAAACTTTGTAGTTATTAAAAAGCATGATAAAATTCTTAATCTACTAGGATCACTATAATAAGCAAAAAACCATAGTTCTAGAAAGTATATAAGACATCATATGAGAAATAGTTATTGATACTATAAAGCATACAATAAATAGTAGTTATTGATACTAAGAGAGCTAGTTTATCGCATCCTTGCTTGATTGACACTCTAATGAGAAATAGTTTTCGAGAATATTCTTATCAATCATTAGCAATTACCGGACACAAGTTTGAATTCTCCTTATTTGTTCTCTCCTGGCCTTTGCATAATAGTTCAATGTGAAGCCCAAAACAGGGCAAGCAAGCCAAGAATAAATCATCCGGAATGGAGAGCCATAATAGCTCAATGTGAGGCAAGAAACAGGGCAAGCAAGAATGAGCAACACTTAAAATCAACGAGAATGGAGAATATAGGAAGATGTGTGCTCTACTTAATTAATCAAAAATATTAATATTTCATTGCAATTGCATGTTTATCGTGGCTGTGTGTAGAAGCTTAATTTTTGTTGTCTATTATTTAAGCAAAGATATGATACATCAATTTTTCAACAATACAACAACAAGCAAATATTTATTCAGCACAAAGAATGGGTGATTGTCATGGACAAGAGCTTCTGTTATATTGTATAATAGTAGTGCTTCTCTTAAGGCTGAAAGAAAAATTTATAAATTATATTACAACACATCATGCTTCATGAATTAGAGTGTTGAGCAATTAGAAAACCAAAGGATAATACTAAGAAGAATATGTGGGATTTTAAGAAAGATAAGAATCATAAGATCAAAAATATTATTATTCAGGATCAATTAGATGAAGCTGGATTGATAAAATGAGAGAAAACACACTAGATGGTACATATATTAGAAGAAAATTGATACATTATATACTTAAAGAGGTTGAGTCAATTAATTTTTTGAGATTGAGGAGCAGAGGCAAAACAAAGAAAATTTTAGTTAACATAATTAAAAATGAATTTAAGAGGCGAATATCACTAATGTTATAATTTGGCATACAGTTCAATGAAGAGTCCAATGCGTAACCTCAAATAGTTGAGAGTTGAGACTAGCACAACTAGTCTGTATAATCTTTGAAACTAGCAAAATCCTGCATTACATTGCATGACTTAAACTTTAAACTAAACATGTTTGGAGAATCATCGTATTAAGTAATCATGTGTATATGTATTATTAGAATAAAAGGGTTCAAATCTTAATGGTTATTATCTGAGGTCATATTAGTCATGGGTGTCATGTATACAAGACGAGTAATCATATTATCAACATTGAAATAAAACCTGGCTTTACACTAGTATCATGGTCAAGTACTTCCATCCACTTTTGCCATCCCCTACTCTTTCCTCCTCTGTCATAATGAAACAAAACACCTTTCTCACGTATTTATCTTGAACAATCTGCCTTCCCTTTATTAGAGTTTTTTAGTCTTTGCTTTGTTCATGCCTTTTGATCTGAACATGACAAACTTAAACTTCAGTTCTTTCATTGCAATTTTTCTTACTCGGAATCAAGTGTTGTGATCTAGTCTAGTGGATATCTTATTTTGTGGAGTATGCCTTGTATCTTGAATTCTTTCACACCTTTGCTTGTATCCATATACCCTCCACCAACTTTGTGCTACCTCTCCTCTGTAGTTGTCCAACTCTACTTCTCATCCAATACATGTGTATGATCGATGTAGGGACTTCACCAAATCCTCAAGTTCTGCTAGTGACTTCATTCATAGACCCTCTTAAAATTGTTATTACCATTAGACATAAAACCTCAGCTATTCCTTTATAAAAAGTTAAGCCTCCACTATGTATCATGTTGCCCATTATGTTTGTACCACACATCATCACACATTTGTTTGTCTTTGTCTTTTGTGACAATTCATGTCTTACCACAAAATTCTAAGTGATGCCTATTGATATGTGCCATAGATGAGCAGGCACATGCTCTTCTTTCACGTGATATATAAGAACGTTTTCACCATCTCTTAGAGTGAGCATGTGACATGCCAATTGTATGATCATGATATAGTATCTTCTAAATGGAAAATTGATTTATACATGGCTTGACTATTTGCAAGGGTATGCTAAAACTTATGTTGTAGACTACTTCTCGAATCAATTGTTTCAATTTTGGCTAGTAATTATGTATAGTTTACATGTGTCTTAAATGAATGCCAAATAAATTTTTATATAGCAATCTTGCTAAGAAAATCTTTGTGGAGTAACTAATAGATTATATTGTTGATCAGTTCAAGCAGACCCGATAGATCTTATTGGGAGAGTCTTATAGTCAAACTAGTGCGATGCCTCAATCTATGGCAGAGCGCTTTTCTTTCTTTGGCAGGTAGCCTAACACTTATCCTTAATTTTCTTACACAGTAACCTATGAAAAATAGCCTATTGAGATGATATAGATTAAGTCTTTACATACACACCTCAGATTCCGTGTTCTAAAACATTGCAGATGCATTGTGAGACTCAAGTAGCCATTCATATTACTGGCAATCTATGTTTCAAGATTTCACATTTCATATTAATGTTTCCACACTTTATTAGAGATGCTATTATTGCAAAAAAGAAGATTAGAACGCCATATACTTCTCCCAACGACCACATTTAAGGGGCGGGCACAAGGAGGCTAGGAGTGCCTCCCTTGAAAGAAAAAATAATGTTAATTTGCTTCCCTGAAACTCATAATCCTATTATTCAACTGATTAGATATTGCTTATGGTTTTAGTAAGTCAGCAGGACCAATGTTTTCAGTTGACCAGCTAGGCAAACATGTATCTATGCTCTAAGCCTCTAACTTGAGGTGAGTTATATTAGACTTGGGAGTTGCATATACTTGAGGTTAATCACATTGTAAATACTGAAACAAAATTCTAGTTGATGTTGTTTGATATCAAGACTATTATGCATGTAATCTGAGAGTTCACCTTGTTCCTGCTATTCTAGTGCTGATGTGAGAATTCTCCTCTTCATCAAGCTTAGCCAACCCAAAGTCTGATATTTTTGCATTAAAATTTTTATCAAGCAGAATATTAGTTGCTTTGATGTCTCTGTGAACAATCTTTAATCTGGATTCCTCATGAAGATATGTCAATCCTCTTGCTATTCCCATACAGATATTGCACCGTGTCTGCCAGTCAAGATTTAGCCTATATTGCTCAGGACCTATAAATACTGATTTGCTTAGTAAGTTGTCTAACATAACAACAAAGATAAATGTGTAAACAGAAACTACCCAATAGAGCACGAGCAAGACTATTGTTTTCCATGTACTCATATATTAGAAGTAACTGATCTCGCTCAATGCAACATCCATAGAGTTTCACAAGATTCGGGTGTTCTAGTGCAGATATCATGCCTATCTCATTTACAAATTCACGGTTCCCTTGCTTTGACTTAGCTGAGAGCTTTTTTACAGCAATTAGTGTTCCATCTGGCATCATACCCTGGGAGTTATAGTTGTGCAAATGTTAAACTCCTACTATTACTGGAGAATTTAAAGTTCAAGTGTAAGTAAAACAAGTAAAACTGTATGATTTAGCAACAATATACCTTGTAAACAGGACCAAACCCACCCTCACCAAGCTTGTTTGAAATGTCAAAATTTTTTGTGGCAGCTTTGATTTGTTTAAAACTGAAGTATCCGGTCACCAATTCTATTCCTCTAAGTTCTGCATTAAAAATTAGTTTAATCATAGAGTTAAATGGATGCTAATATGTTATAATAATGGACTTGTTCCAAGCTCTGCAACCCATTTGGTAGATGGATCACTAAATATATATAAAAAGAAAACTAAGTTCCAAGAGAGAGTTTCATTGAGATCATAATTTTACAGAAAGCAACTCAACACAAAATAGATGGTGTATTGAATCTAGACACACAAGATGACTTCATTTACAAATGTGGCCAATAGAAGTTGAATCTATTCAAATTGAAAACATGAACGGTAAACAAAGTCAAAAATAACTACTTAGCATAATTAAAAGAAATTCACCTATTGCAACAAGAATGAGTGAATTAGTGTGAGATCCTCATGATCCCAAAAAGTCCACATCTTTCTTATTTTTCTTATTTTTAGGTGCCAAGCATAAAAGCTTGTGTTGTAAATTGTTGTCATCTTATAGTTTACAAATTGAAACTTTTTTCTTGAATATCTCCTCTCCTCTCCATGTGTCTTCATCCTCTACTTCTGTTCTTTTCATATCACTTTTTTACCTCAACGTCTTTGAGCATCACCAAGTTAAGTGCTGGTGGTATAAACTTAATGGACTTCATAACATACCGCACAGCAAATAGTTCAACAAAGGACATGCTATTGTTGTTTAAGGACCAAAAAATATACTACAACTTCAAAAGGGAAGGTCTTATATTGTATCCAAAATTGTTACAAAACTAATCCTCTGGCAATGTGTGTTTATCTAGAGCAATGACTGATGATATGCTCCTACGTAGTGCAGACAAAAGTGTCTACTCAAAACCACTAGACTTGTAAATTTTTTGTAAATTATGGATAATAAAAATAAAATAATGTATTCTAGGAAGCACTCTAGTATACAGTGGATACACCATATCCATCAACAAAAGTAATAACAAAGAAAAAGAACTAACATCAGAACAAGTTCATGAGAATACAGATCCCTTAAGGAACTTCTCCCCTCTTTGTAGGTTGCTCAAGCTCTCTTTCTAGCTAACAATGTTACATTTTTGGTCCTCCCCAGATTAGCATAGGCACTCAATGACAATGAACAAAAAGCACTAAGAAGCAGCAGCATTTACAGCAGCAATACAAAATTTGACATCAGCAATATGTATGCAGTCCATCATTAGGCAATGCAATATCATGAATAAGAACCAAGTAACTTACGTTCATGTAATTGTCATAATAATATTTGACTTATTAACACCTGTGGTATCCATCGCATTCAAATTGCAAGAGGAAATTAATTAATCATCCAGCTTAAAAAGTATTTTGTACCAACAGGATAAGTACAAAGTGATTACTAGTCTACTTTATCATGGATTTATTCTAGATCCAAAACCCATAGCAGTACATTATCAAACAAGAATACATATCTATAAAAAAAGAAAATGACATCAAATAAGCATAAAAATTTCTACATTACCATTATCATGTTTTCTTCTTCTTGACAAAAGCAAAATTGGTAGTACAATTAGGGCTGCTACACTGCAGGCAGCAGCAGTAATGCCAAGAATAGCTCCAGTAGATAACTTATGTTGCGAAGCTTCTATACACATATCGGATGAGAAGTCTACAGAGATAATAATTAGGTCATTTGTCACTGTAACCATAAGCACAAAATTGAATCGGAGAGAACATAGTATGGACATTGAAGGCTCACTTGGTGTTACTGAAATGGCAGATATAAGAGGCCCATATACATTTCTATAAGGTATGGCGTGTGTGCCTTTTCCACCCCATCTTAGGTGAATTTCCAAAGTGCCATCTATATCGACATAAGTATTATTGAAGACCTCAATTTTTACTTTTCCATTGCCATGAGCTTCTTTTGCAATGTTATAGTCTCTCAGAAGTCAGAACCTTCTGACCCTGCATAGTTATAAATAAATAAATTTCTTCAAAAATCATATTCTTCAATCTAGCATAATGATGTCTAGCAAAGGCCATATTTTCATATTGACTGAATAATAGCATAAGTCTGAAAAACCAGGTGCCATACTGGAAAATTTTCAAATTTTGGTGAATTGGAATTAACAATTTGCTTTAAAAATGCACAAAGTGGATTAACTAGTGCCTGATATCTAAATTTTCATCAATTTCAAAAGTAATACTTAACTGACTTTTAGAGCATCAATCCATATTATCTAATTTTAAATACCAGTAATATTTTGGAGATATAAAATCACCATCACTCTGATCTGAATGAGCTAACAATTGTTAAAAATTAGTTGGATAATAACTACACTAATGAGTTCATTTCAATATGTAAACCTGGCTGCATAGCAAATATATTACGAAGATAGAGTTAAAACATAAGCATGAGAGTGGTACAGAAGATGAAAAATGCAACTAAAATTTCTCATACAAAACACACTACTGAAAAGACTGGGTATCTCAGTTTGAAACAGAGAACTAGGCATGCAATTAATGGAGGGATATAGATAATACCAAGCAATTACCTGTATAGACACATCAAATATCCTCTGTCCAACACTTGGGAATGTTTGGTCATCAGTAAACATTATTTCAGCAAAGTGAAGCTTCACTGTGTAATTTCCTTCATGTAAACAGAGGCCATAGTACTTAAGAGAGAGAGGACTGAGCCTAGCAGTCATGTATAAATTGGGATTATCCATGTGCAATAATGAGGAATTTGTAGGTATAGCAATGTACTACTCGCTATGATTGTTTTGCTTGTCTATATAGTAACCCGTAGAACTGTATGCCCATTTGCCATTGTCACCAGAATAATAAGATGGCCCTAACCGGTTTGTATCTGCTTCATATACATTACCATCAACAACTACTTTATTCCCTCCACAATTGATGAATAAGTTGCAATCTGCAATCATTATGACATCACTTTTGAATCTTCTTGATGCATCATTTTGCTCTAAAGGAGAATTAAAAAGAATGCTTTTGGTAGATAAGGGTACTGACTTCTCACTTCATCAGTGCAGGGGTGATTTCGCCTAAAACATGGTGCGACTCTATAAAAGAAACAAAAAAAGATACTTTTATTTTCTAAAGTCTAAGCCAATTGTTAAATAAAAATGAACTGGCAGTAACTGATGCATCAAGAATAAGGTGAGAAGAAATTAACTTACAAATCATTGTGACTGGATGAATAACTAGAAAATAGATGCAAGAATGAGGTCACGTGTTTCATGCTTAACATAAATTTGGAGTTATAAGTGCCCTAGAAAGAGTTTCATACAAATTTTTAGCACTCTCCAAGATCCAGTCTGGTATTTTTCCACTAATCATGTTACTTGTAAGGTACCTACATGAAGACAGAATATATAATTTACTAGCAACATCATAGGTAAAATATATACACCGAATAGCCCATGAAGTAAATTTTCTTTTATAACAAAGGGCATGATAGAAAAACGATTACATGTAATTAATTGTTGCTAACAGTGCTTGATAGCTATCTGGAATTGGACCACTCAAGTTGTTGAAGCTCACATCTCTGAAATGAATCATAAAATTAATACGTTGAAATGAGACCAGACCAAAAAGGAAAAAAAAAGTTTCCCTGAATGAAAAGGAAACTGAAATTAAATAATAGCAGCATATGCGTTTACAAATAAAGGATGCATTGTCAGTTTCTCCTTAGTTTGAGCAATTGATTGATATGGAAAAGCAAAGAAAATAGAAATATAGAACTTCACAAACATAGAAACTTACAAGGTTTTTAGTGGCAATTCTTTAATAAAATCAGGAAGGTGGCCGGTCATAGACAAATTCCTAAGAACCCTGCACCGATTCGGCAATTTACAATAGGTGCCCACTAGGGAGTGAAACAAAAACAAAAAAGATGAAAACATAGCATTACTATATTGGAACTTGGAAGGTACATCCGAAAAACTAGAGTACTTACAGTCTACGTAACTTTTTCATATTTTGTAGAGCAGGAAAACTCCGAAGACCTCCTTTCAGATCAGAGACCCTCCTTAAGGACCAAATTAGCCAGTTTGTTAATAGTAGTAGTACAGAAATGTCAAGAAGAAAAAAGGATGGAAACTAAGCACAAAACTCATACAACTGAAGAATTGATGTCAAATTTGAGAAGGTGGGTGGAAAAGGCCCCTCCATTAATGTTCCTTGAATATCCCTAATAGCAAATGGTTCAGAATTCAGGAAAATACTAAAAACCCTGATGCCGGTAAAAATTGGAAGGCCAGATAGCAAAGAACCAAGAGTACAGGCCCTTACAGTCTGATGAGTTTTGTCCAGTTTCCAAAGAAGCTTGGAATCTTTCCGGATATTGGGTTCCCATCAATTACACTGAAATCAAATAAGAAATCGTCAGTACAAATAAAATAGCCCAATCACTTGTTATGGCAATTAACGGATTTGGGTAGATGGAAGGACCAAGCCACTGATATTTTCACAGGAACCATATATCACTAATTAAATAAGTAGACGAAAATATATTACTCACAATTCTGTTAGATTTGTCAATTTGCCAAGTGAATCTGGTAATGGCCCTGTTAGGTTATTTGCAGAGAGATGCCTGACAAGAAAACAGGAAGAAACAAATAGATTGTAAAACCATTAATGACTAAAATAGGTAGGAACTAAGAAGAAAACCCAATAGTTGCTTTTATTAGTTCATTAGTTGGAGAATCATTGAGCATTAGCATTCCTCCACGGTTTCTTAATAAACAATATTGGTATTTCCATGGAAAAAACTAAATAATTGTTTGAGGCTCATCTATTTCTCATCACTTGAATCCATCTAGCCAAAAGATGAGGATGCAACACTAATGCAATTTCAAGGTTGTTAATTTGACATGGATAGTGCTTAAATATTTTCAGTTTATTAACAGAGTATGATAGCTGGATTGGTGTAGGCCAGTGGTTGAAAATCTTTTGCAAGTTTCCATAACCTCAAATTAGAGCATGGGGCAGTGCGACCCTTGGGGATTCATCACCAAAATCCCCCCACCTACCTGAAAGAACTCGTGGGTCTCATTAAGGTTGTGCGCCATATATTTTGTTCCTTATTTTTTAAGTCATACTTTCTCCATTCACACAATTCAGTACACCTGAAGTGCATATTTGGGCAACAGATCCTCACACCAACACAATGAAAGTGGGTCAACAATCTTGCACATCATGCCTTCTGATGTGGCAGTTTTCTGCAGCCCTCACATGTTCTGTGGGTCAGGAGTCATGCTGAGTTATTGGTTAAAGTCAAGATGAGGTGGAAATACATGGGGAGCCAGACTCATCCTGCGGAACTCGGATCTAACCAGTCCGACTCTATGTGCTCTAACACCTTCACATTATGCGCAAGTTGGTTTTGTATTTCCAACAACCAAAGCTACTCCCGTTTGATGCTATGAAATATGAGAGCCAATTTAATGTTGAATTGCAACAACTCGTAATGTAGATCAAAACAGAACCATTTGCAGTAAATGGTGGATAGCTTGATATTCATGGTTGATATTTTCAAAATATTCTCACTTCCTTGCTCTATCACATCCTTAAAATGGTGATGTAGCAGTGGTCATAGACTGTCAGAGTCAATTTTAAGCTATCATGATCCCATCTGGTGGCCTTTAGTAGGAAGAGGAAAGAAGTAGAGAATGTCAGACATTAAAGAGAGAAAGAGATGCTGGTGATGTACCTGACAAGGTCACGACCAATGTGCCTGACAAAGTCACACACTCCATGAGGCAGAGTAAAATGGAAAAGGGAGGAAATTGCTTGCCTAACATAATTATGATGCAGGGGTTTTATAGATGAGGCATTGAGTCTATATATTTGACTGATTTGATAGATGGGTTATGTGTTAAACTTCATAGTGATTGTTGTATAAAGTCCAACAATCAACTGACTGAGGGTACTATCACTAGTTCTTTTCAAAAGGAATTATCAACCTTTGTAGCTTATATCAAATTCAACTTAGGGTGCAACCCCTAATCAGATGATAGAGCTAAGATAGTGAACAAGTGAGTTGAATAGGATCATTGATTTGTTGGCTTCATAATGGCTTGCTTTGGTTAATAATATTACAATGCACATACCACTTAGATCTACAAACCACTCCATTCAAAGTAATCTATGCTTGGACTCCCCCTAAGCTCAAGTAATCTACACAAGGAATTGCAGGGCTCGAGCCAATAGAAATCAAATAATGCTCTTGGCTCTTGCAAAAAGCCCAACAAATGATGTGTAGATTTAAAGGAAGAGATTGAAGGAAGAACTTTTATTAATGGCAATAGTAGATTGATACAAAATTATTGACTTGTACTCGCAATCACTCAAAACTCTTATTACAACTCCAAAAAACTCTCAATGCTCCGTTCGTTCTATAGATTGATAACACGACTCGGTCTAAACCCTAATCTGACTTAATCTAAATCCAAAATAATAATAATAATAATAAAAGAAAGACGAAGCAACATTTTAGTTTATTCAATAAGGAAAATTTCTAATTGATCTATTATAAAATTTATTCTAATAAAACTTTAGTTATCCCTAAAGATAAGGAGAAAAGCAGTGATTCTTCAATATGATGCAACATTACTATGATATAAACATCATGGTGTCACCCTTGAAGTGGGCAATTTTGTCTTGCTTAATCTACAACAATGCTAACAACTGTTCATTCGGGAATCTTCAAATAAGAATTTTGTGGATCACTTCTTTAGGTCATTTCATATTACTCACATTGGGAACATTAGGTATGAGATTAATCTGCCACATGACTACAAATCCACTCTTTCATGTCTCATGTCTCAAAGAATTGAACAAGAAGAAAAGCAGAGGAACCTCATCCCTCAATCTATCCTACAGTTAAGGCTTGTTCAATCCACCTAGATTATATCTCAGGTGTCGTGTTAATCTTTCAATTATTTTAATATAAAACAAAATAAATAACAAAGATTAATTATATCTTTCAAGATAATAATTTTACAGTGTCTAAGATTAACTCAACTAGCCTAAAAATTGTGTTATATGATATAAATGTTAATAAAACATTTGAAGATAATAATTGTGTTATATGATATAAATCTTTTAAAGTTAATTTACTTGGTAGATTTAGCAATTTGTATCACTTATTTATATATTCAAGTTGTGTCATGGCTATTTTGAATTTTATCCCTATTAATTGAATTTGAAGTTAATTCAATTTTTTTCTTATTTATTGTATCAAATCTATAGGCAATTCAAAACTCTTCCTAGTATAGTGCTCAGGTTGATAACCAATAAAGCCTCTCATATACCCATGTTCAAATTTTCTTAGAAGCTCCCTATCAGGGAGTGGTTTAAGAAACCTTACACTATTGTCACGGGCAAGTGTTGATTGTTGAGCATATCGACACTTCAGCGATGATAAATGAAGAATGAAAAAAAAAAATCTAAATGCAATACAATGTCGAGTCCTGAAAGAAGTAGCAAGGGTATATTCTACCATATTTGTCCATATCAAAAAGACTTGGTCATCAAGGGACCTATGTCAAGTAAGAGAATTTGTATGAAGAAATTGTCGGAGAGGCATGACAGCACATAAAGAGAAAAGGTCGGACAAGCTATGTAAGGAAGTTGAGAGAGGATGATAAAAAGGTGTGTGTGTGAAATGTGAAGGGGATAGACTGAATGTGAGTGAGGGAATCAAAGGATGGAGTGTGAAAGTGTGATGTAGGATCGACCCAAGAAGACCTTCTGAATTTCAAAAAGTCATAACTTTTGACTCGAGTATTAAAACAAGGCGCTGTTTGGCTTGAATCGAAGCTCGTTCAGAGACCTAGATTTGTTACCAGGTGTAATCCATAACCCCCAAATTTTGGATCCGAAAAACATCGTTTAGGGTCATTTCGGAAGCTCCAAACATCTAGCTTATTATTTTTGATAATTTCTATTTTTTTGGTATTTAGGATATTTTGGGTAGTTTTTTTTGTTATGAGTTAGGTTTGTCTATATAAACGTCTGTTTAGCTGTTTGAGTGATTATCCTTCATTATTGAATAAAATTTTCTTTTTTGGAAAACCTTAAGAACAACAGTTTCTCTTCTTGTTTTCTTCACAAATCCTCCACATCAACCTTCAAGGTAATCACTATTCCACCCGACATCAAAGTCAACCAGGTATGTCCCCATTGATCCATTAGACTTTTATTTTTAGGTAAAGTTATTTAAGACTTGGTTGCTAGGCATTGACATTGTCATTGATATTTACTATTGGGTTCCATTTACATGGGTGGAAGGATAAGAGGAGGGAGAGGGGAAGGGAAAGACTCACAAATCTACACATAATGTATATGAATCACTAATGTACATATTGTTGTCATATCCTCTCTATCTCCCTCTCGTCTCCTTCCAATCTTTCCACCAAAGAAAACCCATCCATAAAAAGAAGATAGGATATGATCATCATGTTACAAAAAGTTAGTCTTTCTAAAGACATCCTCAATTCCATTCACGAGTTCACTTCTATCTTTCTTCTTCTCATAACAAATAGTTAGGAGAAATAAAAGAAGTATTGGCAATGACCAATCCTCTCAACAACCAGACAATGCCTTTAAACCCATATTAGATCAATTGGTTCAAGTAGCTTAATTGTGAACATAAGACCATTAGTAGAAGGCATTTGGTTTGGCCAAATTTTAGATCGGTTCAATATAACATTCCAATCTGAAACTGCAACCAGAGGGATGCCTTCTAAGTTTCACCTGCAGTAAACTATCGACCATATACTCAATCTCTAAATTAAGCACATGACAACCTAATGGAGCAATCATGAAAAATATGGGAAAATTGCAAAACACTTCATGTTATCTTTTCAAAATGTTAGATATTACCTCTCAACAATTCTCAATTTTTTTTGTTTGTAGTTTGATTGAACATAGTCACATACAATCCTTATTACTGTATGTCATAATGAATGGTCTATAAATCTCACATATCATCCACTAAATTATTGAGTGAGAGAAATGCTTACAATAAATTTAAGTTTATGAGGTTGCCAAGAGATGCAGGTATTGGGCCTTGTAATTGGTTGCTTTCCAAAGTACTGCAGCAAAATAAATCTACATAACATCAGAGAGTCTGTAGAAAAAGAGTTCAAGAGAAGAAAATGATCGAGGTAAGCACAGTTCGAGAAGTGTGGTGATGTTCCCTAGTTCCTCTGGAATTGTCCCTGACACACGATTTCCTAGCAGTGACCTGCAAAGAAGAGTTTCTTGTGCTGCTTTTTTCATATTTTTTTTTCATATAATTTTTCAAAAGTTTAGAAACAGGAAAGATAGAAGAAAGCAATTAAATATATTACAATTTGGTCAGAGGAAGAGAAGCCCATGCACTTGGAATACTTCCGTTGAGATAGTTTCGTGGTAGGTCTCTATTAAACAAACAAACAACAAATTTTGTACAAAAGTATCAGCAATTCAATTAAAAATGTCATTTCTATAGCCAATAAGAGAAGGACTCGAGCATTCAATCACATCCTATATCATTCTAGGACTTACAGCACTTGCAAGGAGGTAAGGTTGGCAAACTCATCTGGCAGAACACCAGTCAAGTTCTGACCTTTCAGCTGACTAAAAC
>JBBMJZ010000060.1:11067069-11086929 GCA_037833815.1 Zingiber zerumbet
CTTTTGAAGTTGTAAGAAGAATATTTGTGTAATTTGTGGATACAGACTTGATGTGTACAATACCTATTATCTTTTATGTTGTAAGAATAATATTTATGTGTTGGTTACATGGATATTGAGTTGGTGTGTTTAGATACACCGATGTATAATAATATTAACTAAATTTTGTACTATTAAAATGTTGTATAATATCGATTTTTCACTGTTTCGGAAATCGAATCGGTGTCATTAAACAATACTAATATTACATCGGTTTTCCACCGTTGCCAAAATCGGTGTCATTAACTGAAATTACATCACTTTTACATCGTCGATGGAATTAGTGTTGTTAATATTACATCGGTCCTAAACCGCTGCCAAAACTGGTGTTATTAACATATATTACATCTGTTTTACACCGTTGCTGAAACGATGTCGTTAAGTAATACTACGTCGGTTCATAACCGATTCGAAAATCAGTGTCGTTAAGTGATACTATACCGGTTATAACCCAATGTCTAAAATGACAGATCTTTTACAGCGCCTTCATATACATTGGTCGATTTTGTAATAGACAACGGTGGAAAACTACTGTCTATGAGCGTTTTTCTTGTAGTGATATGCTAAGAGAAGTCCAAGGGGCAAAGTAGAAGAAGGAAGGTAAAATGTTACAACTGCCAAGGAGAAGGACACATGAGGGATGAATGCCCTCTCTTGAAGAAAAAGGAAGAGAAGAAGAATAAAGAAAAGAAAAAGACAAAAGAAAAAGGGAGGAAGACTCACAATCTAAAAGCAACATGAGATGATCCATCATCATCGGAGGAAGAAGAGCACCATGTATCCCATTTTGCTCTAATGGGAACTGATGTCATTGCCTCTATCTCATCCGAAAATGAAGAAGGAGTGAGCTCAAGTGAAGGGAGAGGTCAAACTTTGGATTCGGACCTCTCGGTAAGTGAGGTATACAATCTACCCACTCATACTTTAACTAAAATTATTTCAAGTACAAATGAAGATTTGTTTAAGACTAAAAAGAAAAAATAAATCCTTGAAAAATGAGATTAGTATTTTAGAGGAAAAATTAGAATCCATGTCTTCTAAGTTAAATAATTCCTCTAATATGCATGCTTCTTCTAGTTCAAATGATTTATATTTAGAAGAAGAAAATAAGGAATTAAGGGAAAAAGTAGAATACCTTACCAATGTCCTTAAAAAATTTGAAACTGACTCAAATACCCTAAGCATGATCATTGGGAGCCAAAGGATAAGTTTCAACACAAAGAGTTTAGGTTATAAGGAATCTAATAATAAAAAGTCTTACCATTGTCTAATTGCTAGGAGGCAACCTAAGACAAAGACAATAGATAGAAAATGGATTCCCAATGAGTACTTGGTTAATCCAATTAGGAAGAACTTCTATTGAGTACCAAAGTCAATCTTTAAGGGTTAGAGGATTTTTGGGTTAGTCAACCATTGAAGTCATATTTAAATTTTTAGAAAATGGTTAACTTAAGACCTTAAGGGGGAATACTTAGACCTTGATAGAAATTTATGATAAGAAAGGCTAAGTAGATGTTACCTTTATTTTATCTCACAATGACTTGCATTATATCTCTAAACATAGATGTGAGATGATAGGATGATACTCATAATTTACTTATGCTTATGGCATATTGTTAAATCATGAAATGTGTTAAAATAGTGATCATAGACCAACTATAGGAAAAGTAAATGTTTAATTAATGGACATCTTGCTTATATATTTTAAAAGTTTTACAAATAATTCTATGTTTTATTTACAGTGATATAGTTATATTGAAACATATGAATTCAAAACTGAGATTCAAATTGATACACAATTGAATGTTTTCATGGTTTTTGAGGTTTAGTCAAAACTTTAAAAATATATTGACTTTTCATGAAAATATAATTTTCCTAGTTAGAGAATATTAAAAGAAATATGTTTTCAAAATTTCATGATTTTTTGATTTTTTTAGAATTTTCTATGCATTTCTAAAGTTGGCTTCAGAAAGTTGAAATTCAGATTAGTATTGTATCAGTCGACTGGTAGCTAGTTTCCAGTACCTTTAGAAGTTGGTTTTGGTAACTTAGTCCATATTTGATGTCATGGTATGCAGGATTTTTTGGTACAATCTTTTTGATGATATCAAAGGGGAAGAAATGGGAAAAGTTTAAGTTAGAAACTTATATTTTCCCATATTTGTGTAAATAACTTGAAAATTAAATTGATAGAGCATATGTTAAGGGGGAGCTTGGATTTATGTTTTATGTTTACATTTTACTTGTAATTTTCAAGTTGTTATTTATGTCAAACTTAAACATATTATCACACATCAAAAAGTGGAAGATTGTTAGTACAATCGACCTAGGTTGAAATGGTACAATCATGGTTTTGATGTGCATGTCAAAGAGTTTAAGTTAGGTTTTCATATGTGTTTGATATGTGTTTAGGTCATGCAGAACTTGGTGAAACATATAAGGAACTTGGTGTGACCAAGTTGTGGGAAAAGCTCTTCATAGGGCTCGGGTCCTTAAGACGGTGAAGGATGGTACATCTGAGGGACCGTCGGACAACAACGAAGTGGAGGCGAGGGAAGCAAACTTCAAGGTAACGTGAAGGATGGAGCGAAGAGGAGCCACGAGCTCGAGTGCATCTGAGGGACAAAGGACAAGGAAGAGGGTTTTAAGGGTGACTTCGAAAAGGATGAGTGTGAGTGAATGTACGGTATCAGTCAACTGATACTGAGACAAGTCGACTAATCTAAATTCATGAGAGCACAGAATGGTTTTGTGCTCAACGGTTGCGAAGACCAGTCGACTAGTGATGACACTAGTCGACTAGTAGAAAGCCATTAGCAGAATCCCAGATTCTGTGGAGTGTCGTTAGCTGTGTCCAACGGCTACACCAGTCGACTGATGTATGGACCAGTCGACTGATGTATGGACCAGTCGACTAGTGTCAAGATGAGTTGACTTTGTGTTCAACTCTCTCCTCTAATTTAAGGGGAGCTTGGGGCATGAAGAAGGTTACTGATGCTCATTGAATAATTCCTAAGTTCTTTCCCAAAGCTCCCAAATCCTACACTCTTCTGTTGGTGTAATATCCCTAGGTCAAGGTTGACTAAGTTGACTAAGCTTGAGTTGGCTCAAGCTTGAGTCTTGATGTTTGACAATATGTGAAGATTGCAGGTGCAATCGTCCGATTGGGAAGATTGTTGGTGCAATTCCCCTCTGGTCAAAGTTTAACCAGTTTGATGTGAAGAAAAGTCAAGTAGGTCAAGGTTGACTGGATACTTGACTGGGAAAGTTCTAACTGGAGGTTAGACAAAGGCAAATCCAACATGAAGGTTGGCAGAAAGAAAAATCCAAGTGGGTCAGTATTGACCGGACACTTGGTGGTGAAAGCCCCGGTGAGTGAATCCTGGCAGTGGGAAAATCCTGGTAAGTGAAGTTAGGTGAAAGTCCTGGTAAGTAAAGCTAGGCAGATGGAAAGTTCTAGTGAGTGAAGCTAGGTAGATGGAAAGTTCTAGTAAGTGAAGCTAGGCAGATGGAAAGGCCTAGTGAATGAAGCCAGACACGTGGAAATCCAGGTGGGTCAAGGTTGACCGGACACCTAGTATTGGGAAGTCTAAGTAGGTCAAAGGAGTGACCGGATACTTGACACAAGGAAATCCAGATGGGTTAAGGGTGATCAGACATCTGGTGGAAGGAAGTTCAAGTGGGTTATGGAGAACCGAGGAGAAAAGTCCAAGTGGGTCAAAGGATTGATCAGACACTTGGTGAAGAAGTCCCAGCAGGTCAAGATTGATCGGATGCTTGGCATGAGAAGTCTCAATAGGTCACGGTTGACCGGATGTTGGGTTTGGGAACCTTGGACTTAAGTTAAGCAAGTCAAATTAAGGTCAATTGATCAACCGATCGATTGAACCGTGGATCAATTGATCAGCCGATCGATTGAAGATGTGCTGCGAGTGAAGGTTGGCCCAATCGATCAGCCGATCGATTGGGATGCGTTATCGGGAGGAGCACAAAATGGTCCCCAATTGATCAGCCAACTGATTGAGCGCCGACAATCGATCAGTCGATCGATTGGAGTCTGGTTTTATCGCGTGGACGCGAGGAAGCCTAAATCGATCGGTCGATCTATTCAGGTTATTTCCAGCAGAGCACAAAGGTGCTCTAAATCGATCAGCCAATCGATTCAAGCTTCCCCAATCGATTGGGATATGACTGTTGCACAGGAAGCGAGTGATGAGTGGCTGTGATTGCGTGGATGTGACGTGGCAATTGATTGGGAGTAAGCCCAATTGACTGGGAGTAAGCCCAATCGATTGGGAGCCCTAGAAGCGCAGAGTATAAAGTCGTGGCGAGCTTTCTTCTTCGTAACTTTTCCAACACAGTGCTTACACGATCCTTCACTGATACTGTTCGTCAGACTTCGAGTGTGGAAGACAAGTGTTGTTTCACTTTCCAACTAGTCCAGAGGCATCTTCATCAACAAGAGATCATGTAAGAAGAGGTTTTTGCTTTGTACACTTTTGAATTTACTTCTTGCTTAGAGTTGTATCTTGTCGTGTGAGTTTGTACGAGGTTTCTCCACCTCTGGTAGTTACCAAGAAGGAGAATTTTTCATAGCAGAGAGCGTGTCGTGTGTGGATCCTTGGATTAATCACCTCTTCTTGAGGTAAATACCAAGTAAATCCTTGTGCTAGTGTTGTAAGTGTTTGCTTGAGTGTTATCCGCTGCAACAACATCATCACGAAGTAAGCAACGAAGCGCGACGAGTTATTCACACCCCCTCTAGCTACATATCGACCCTAACATCTTCTTCTAAATCTTATTTTCAATCTTGTAAAGAAGAAGAGTACCTTGTGAGAGGTTTTTCTCCATCGAGAAGGAGCTCACCTAGCCGGAGATTGTCGGGGTCTACTCCACTGAAGGATTGAGGGTTCGTCCACCTCAAGGATAAGCCGTGAAGTAGGAGCAAGCAATCTCCGAACCACGTTATATCGACCGTGTTAGAATTTGCATTCTTATTTACTCTCATTGTTTTATTTCTATTTCACTCGTGCAACTAACATTGTAGAAAGAAGAACGATTTAGGGGCGTCGACTATTTAACCCCCCTTCTAGTTGGCCTTCCGATCCTCAATAGATAAACGATGTCTTAGTGAGGAGAAACCTAATTTCTGAGAAGCATGAGAGGGAAAATGTCACAAAAGGAAAAGAAAAGCAACCAAGATAAAAGAAAAAAATAACAAAAAAGTTGACTGACATCGGTGGCTGGTACCCACAATCTCACACAAAAATAATATATCATAATTTATAATGTTGCACACTCCTTTATGCGTGACTATGGGCACCTACTATCATGGCAGGTGTCAGTCATCTTTTTTTTGTTATTATAGTTATTATTTTCATTGTCCTTGCTTTCCTTTTCCTCTTGTGACGACTCCTAGCAAAGGACAACATAGCAATATGAGGAACGACATCAGGCGGTGGTGCTGATAGGCTAGTGGCAAGGGACAGACGCTGGCAGTGCCCATAGGTTGGTAGTGAGGAACAACATCTCATGGCGAGGGATGGAGACTCCCTGCGAAGGACGCTGACTCACAACGAGGAACCATATCTAGCGAGGGAAAACCTAATTTCAGAGAAGCATGAGAGTGAAAACGTGGCCGCTAGGAATGATCTCTCATGGTGAGGGACAATGGCTTCCTTTGAAGGACGGTGTCTCGTGGTAAGGAACGATATCTCGGTGAGGAAAACTTAATTTCGGAGAAGCACGAGAGGAAAAATGTTGCAAGAGGAAAAGGAAAGCAATGAAGATAAATGGAAAAAAAGCTGACTTCATAGTCACACACAGAGGGGTGTGCAACTTATCATAATTCATATATAAGGGTGATATGCTGCACAACCCTTTATGTGCGACTGCGAGCCCTTGCTACAGTGGTAGGTGTCGGTCAACGTTTTTGTTGTATTTTATTATTTTTTCTTTGTTGCTTTCCTTTTCCTCTTATGGTGGCTCTCGACAAAGGATGGTGTCATGTCGGGGAATGACGTCTGGCGGCGGTGCCCATAGGTTAGTGGTGAGGGACGATGTCTCACGGTGAGGGACACTGACTCCCCAAGAAGGACGATATTTTTGGGGTTGCAAATATAGTCCCACATTGAAAACACATGGGAAAGATCATGAGTTTATATGAAAAAGATATCTCTATTGGCATGAAGTCTTTTGGGTAGAGCCTAAGAGCAAAGCCATGAGGGTCTAGGGCCAAAGTGGACAATATCATACCATTGTGGAGATATCTAAATTCTTTTTGATTTTTCAATTGGTATCAGAGCCTGGACTGCCAGAAGGTCTAACTGTCGACTATGCACAAGAGCTATGGTCTAATTAAACCATGTGAGTAAAATATTGACTTCGAACAAAGGAAGTTGGGGCTCTCGTGTCCGAATCAAGAGGACCAGACACCAGGCAGGAAGCCCTAGTTGCGGCTAGGCAAGGAAGTCCTGGTAGGTCGGGTGGACCGAGGGGCGGGAAGACCTGGTGGGTCGAGAATTAGACTTGGAAAGCCTGTGATCCTTTGTTTTAGCGGGGATTGTTGGGTTGCAATGTTGCAAACATAGTTCCACATTGAAAACATATGGGAAAGATCATGGGTTTATATGAAAAAGATATCTCCATTAGTATGAGGTCTTTTGGGTAGAACTCAAGAGCAAAGCCATGAGAATTTAGGTCCAAAGTGGATAATATCATACCATTGTGGAGATATCTAAATTCTTTTCGATCCTTCAGACATCTCGGTGAGAAAAAACCTAATTTTGGAGAAGCACGAGAGGGAAAATGTCACTAGAGGAAAAAAAAAGCAATGAAGATAAAAGAAAAAAAATAAAACAAAGCTAACTGACACCTGCCACGGTGGTTGTGCCCATAGTTATGCACAAAAGGGTGTGTAGCATATCTTCATTCTATATACATCCCATGATCACCTAGTATTAATTTTATTTTTAGGATTTAGGGTGTAGGTTTAGAATATTCTATTTAGGATAAAAAAATGTTTTTTTTAAAAAAACCAATACTAGATGTTGGGGTGTTTACAGATGTGTTTGTAGGGTAATAATAATTTACATAGTGGATTGCTTGAGCTAAAGCCGAAATATTACATAGATATGCCCACATAGTGGGCTGGTTGGGTTGAAGCCAGAATATTACATAGACTTGCCCAAGAGCTAGATTTGAACCGGACTTAGCCCTAGCCAGTAGTCAGGTCATCGGGTAACTGACCCATTGATCAGGGTAACGGGCCTGAACCGTAATCGACCCCACTATAAACTGACAATTCAATTGATTTTTTTAATATAGATTATTTTTCATTTATGTTTTAAATGTTAATATAGATGATATATTTTTATTGATGTAAATTTGTTAAAAATAATGATGTTGCATAGATTTAAATCTAAATCTCTTGAGTGAAAGCCAAATGCCCTATGATTATGATATCCATTTTAGTTAATTATTTAATAACTAATGAATAATTTTTTTTTCTTATAGTATAAGAAGACTAATTGAGTAAATAATAATAATTCAAAAATTATTAGTTAATTAAGAGAATTTTATTAGTTAATTTATAAACTTTATTTTTTAAAATATAATAATAATCTTGAACCGTGGTAAATCGTACACTAATAGTGAATCATAATTGTTTTGGGCAGTTAAGTGATGTGCGTAGATTATATATACTTTTATGCATATTTTGACTCACATCTACTTGTATTTCATGAGCATAATCTATATTTATTGCACTCTATTTCATTATAATATCATATTTCTATTATATTCAGTTCGGAGATCTGCTCTTTGCATGTTTTGATTGACAGGACGTATATTGGAGCGAAAATGAAGCGAAAGCACATATTGAAGCAACAAGCGAAAAGTAACAACCTGGTCGTGCCAATTGGCATGAATGTGTGCTATCCCCCAAGGTGAATTTGGGGTAGGCCATGCCTCCCCTCTAAAGCTGAATCAAGATTAGACCGTGTGAATTGACATGACCATGCCCATCTTTCAGAGGCCAATCATGTGGTGGACATGCCAAATGGCATGACCGTGCTTCTTCAATTGAGGCCAACATGCCACAACCATGTGGAAGAGAGCATGAGACCGTGTGTCGAGCTAAAATAGGATTGTGTTGGAATTTGGGCAAACTGTAGATACATTTTGAAATGACCATAACTTTATGATTGACTGGAATTACGGGTTGTTCCAAGCACCAAAATGTAGCTAACTTTAAGCTCTACAACTTTGTTTCAGAGTCCAACAGAGGTTAACAAGGTCTAGCCGTGCTAAAAGACACGGTCGCACCTCCTAATCGCGGCTTCATCAGGTCCTCCACCCAAACTGTAGACTAAACGTTGAACCACCATAATTTTCGGGTCGGTTGGAGCTAGGGCTCAATGCAAATATCAGATTGTAGATAATTTCAAGGGCTATAACTTTGGTTCAGGGTAAATTACGAGAAAACTAGGTTTAATGGGTGAAAAACTCGGTTTATTAGACCCCTGTAAATCTAATTTTCTTGGGTAGTTTGAAGGATGTATAAAAGAGTCAAGAACCCCATCTTGGATCTTGGGGAAGGGTTTTTCTCCTTAAAGGAGCCCTAGGCTTCATCCTCGCTGATCTTCACTGATCTATCCATCTCCGGAGTAAGGGAGACTTCCAAGGATGCTACGCTTCAAAGATAAGTATCTCTCCTCTCTATCTCCTTGTATTGAGTTGTAATTTACTTTTTTCTTCGTCTTTCAGATTGTAACCCCTTGTAATGGACTAGATTCTCCAGATCTAGGATGTATGAAGTAATTATATTGTGACGTGATGTATGAACTTGTATTTGAACATTTTCCTATGCAATGATGTGTTTACTACTTGTTCTATATGTTATGCCTTTTACGTGTTTGACTAAATGTGTGAATAGTGTAAATATGTAGATGTGAGAGGTTTGTCTCTATGTTAAGGTTGCTATTAGATTGAATAACCAGGGGATCCTTAGTGACAGATGATATCTATTCAACGGGACATATTATCGGATGTCTTCGAAAAGACTCAACGGGACATATTATGCTCTTAGTGACAGAGGACATCAATACTTACCCACTTTCTAAATCAAAAGATCCTCACATAGAGACTAATTTATAAAGGGTTGGTTACCATGTAGAGGAGAGATGTCGTGGATTGTAAGATCATGAGACCCAGTGACATGGTGTATCCCTTACTCTCCACGGTATTTCCTTTAATTAGAGTTTTAGGAGTTTTTCTAAATTTATTGTTAGGAAGTGACTGTGTAATCTAGGATCGTATGATCAGGGGGTCATAGTGACAGGGATCTAATATTACATTACCGTCCTTGCTGGGCCGGCACCGCCTGTTCATACCTCCATGCATTCGGTCTCTATTCGTTGTATCAAACGATAAATACAAACATCCAGCCGCCCGGACCAACACGGAGGAGATAAATCACGATGATTGAGAAGACAAATGGCAGGTGGGGTGAGTTTACACAGGTTATAAGGATTTACACCCTGTCAACTTTGAAATTTAATCTCAAAACCTTAAGTGATAATTAATCTGTCACTTACCAACTCAACTAAGCTAGTGGAGGCAAATATTAAAAAATCAGTGCCTATTCATGGTGGCAAAAGACGAATATGCTCGCCCCCAGCGCCCCCACGAATTCGTCCGAAGGTCAATATGGAGGAGGTAAATCACGGGCGGCTACTACTAACCTTTGGAATAGTGACTAGCACATAAGGGAGGTATTTATCTCGGCTTTGCCGAGATTCGAACCCTAGATCTTACGGTGGCAACACCTCATGCGCTAGCCACTAGACTGTCCCGAGGGAACCCAAGCTGTTGTTTTTTAGATCTATATGAAGGTGTAAGGAATTGAAGCAGATCAAAGATAACATTTATATTTGTAATGAAAAATGATTTAATTAATTCAAATATTACTAATGATATTGTCTTACTTAGAGCACAATGAGCGATAAAATTCATGTATCCATTTCAAATAGTTTGAGCAAACACATCTTGGTCATGAAGAAAAAAACACCCACCAATATTGTTTGATTCTTGCAGTTTAGCCGGAGCTTCTTCTATGATGTCAGTTTGATGTATACTTGATTTCTTATGGTTTAAGATAATGAACTTATCATAATTTTCAGTACACAGAGATCTTAAGATAGTAGGTGAATTGTAACACAGGCAACCACAGATTGGAAGACTTTTTTGTATTGTAAATTCAGTTCGGTTGCTACAGGGATGCTACTTATCTGACCTTCACTAACAAGATTGGATTATTGGAGAAAGAAAACTGGTTAGCCGCTTTCATAAGCATGCTCTTAATAAAATAGTTTAAACTAATAATAATAAAAAACAACCTTGTTGCGTGCCACGTAGATTTTGTTCAAACATTAGTGTTGATGGAAAATTGAGTTGCATGAAAAAACACAAGTGGCCTGTGCATTCCATCAATATGATCTTACAACTTGCAAGTTATATTTATAGAAAACTTTGTTGCTGATATACTTCTGGTTATTGGAAGAATTCCATGTCAGGAATCAATGGGAGTGAAGATTAGATATATGATCAAAATCAAAATAGAATTAAATGATTTGACATATATGGTTATACATTGCAAAACTTAAAAAACAAAAACTTGTAAGAAGGAAATTGGTTATAAAATCAATGTACAGGAAACAAGTTGAGAAGGAGGTGGGACTCGCAGAATGAGGAAACCCTTGTTACATCAGCAATCTGTGATGTAACATGTTATGCACATGAAGTAATAGGTTTTCTTCATTCTGGGCACTTGACCCGGTGTGGATTGATATCAAATGTATGGTCGAGTAGTGAGTAGATACTAGCATTCTCTTCCTCTGAAAACCTAACTTTGGTGTTTCAATATCCTTGATTATCCTTATTTTGAGAAAAATAAATAACGATGCTTATGTTACACATTTGTGCTCAAATACAACATTAGAGTTTATCCACCGTACTTCAGTGACCATAAGGGATGCAAAGGGATTGTAATTACCATATCGGAGGGTTTCTTTTCCTGCTAGTGTGATCCTCCTGAATTAACTTGCTGGCTGTGGGCTTCTCCACCCATCCTTTGCTTCTCAGAAGGTACTCAGTTGAATGAGCTAGTGTTAAGTTCAGAAACTGGGATGGTTATGATGACTAAAATCCATTGATAACCTTCAACATGTAATTAGGTAAGATGTGGAAAGGATTTTCTCTTTCTTTTTCCTTGAAACACAGCAGATCACTTTTTTTTTTTATCACTTGACCCATAATACTCTTGTTATGGAAATAGTGGTGAAGTATGAAATACACTAAACGAAGATGTGCCATGAAATTGAGAATGATCCATTTTGGAAATATTCTCGGCAGATATTATAGTTTATAGTGATGTGTTGATAGGGCTCTTCTATTTTGAAACAGCTAATGACTTGCTGAGGAGCTTTATGCAAAAAACATTTTCACTCCGTACCTTCAGATTTCTGGTGCATTTACCAGTAGATTCTCTTATGAGCATTGAAGAAACCTGTGAAATTCGTCTTTATAGGATGCCTTTGCCCACCAAATGTTCTACATTGTTATTCGCAGAACATTCTTTTTAGCTGTGAAAGCCTCTACGCTGTCAACATTGTTTATCCTAGTTGGATGCAGTATGTTAATTTAACATGTTTCCAATAGATATTATTTAAGTTTGTCAACCTTTTCCAGGTGGGTATCAAAAGAAGCAAAGTGGATCTTCTTGAGAGGTAAACTGATTCATCAAGCAAACAAGAACTGTTTTTGAGATAAGAGCTTCCAGTGATTCTATGCTGGCAATCTTGTGCCGATATGCCCTTACATAAGTAAGTTAAGAAATCTTTTTTAAAGATGGTTGTGTTTGTTAGAGACATCAGTGATATACCCACGCTAGCATTATAATAGAAACATTATTCAGTGGAGTTTCAAGACTTGTTTTCTCTTCTTTTGGATGAACGATTAGGGAAAGAGATATGAACCTATTAGATTTGTGTTTCTTTCTCAATTGAGTAAAAAACCTACTTTTTGATATCTTTTAATTTTTTAATATTTTTTTTTAAAATTTTTTAGTTGGCACTAGATATCTAGTTTAGGTCGACAAATTCTAGGGATGACTGGTCCGATTCTACGTAAGTTTCTCATTGGCTATCAGGATAAATTAGAAAGCATTCACATTAGGTGGCTCATCAGTCTAGTGTTTTTTAGGTCAATCACCTATTAATAAAAAAATTATTTGTTAATTTGTTAAAGTTGAGACTCGATCTCTAAATGTTTGAGAAACTAAGAAGGTGTTTTGCTGCTGCATCATTATCTCAGGGGTTATATTTTTTTTAATTGGAGCAAAAGGTGAAACTATCACCTTAGCAGCTCTTCCAGGGCGGCTCCACATTTTCTAGAAAGGGGATAAATTACGGGGGATATTTGTTCTACCCAATGGTTCTTTGTATGGGAGAGGTTTGAGGAGACATTTTATATTTGGTAGGAATTGATCCAAGATTTATTGGAGTAACCATATTACGATATGCATGAGATACATAGTGATGGAATAGAATGATTAGTTACTCTTAACCTGAGATTTATTATAAATTTTTAAAATTAAGGGAATTGATCATTTGATTAACAAAATTATAAACATGTATTATTACTGCTGCTATGATTATTGAATTTTATTGAATATTTAAAAGGTGTATTATATTTTAGTATTTATTAAAAGATTTTTTTTTTAAAGATTATGGCGAGTTAATATAATTTTATGAGCTTTATGTGTACTATTCTAAATTCCTTTACCATATTAAAAAACATAACAAGTATTTGACTTAGTCGTATTAACAGCATATCGAAATAACATAATTGAATCTTGCCACAAACAAACATTTGTTTCCATCCCAAAGAAAAACGGAAAATTCTATAATCAATTGAAAAGTAATAATAAAGTAGTTTCTAATTAATTCAAACCTACGTAACCTTTGAGCCTTGCATTTATAAGTTTTTTCTCAATTAAGTCGTTAAAGATAGAAGGACCTACGGCCCAGTTCAATTTAAATGAACCAAACGTTCCGGAATAAATTCAGTATTCGATTTGGTAAGAAGTTGTTTATATTTGTTTAATATTCATAAAGTCAATTAAATTAATAATCTTGAACAACTTATTAAGCTTAATGAGTAAATTTGAATCATATTCATCAATAAAGCTCTTTTAACTTGATCAATATTAAAAAAAAATCAAAATGAGCAAATAAACTTGTATTATCAAGTCGAATAACTAATCGAATAAGTTTAAATTTGTAATATTTTTAAACCATCAAATAAGTTTGAACTGAGGGCTTAATAATAGTTAAACGAACCAAGCTCAAGTTAAATTTAAACCAAGTTAAGTTTGTAAAAAAAATCAAGCCAAGCTAAATTTGAATCAAGCTAAGATTGTAAAAAAAAAAAAAAATTCAAGCTAAGTATGAACAACCATTTTAATGACTTGATTTATTTTATGCTTGATTTGACTCGATTATTAATAAGTTTGGATACCATGAACATTGACTTGTTTACAACTCTATTCTTGACATTACACAGTTATGTTTTATATTATTAGGGTTTACGTGCACACAGAAGGAACCCTGATCTCCACCCACAAAGGTTGCTTCCCCGGTGAGAGTTTTATCCCTTCATGTATATATATATATATATATATATATATAATTCTCCAAGTGCTTTGGCAGTAAGTAATACACCATGGCTTGCAACTGCACAGCCAAGTGGATCTCGATAATAGGTTCAAGGGATCATCAATGCCCTCTAAACAAGGCCACAATTTGTCCTACTCTGGATTGTTTAGTGTACCTTAATTGTTAGATTCTAATGTCATTAGGCACCATCTGTCAAACTGAGATTCTTAAGAGATAGTGAGGGAGAGGCACTATTATTATTAGTCAAGTGAGTCTACTGTTAGCCCATGATATACATGTGTATACAATAATCCACACACTATAGGACATAGTTGCATATATTATACAAATTAGGGTAAAATTTAAAAGAGCATGTCATATATTTAGTATCTGATTTATCCCTCACTTGCCGATCCAAATATATGAAAATTATGTGCGTATTATATTAGTTACAAATAGTTACCGTAGTTATGAATCATAGGTATTACACATTGTAACTGTTATAATTCATAATTGTTATAATCAGTGTTGATTTGAATTTAACAGAATTATAACTGTGCACACTCAGACTGACTAGGATAAGGAGAGATAATTCGGATAATAAAAATAAGGTAGGATGTTATTTTGACAATTAATAAAGAAAACACTTTTCTATTATTTTTTCCCCTACAGATTGAGAGTGGATTTCTCTTGCTTCTCAAATTAAGGGTTACTTGAAAAACAAAGTAAAGAAGAGGAAAAGAAAGTGTAGTTTGCAAAATTCCAAAACCTTGAGCGTTGGTGTATTGATGGGAGTTTCGTGTATCAGACTGTTCTTGTCAAAAGAAAGCGATGCCTCACACCGGCATTTAAAATATTGCTGCTTCCACCTCACTGCCTATCCTTGCCTTGACCACGTTGCACTGAAACGTTTATTTATTTTCTAGGGCAGAGCAAGAGCATGCCTAGGCCCTTGATTTAAGCTTGCCATTCATCATATATCTGTCTTTAGACAATTCAATTCTAATCTCTCATGACAAAGTCAGTGTCTTTAATTTTCAGAAGAAAGATGTGACTTCTTTCCTTGCAGATTAAACAAAGGTAGAGTGAAGGAAAGGTAAACACATGATGTAACTGGAATACATTATCTAAGCCTCAAACAATTCATGGAAGAAAAAAAAAATGACATTGAAATTCCATTTGTTATGTTCTTTAATGAGGAAAAGAAAGAAGATAAGATGTGAGATATGGACAAGGCAATATTTTAAAATGACCAAAAGCATTTGAAGAGGAACTTTCTTCACTTCAATTCAATATGAAGTCACAGTTGAGCAATTTGCACTAGTTTTAGATAGTAAAGAAGCACTTTGCTCGCGGCATCATATTTTAATATATATATCCATTATTTGTTATTAATTATTATCATTTAGAAGATGAACATAATGACTGGGGAATCATGTGCCATATATATATCCATTAGTTTATGAGATTGATTTGGTAAAGTAACATGGTTATTGAATGATAGGAGATCATCTTTAATTCCTTGGAACTCCTTCCAAAGATATAATTTATAAGCAAGAGGCATGACTGGTATTTAAAACAAAGTGATCATTTATGGGTCAGTCCACCTTCATTTAGTTGCCTACGTTTGAAGAATTCTATGGTGTCTGTCTATATTTTTAAAAAATTAAATGCCTATGGTTTGTCCTAAATGGGTGTGCTGGGTAACAAAACTCTCTCTCTATATATATACACAGATTTGATATGCTGCATATCCATCCATGACCACTTAGTATTAATTTTTTTTTGGACTTAGAGTTTAGTATTTAGGCTAAAGTAAATGTTTTTTTTTTTTAAAAAATAATACTAGGTGCTCAAGAATGAATGTGTAACATATATACATCTATTGATTAAATTTAAATAATAATTTATGCACGTTCAAAAGTGAATCTCTAAAATATTCGAACCCTGGGTGCATGGGTAAAATCACATCTTACCGTTGCACAATCCCCGGGGGGAGCTAACATATAGGGCTGTAAATGAGTCAAGTTGAATTAAATTTTTTAGTGTTCAAACTTATTTAATAAGGTAACTGAGTCAAGTCGAGTCGAGTGTCAAATGAACTAAGCGTTGAAATAATTGCTCAAATTTAGTTTGATTTTTTTATAAACTTAAACTTGGTTTATTTTGATATTATCGAACTCCCAATCTAAACTTATTTGATTGTTTGAAATTTTTACATATTAAACTTGTTTGATTGATTATTAAGCTTGTTAATACAAATTTATTTATTCATTTAGAATTTTTTTTGTTTATTTAACATATTGATAATATTTTTATTTATTAATATAGTTTATCAATATTGTTCATGAATATTAACGAGCTGAATATATATATGTTTAAATTTATTCGTTTAATTAATGAGAATGAGGGAGGCTAACATATAAGGGCAGTAAATGAGTCAAGTTGAACTAAATTTTATAGTGTTGAAATAATTGTTCAAACTTGGTTTGTTTTTTGATAAGCTTAAACTTGGTTCATTTAGATGTTCCTGAATTCTCAATTCAAACTTATTTGACTGTCTGAAATTTTTACATATTAAATTCGTTTGATTAGTTATTGAGCTTGATAATATAAATTTATTTATTCATTTAAAATTTTATTTATTTATTTAATATATTGATAATATTTTTATTTATGAATATAGTTTATTAACATTTCATGAATGTTATTTATGAAGAGTAGCGAGTTGAATATATATGCGTTTAAGTTTATTTGTTTAATTTAATGAGTTATTCTTGTTTATTTATTTAATCGATTTATATGTATCCAATGTGATAAATGACAAATTTATGTATGAACGATACATTTATTTACAGTTCTATAAACATTAACTTTAGTCCTCGGGGCTATGATGTCATGGTAGGATATTCAGGTTGTCTCTCAGGTACTCACGGTTCGAACCCCAGTTACGGCGTATTTATAGGAATTTTTCCTCCAAATGGGGGACGTAATCAAAGGATGTCTGGCTTCTGGGCTGGCCGCCGCGTGCGCTTCCTGATTTATCCTGGTAACCGGTGGGAAACTTCCGTAGAACCGGACCGGTCACCCCATCCCAGAGATATTCAATAAAACTAACTGGGATTATTAATTTTTTTTATAAACATTAACTTTATTATTATTATATTTACTAAATAAAAAACTTAAAATAGAGAGAAATTAACAAGCAATAAATACATATAAAAGTCAGGAGAAGGCGAGCGATGCCGAAAGCCGTGAACCGCGGCAGCTTGCCGCCTCGCCTTCCCCAGGACATTTTGGTAGGTTTGTTCACCATTAAAACAACTGGTAAAAAAATCAAAAGGTCGTGCTCAAAAAATACTTATCAGCGGCTATAATATATTATTTCAAATTAATTCAACTTTATTAAAAATAATAGAGAAAATACTTTTTATCAAATTTTTTAAAATCACTTTAAATTATTATAGATATTATTAAATAACTACCATAACAATTTGATAGGTACTCACCATTGTCACACACATTACATGTCTATTATAAATATATATAAATTAGTGTTTCATATCTATAAATTAAATTTGATAAAGATACATATAGACCATCAGTAACCATACATTAGTGCAACGTAAGGGTAGAATTCTAATAGCAAGCTATTGTAATAGATTTTTTTCCATAAAAAATTAATTTAATTTTTTATATAAAATATTAAACTGATAAGAACAGATGATATACTTGATCTTTATCAAAAAGCTGAGAAATATATATTTTCTAATGTCGTCGGCTCAAGGTATTTAGAGAAGTTTACAATCCTAAGATATGAGACTAAAGAGAACCATAATAGTACATATTTTTTATAAAAAAATAATCAGAAAAATTATTAATAATATTTAAATACTAATAATATTTAAATTATTTTTAATATGAAAAAAATAATATTAACACAATTTAATTTTAGACTTTACTAAAGTTAATTATTAAAGGTCCATATAAGATTTAATTATTACAATAACATAATAATTATGTAATGGTTGGATGCTACTATATTTCTTAACTAATAGCTCCTATAATGTTATAATGTAACTACTTAAATAGTTGTTAATTTAATTTTAAATGATTTTGGTCAAATTAAAAATGATTTAATTAAATTATTTTTTTATAAATTAATTTAATAAAACTTTTTATATAAAAATAATTTATATATAATATGGTTATTAAATTAGAAATTAATTTACTTTAATAAATTGTAATAAGGCTATGATGCAATAGAAGAGTGTTCCATTATTAGTCAGGTATTTACAATTCAATTCCTAGTTACGATGTATTTGTACAGATTTATCTGACAAATAAGTCGTGCAACTAAGGGATGCCGGGTTTCTGTATCGTCCAATACTTTTTGATTTACCTAGGTAATCAGTAGAAAATTTTCGTAGGACTAGATTGATGAACTTAAGTTCTTATTTAACCTAGTTAAACAATATTTTGTAGGTTGAAATAAGAGTATTTTTAATATAAGAAACATGGTAAGTCATTATTTTGTTTTTTAAAAATATTTTTGATGATTTTAATAATAATTATAGGTGTTTTTTAATGATTATAATAATTAACCTTTTTCATTTTTGCCTTTGAAAAACAAAAAAGTAACACTTCGTCGTGAAAAATCCATTCAGCATTATTTCTGAAACCTATTTGCTTCACCGGATGAGCCATCCCGATCTGGAGATTAAAGGTGTGTTGTTTTGATCCCGAGTTGGCCAAGTTAAGAGGTTCTTCACTTCATTTTATCATCTGTCTTTTTTATATATTTCACTTAAATTTAAATTTTTATTGAATATATTTATTTTTATTACTTACGAGCTTGTTAAATTAATTTACCAACACTAAAAAAAAAAGGAAATTATAATTTAGTGACGAATATTTACAAAAAAATTTTTTCATCGTTAATTTGAAACAAAATTTATAAAAAATATAAATTATCGTTATTTAGCAACTAATTTTGAGCTAAAAATTTTATCATCATAAATTTGCAATAGAATATGATTTGTTGCAAAACTCATTGGAAATTAGCGATAAATTTCAATATTCGTCGTAAATTTTGCGATGAATTTTAAATTCATCGTAAATTCAGCGATGAAAAATGGAGTCGTAAATTTTTTTAAAAATAAATTTAGGCTATTTGAAGCCGGTTGATATACCTAAAGAGTTCAGAATGAAATGATATCAATTCATATAGTTTCTTATAAATATCTTGATCATATAAATACTGTCAAATATTAATTTTATATAATATATTGAGATCGATGATTTTTTTTAAAGATAATTAATATTTTTTGGACACCTTTTATAAAAAAATCACCGGTTTGGTAAAATAATTGTTTGAAGAGATTTATATAATAGAGGATTATATGAATATATAGAAACTAGTTTCTTATCATTCTGAACTCTTTAGCTATCTCAAGCGGTTTTGAAAAGTTTAAATTTATATATATATATAAAATATTCGACAAATCTGAGATGAATTTCTAAATTCATCGCAGACCTGCGAAGAATTTCGAAATTTGTCATAGAATCAACGAATTCTAAATTTGTCGTAGAATGTTAATTTTTTTTATTAAAAAAAATAAATTTTCCGAACCCAATTTAAGTACCTAGAGAGATCGGAATGACATGAAATAAGTTTTTATGAGTTTCTATAAATCTTGATCATATAAATACTCTCAAATATTAATTTTATCTAATGTATTGAGATCAGTTATTTTTGAAGGCGATTAATATTTTTCGGACATCTTCATGTCAAAATAATCACCGATTATTAATTTAAAATTAATATTTGAGAATATTGATATAATCAGGGGATTTATAGGAACGTAACCCATAGGAATTAGTTTCATATCATTTTGAGTTCTCTAGGTATCTCAACCAGCTTCAGAAAATATATATATAAGTAAATCTGTGACAAATTTCTTAATTCATCGCATAATACTATTTTTTTAAATAAACTTTCCAAACTCGGTTGAAGTACCTAGAGAACTCAGAATGATATGAAACAAATTCCTATAAGTTTCTATAAATATCTTGATTAATTAATGCCCTTAAATAATAATTTGAC
>JBBMJZ010000060.1:11142353-11152419 GCA_037833815.1 Zingiber zerumbet
CGAACCGTGAACCGAACCGTGAACCGGCGGTTCCGAACCGTGAACCGTAACCGTCTTGGGCGGTTAAGGTTAAGGGTTGACCTACCTGGAACCGTCGAACCGGCGGTTCCGAACCGTCGAACCATCGGTTTCGAACCATGGTCAGGTCTACTTGCCATCAGGGCTACGAGGGGTCGCCGATACCCTGATCTACTTCTCCCACTGCATCTTGCTTGATATGGATGAAGACAGCCAAGGAATTGGCGTGCACAAAGGGCTTAGCCTGCCCTAACAGGTGTGTCGATCCTTTACCACGCCTCCCTTCACCCAGTGTGTTGATCCCTTACTAATCTTTTTTCCTTTCCTTCTTTTCATCGTTTTTTTATTCTTTTCCCCTCTTCCTTTCACAAGCTTTATGTGAGATTTGTTTCTCTCCTCTTCTTTACCTTTTCTTTTCTTCCTTGGTTCGAATGATTTTATTTCTACAAAGAATCTATTCCCTCCTCTGTCCGCACCTCAAATGAAACAGAGCATTAGGATTTCGATGGTGGATAAAGGATGGTGGATAAAGGAAGACGAAGATGCGAAGCCTAGAACGAAAGCTATGTGGTTAGAGGGAAAAAAATTAAGAAAAATAAAATTAAGAAAAGAAAGTAAATTGGTAATATTCACTCCCCCTCCCCTACCACCATCCCCCTTCTCGTACTTTCAGGTCCTACAGGTTTTGCAAGGTTCCAAGGCATGGAGAGGCTAGAACTAAGTCAATTGTCGAGTATCCCTTCAACGTTCTTCCTATGTTAAAACAAAAGCTCAACTCACAAAGGATCAGAAACGAGCAAATTAATCCTTTGGCCAAGTCCGAGGTGAAAACAAGAAGCTCGATCCATGACTTAGGCTCATAAGAGAATAGTACGTTCAATCCATGATAAGGTCAAAAGAGAATAATAAACTTGATTCACAACACAAGATCGGTAGAAAATCGTTAGTTTGGGGAAATGATAAGCTCGATTCACAACCCAAGTTTGGGAGAAAATGACAAGTTCAATCCACGATCAAGTGTCAAGACAGAATGATACGCTTGTCCACAACTAATGATCGAAAGAGAATGATAAGTTAAATTTACAACTAAGAGTTGGTAGAGAATAATAAACTCAATATGTGATTTATGTTTGGGAGAATAATAAGCTTGATTCATGATGGTAAAATGTGAATACGCTCGCCCCAGCGTCCTCGCCAGCCAACCTATCTCAGGGCTAACATGGAGGACGTAAATCATGAAAAATTACTAGCCTTTAAAATAGTGACTAGCGCATAAAGAAGGCATTTAACTCAACTTTATTGAAATTCGAACCCCAGACCTAAGTCGAATTGAGATAGGATGATAAACTCAATCCACGATCAAGGGTCAATAGAGAATGATAAGTTCGATCTACAACCAAGAATCAAGAGAGAATAATAAAATCGACCTGCAACCAAAAGTATAAGTTTGATCTATAGGTCAAATCAGGACAAAGATCGAGAAATTACCCTCATAATGGCTAATTTAATTTTCTAATTTATTCCCTCCAATAATATGGATCAGCTGTGGATAGGATAAATTTCATCTTTTTTGTTTAGTCAGAATTGATCAAATCAGATGAGAATAATAAGGATAAAATAATAAGCTCAATTCCAAGCAAAAATAATAAACTCGATTGCAGATCAAGAGAGAATGATAAGTTAGATCCGCAGCCAACGGCCATGATAAACTCAATTCACGACCAATGGTCGGGAGAATGAAAAACTCGATAATAAATTCAATCCAAAACCAATAATCAACAGAGAATTTGGTTACAGAATGTAAATCCTTCAATAGACAATTGACATCTGCCGGAGTAGATTGCGAGGCAAAGATAACAGGGCAGAATAGATACGTAACCCATAGACATCTGGGGCCAAAGGCTTGATATGACTCGGGTCTTACGATTTCACGCCATGCTGCAAGTTGATGCTCCTTTTTTAATCATTTGTGACACCAGCAATCCTTTTCATTTGCATGAATCTGATTAAGCTGCTTTCACAACTGCAAATTGGACAAAGCTTGATAGAATAAAAAATATTAAATTATTAGAAGGATCGGACAAATTAGCGGAATCCAATGATGCGGAACACGCAAAGGGATTCCTGAATCCAGCAATCCAAATCAATAAACAGTTTCTTCAATCTCTGTTTGAAAGAAGATAGAATCACAGGAAAGCAAATTGCTTTACGTAATAAGAAAGGGGTAGTTTACAGAACAATTACGCTCCACGGATTGGTGATTGCCATCACGAAAAGAGAGGCGCCAATCTCGGCAGCCGCCGATCGGGAAAGGGGAACGCAAACACGACAAAAGCACGCGTTTAATGAGGGAGGAGGAGGAGGAGGACCGTACGCGTTCAGATCTAAGTCTGAGTCTGGGGGGAGGGCGAGGAGACGAAGAGACGGATCTGCTCGAGGAAGGTGATGTCTTGGGGCCGATCCTTCCGCATCACGTACCCCATCGCCTCCTTCTCCGAGTAACCGGCGTATCCTCTCTCCTCGCTGCGCCGCCACAGCTCGCCGGCGTAGCTCGGGTGCGCGTAGTACGCCTCCGCAGCCACTTCCACTTTGGGGCTTACAGGATGGCCAAGGAGGGCGACGGCGATCGGGAGGCGCTCGTAGTGGCCGCGGCGGGTGCCCTCGAGCTCGTCCATCCGAGCGATCCCGCGCGGCGAGACGGCGTAGAGCTCGCCCGCGACGTGCTCGCCGGCCCCGGGAAAGTTGAGGAGGAAGGGCACGCGGTAGGGGCCGCAGACGAGCGGGAGGCGGCAGGTCGTGCGCGCCTCGCCGACGAACGAGGCGTCGCCGGCGCAGACCAGCTCCTGGATGAGGCCGTGGTTGGAGAAGCCGCGCTTGAGCGTACCGTAGGTGAAGACGAAGTGCCCATCAATCACTCCCTCGGCGCCCATCGCTGGATCGATTAGGGTTTCGGATATCCGAAGCGAAAAGGGGCGGGAGAGGAACACGGCACGTGGTACGGAGGGCTCTGGTCTCGGACGATCAAGGATGATCCTGTTTTTTTGTGGTGGAATAACATAACGTCTACGGGGTTTATCCTACCAGACGTGTATATTTATTTCTCTCCATACCGATATTAAGGTGAATCTATTTTGTTTTTATTAGGGACCGCCGGAACTAATGTCTATTTTTTCAGGCTCCATAGCAAAAGTACCAAGTTGGTGGTTGGGAGGAAAACGGAGGGGCCGCCGTCTCAATCTCTCATGCATTGATTGGTGGAGAGAGAGAGGAAGGGTGAGTAAAGCAACAGGACCCACTAAATTTAGGCCAATAAAATATCTTAATGGCCCATTCAAATGCTCTTTATTGAAAGTATCTAAATAACGATTTGTCAGAAATTTATCATAGATGGTTTTGTATTATCTCCATTTCAATATTGATTTTAGAATTGTTTAAATAATATAATTTTGTTGATTTTCTATTTTATCCTCCTCCTTCGGTTCGTACTATTCATATGAAAATCAATACTATAAAATCATATTACCCTCATTCTCCTCTCTTGATCTCCTCCCTCTTTGCCTCCTCATCTTTCTGCTCTCGAGTGTCATGCCCACCATGGAAGGTCATCTTGAATTCTATGACTAGGAGATCTTGATGGGCTCCGATGCCAATGAGGACGATCGAAAATCCTTGTAGGAGCACGACTTCGACAACAGAGTCATCATGCTCAACTACTTCATATTAGATTCATGCGAGAAGTGTCGTAAAAGAGCATCCTTTGATGGAAATGGCCACGATGAAGAAACGATTGTCGCCGCAATGATAGACGATTTGAAAAATCCTAGTTGGGTCGACCCCAACATGAAGGGGCAGGACGTCAGTTTTCTAGAGGTGAATACTGATTCGGATGGATGTGGGTTTGATGAGTCGGAGGAGGAGAATAGATCACATCTTGGTAGCCAAAAGGATGAGCTTGGTGTTGCTAAAGCACCGAAAATTGTCGAGAAGATATATGAAAATGAGGAGGGTGAAAAAGTAGTAGGTACCATGAAAATGAGAATTGAGAAGCCCTAGGAAGAAGGGTGTGAAGAACATGTGGAGATTGGGGACATTGACTTGTAGAATAATTTGGTTAAAGGACGAGAGAAGAAAGTGATGGCTTAGTGGAAGCTCTTGTTTGAGCTTCTAAAGCTCTGTGCTTTGCAAATTATTATCTATCAATTGTTTTTTTCCTTCAAAGTTATTTCATTATTATTATGTTACTATTAGATTTTATTGCTAAACAAATGTTAGATAGAATGTCAAAAACTCTCTTTTAATACTTGTTCCTCTCCACAGAAGCAACTCCAGACTCAGTTGAAGATACAAGCAGTCTCAACGAAGCATCTAGGTCATGAGGCACCTTTGGAATCTAAAATCTCAACTGTCTACTAATGGATTGACCTCATGGTCAGTTCTAACCCTTAGTGATATGTTTCGCCGCTTCGCCTAGGGAGAGTGGTTCTAACCCTTAGTGATACATTTCGCCGCTTTGCCTAGGGAGAGTTGGCTCCAACAAGGCATGAGATGATTTTTCCTATTAGTTATGAAGCTCATCTAGACACCCTGAGCAGTTACCTTTTCAAAGAAGTTATGAGTGCCTAATTGTTCCAAGAAACTCATTTTCTTTGTCACTATGCTTCATGCTTGTGCAATGCTAGTCTTCCTTGTATTGTTTAGTCTTATCGTTGATGTTGGTGTATGTTTGACATCAGTAATGGATGTTCTATGTCTTTTTATCTATTTATCAAATGAAGATTGGTTGTATTATATTTTGAGCAGCTTATTTGTTTAGCTTAAGAAGCTCACAGAGAATGTTGAAGATTATTGATTGAAAAGTTAAATTATAAACTAGATTATCTTCAAATATTATATAAAGTTTCAATTTAACATATCAAAAATAATAAACATAAATAGGGCCATAAATAAAAAAACCAACAACACTTGTGTTGTTGGTTTCTAGAAATCAGCAACATCGTGTTGTTGATTTTTGAAAATCAACAGCAACATGGTTTTGCTAATTTCCAAAAATTGACAACACCTGTGTTGTTGGTTTCTGAAAATCAACCCCGTGTTGTTGATTTCTAGAAATTAAAAGTTATATTTTCTCAAAATTTATGTTAGCGCTGGAAATTGAAAGTTATGGTTTGTCAAAATTTAAGTCAACTTTGGAAATTAAAAGTTATGGTTTTTCAAAATTTAAGTTAGCAACATATTATAGCTAATTTTTTAAAATCAGCAATACTATGTTACTAATTTTTGAAAATCAACAGCACAATACTGATTTTTGAAAATCAGTAACACTGTATTGCTGATTTCTAAAAATCAGCAACATAATATCGTTGACTTAAAATTTAAGAAACTAACTTTTGACTGAGATTATATCATGGGACACACAATATATCATCTTATTGTTTAAATTGAGTCAAAAGTTATGGTCTCTCAAAGTTTAAGTCAGCAACACGTTGTTACTGATTTTATACTATTGAAAAAATTAGCAACACAATACATTGTGTTGCTGATTTTACTATTGATTTTCAAAAGACCATAACGTTTTACTAAGGTTAAACAATAAGATGCATAATAAATCAAATCAAAGTTCATTCAGAGATATCGATTTGATATATTATGCATCTCGTGATTCAATTTCAATCAAAAGTTATGGTATCTCAAAATTTAAGTCAGCAATAATATTGTTGCTAGATTTTCGAAGATCAGCAACACGTTGTAGTAGCTACAAAATCAATATATCAAATTGAAGAACTCTAAACGAGGCTCAATATGATATATTATACATCTTGTGATTTAATCTCAATCAAAAGTTATGATCTTTTGAAGATTAGTAGTAGAATTAGCAACACAATATATTTTATTGCAAATCAGCAATACAATATTTTGTGTTGTTGATTTTGTGATGCTTAAAAGTCAGCAACACAATAGTGTTGCTAATTTTATGAAATCAGCAACACAATAGTGTTGTTGATTTTATGAAATTAGCAACACAACATTGTGTTGTTGATTTTTTAGCAACACAATGTGATGTTGATTTTAAAAAATCAGCAACACAATGTATTGTGTTGTTGATTTTATTGTTGATCTTTAAAATACAATAACTTTTAATTAAGATTGAATCATGGAATGCACAATATATCAAATTAAAGCTCTTTTAAGTTAGCAACATAATGTATTGTGTTATTGATTTTATAGCTGATCTTCAAAAGACCATAACTTTTGACTTAGATTAAACCATAGGACGCAATATATCAAATTGAAGCTCGTTTAGAGATTTTCAATTTGATATATTATATCTCTTGATTCAATCTCAATCAAAAGTTATGATCTCTCAAAGTTTAAGTTACCAACAATGTCGTTCTTGGTCTTTCAAAGATTAGCAACACATTGTAGCAGCAATAAAATCATAACTGCTACAACTACAAGTTATAAATTTGAGATGCTATAAATTTTGATTTGGATTGAACTATAGGACACATAATGTATCAAATCTAAGCTCATTCAAAAATCTTTAATTGATGTTGTAACTTTTGTTAGTATCAAATTGTTTTATACTGTTAATTTTTGTTGTGTCTAAATTATTGTGCTCTTTTAGTGTATTATTGTTGTAAAACTCAATAAAACTATTATTGTAATTTTATGGTATGACCATCAAATATCATATCAAATTATTTAGAGATCATCAATTTGCTATATTATTCATCTAATGGTTTATGTGTCTAATGGTTAATCAACAATAATGTGTTGTTGATCTTCATAAGGCCAAAAACTCTTCGCAAAATCATAACCACTATAACTACAAGTTATAACTTTGAGAATTCATAACTTTTGATTTGAATTGAATTATAGAATGCATAATATATCAAATTAAAGATCTCTGAATAAGCTTTGATTTGATATATTGTGTATCTCATGATTCAATTCTAGTCAAAAGTTATGACCTCTCAAAGTTTACGGTTCAACATGTTGATCTTGGTCTTTGTTGTTGAATTTTTTGAAGACCAGCAATATGTTATAGCAGCTATGAAATAGTAGCTACTACAACTATAAGTTATTAATTCGAGAAGTCATAACTTTTGATTCAAGTTGAATTATGGAACACAAAATATATCACATTAAAGATCTCTGCATAAGTTTCGATTTGATATTTTATAGTTCAATCCCAGTTACAAGTTAAGACCTCTTAAAGTTGAACTTGTAGTTATAGCAGCTATAGTTTTGTAACTGTTATAATGTGTATGATGGGTAAATTTTGTAAGGTAATAACTTTTGACTCAAATTGAATCATGGGACACATAATATATCAAATCAAAGATCTTTGAATGAGGTTCAATTTGATATATTGTGTACCCCATAATTCAACCCTAATCAAAAGTTATGAGCTCTAAAAATTATAACTTATAGTTGTAGCAGCTACGATTTCGTAGCTGCTATAATATGTTGCTAATCTTCTGAAGACTAGCAACACAGTCTTCTGCAAACCAACAACTATCAGCCAGTTTTGTCTCAAAAGTGGTTGATGGATCTAGAGATGTCAGATTCACTTTAAACAAAGTCCTATGCCCTCGGTTCAATCTCCTTATTATGCTAATGCTATCAAACACTATCGTGATATACACTATATTGAGAGCAATAATTATTTTCAACTCGATTCAAATATGATAAATAATGTCAAAAGTGCATTATAAGGATCAAGATGATCATACTCATTGACCGACATCATAAATGAGTTTCTTGGACTTCCATTTTTTTAAAGATATCAAATTTTTATTTTTTTAATGTCAAATTATTGTATACTGCTAATTGTTACTTTGTTTAAAGTATTGTACTCTTTTAGTATAATATTGTTGTAAAACTCAATAAAACTATTATTGTAATTTTATGTTATGGTCGTCAAACACCATCTCAAATTATTCAAAGATCTTCAATTTGATAGATTATGCATTCAATGGTTTATGTGTCCAATGGTTAAGTCATCAATAATATGTTGCTAATCTTCAAGAGACCAAAAACTCTTCAAGTTGTTGAACTTAAGAAACTAGCAACACATTGTAGGAGCTATAAAATTGTAGCTACTACAACATGTTTTTGGGTTCTTAAGATTATTGTAAAACAAAGAGTCCAATGGTCTTATGAAGATCAACAACATATTATTGCTAACTTAAATTTTGAGATATCATAACTTTTGATTGAGACTGAACTATGGTATGTAAAATACATCAAATTGAAGCTCATTCAGAGATCTTCGATTTGATATATTATGCATCCCATGATTCAATTTGAGCTAAAATTTACGACCTCTCAAAATTTATTCAACATACATGTTATAGCAATTGCGAAACTATAGCTGCTACAACTACAAATTTAATATTAAGAGGGTATAACTTTTGATTCAGATTAAACCATTGGACACATAGTATATTAAATCATAGATCTTTGAACGATATTCGATTTAATATATTGTGTGTCTCGTAGTTGAACATAAATTAAAAGTTATGGTCTCTCAAAATTATATCTTGTAGTTGTTGCAGCTACGATTACGTTGTTGCCAAAACGTGTTGTTGGCTTATTAAAATCAATGGCACGAAGAGACTTTGGTCTTCTGAAGATCAACAACGTATTATTGCTGACTTAACCCTTGGATTCATAAACTATTGGATACATAATATATCAAATCGAAGATTTCTAAATAATTAGAGGTAATGTTTAACGGTCATACCATAAAATTAAAATAATAGCTTTATTGAGTTTTCAACAATAATACACTAGAAGAGCACAATAATTTAGACAAAGCAATAATTAATAGTATAAAAAAAAATTGATATTCAAAAAAGTTATAGAAATAATTAAAAATCTTTGAATAAGATTTGATTTGATATATTATACGTCATGTAGTTCATTCCGAATCAAATGTTATATCATCTCAAAGTTATAACTTGTAGTTGTAACAGCTACCACTACAAAAATTTCCTAGTTTACTGATGGAATATACAGATAAAATATTTTTCCATCTGTATTTATTCGACATTACTTACGAAAATTAACTTTCATCGAAAAATATGAAAATTTTTCCGATTTTCCGAAGGAATCCTAATTCCGTTGGTAATTACTGACGGAATATAGAATTCTTCTATCGGTGATTACCGACCAATATACAATTCCCTGGGTAATTACCCAAGGAATCCTAATTCCATAAGAAAACCTAAAATTATTAGGGCGCCCATACCCTTCCTTCCTCTCGCACGCACATATCTTCTCTCCGACGGCAACATTCCTTTCCAGCGACATTTTCTCCAGGTAACGCTCTTCCATTAGTGTTTTCCTCTTTTGCGTTGCTGGTGTACACGCCACCAAGCACGGCGGCGTTCCCAGCCGCCAGCATGCGGCTAGCAGAGTTTCTAGCCGCCAGTACACGGCTGGCGGTGTTTCCAGCCACCAACATGCGGCTGGCGGCATTTCTTGCCGCTAACACGTGTCTGGCGGAGTTTCCAACCGCCAACACTTGGCTGGCCATGTTTTTGGCCTCCAACCACTTGTTGGCGGTTGTGCAGGCTGATAGAACATGACTGGGACCATGTCCGGTCGCCAGCCACGTGCTAGTGGTTGTGCCAACCACCAGCATGCGGATGGCAGCTGTGCCGGCGGCCAGCTGTTTACTACGGCCGCCAGCTGCTGGCCGCCACCTATTGGATCATCGTTGGGCACCACCTGTTGGATGCGGCTACCCGCGTGGCCAGTGATCACCTGTTAGATGTGGCTGGCCAGGTGCTTGGCCACTTGATCGCGACTGAGATCATGTATGATCATCAAACTTTTGTTAAATTTCTAATTAATTTTAGTTGTAATTGTTTCAATTTAATTTTAGCTAATATTTGTTTTTTATTTTGTAGTGTACTGCATCTATTACTCTTTTCTTGTTAGCCTACTCTCTTCCGGTATTCTTTTCTTAAACAATACATTTACATATATGTTATATTAAATAGTTGACATGTTGATGGTGATTTGTAGGTTAATAGTG
>JBBMJZ010000060.1:11219185-11235209 GCA_037833815.1 Zingiber zerumbet
GTCCACCTTACGGACAGCCGTGGAGTAGGAGCTTTATCTCCGAACCACGTAAATCGGCGTGTGTTGGTTTGCTTGCTTTTTCTTTGTCTTTCCTTTAGTGTTTAGCTTGTTTGTTTTTGTATTATTCCGCTACGCAGGCTAACAATAGTGTAGGAAGCGATCGATTTGGGGGCACCATCTATCCAACCCCCCTTCAAGCCGGCCACCGATCCTCAACAAGAGATTGTTGGATATTATCTCTATTTAGTGGGCTTAATTGTAAGTTGTATATATGAATGCAAACTGAACTCATATAAAGTAATCTAACTTAAGTTTATTGAGTTTCAGGTTATTAGATGTGAGTTGAATGTGTAGAATCCTTTAGCCCGATCCGTTTATCATCTATGGGCTGATAATGAATTGATTGCCTATAAAAGGGGAGGTCCCTAAGGGTTTAAGGGATGATCTTGACATAAACCCTTGTGCCCCATTGACGAAAGTTGCGGTGCCATTAACCTTAAGCACCTTGTAAGATCTCTTCATTTTGCTTTCGCTTCTTCCTCTTCCTCAGGGATTCTCAGATGACACTAAAGGATAAAGATCGTAACTTTACAATCAAGTTCCTTGTCATGTTTATATTTTTTGTTTTTTTTGTCATGCTTTTATTGAAACTAGTCCATGCTAATGCTCTGGTATTTCCTATTATGAGTTCTTATTTTATTTCATAGAATTCATGTGGTCTAGGGATTTATAAGAACCTTTCAATAAACACATAATTAAAAATATTTGTTGACTAAACACATTTATTAACTAAGAAAAGAACTTTTTTAACTCTCAATTCATCACCCACCTTGCTTGTCATCCATGAGCGATTGTCTAGTCAGGGCATTCAAAAGTGATCAGGGCATCCAAAATTGAATGCACTCAGGGTGTCCGGATTACTTTCGAGCACCGACCATACAGTCGCCCCTGAGTCTAACATATCAAGTCCAATTTATCAGGAAAAGTCATGATTTTGGTTGAAATATGAGGTTGAAGTGTTATTTGTCACTGACCTATTTCAACGCCTAGAAAAAAAAGGTAGATCCGCTACCTTAGCGACCCCTTAGTGTCGGCCCCATGGATATGGAGGGAGGTACATGCAGGTACACAGACCATAGGTGCATGATGGGTAAACCCCATGTCGTCAGTTCATGAAAATCGACCTCTGACCATTACACCAGAGATGTCATGCGTCCACCGTCTGCGTTACGCCCTGAGGGCTTATTTCAACCCCTAGAAAATTAATATGGGTAATGGTTATTTTTATTTTCTTATGAGAAATAATAAAAGCATGTTTTTCGAATACGGTAAAAATAATATAAAAATGAACATAACGTTTCTATTTAATTTTAGAGAAAGACTAATATATCATGAAGGTAAACACAAGTGAATAATGAAATATTTTAAAAATATCTATTTTTTTTTAAAAAAAAATTGTCTCTGTTAATCCGATTTTTATAACCCGATTAATCTTGAAAATAGATGATCTAATCCCAAAATCGATCATTAGTTAAATTTAAAAAGTCCAGATGAATCCTGAGCCAACGCTCAACGTTAAAAGTACAATAAGCGGTTGATATACCCTATAAAAAATATCGAATTCTCATTACATTAATATATCATCATGTTATTTGCCATCGCACTATTTCTGACTTGCTCCTATTCTGCGTAACAGATAGATAATTCCAAAATACATTTTTATAGTGAGTCACCTCCAATAATTCACCACTATTCAATTTTCCCAGAAACATCTGCATTTTACGATATGGTGGATTTGGATCGGACCTTTAGAATATGGATCGACCAGGACCCGGATCCGGTTTCCATATTTCCCTCAATTTTAAGTCTGGAATCTCTTTCGCAACGTCAGCGTTAGTTGTTCTTGGAGGGTGCCTGGATCCAGCAGCTGCTCTCGTCTTCTCGCCTTCAGTCTTCCCTCATCAAGAGATCTCGAAATGGTACGCCTCTTTGTTCTTCTCTCTAGCTCTGATCGAAATCGCACTCCTTGATCTCTGATCTACTGTACTGGTGCATTCGGATGATCTCATCGTCAATGTATCACGAGATCTGCAAACCTAGATCTGTCTGGCGGTGATATGGTTGCGTCTGTAGCGGCCATGCCCATGCTGTGCCTTTCGTCAAGTAGAAATGGAATAGATGCTGAAGCAGAGTAGGACGAGAATTTACATAAGGAACTTATGGTGAAAAAACCCCTACACGTATGGTTATATGATTTAGGGCGGCGATCCTGAATATTGAATTTTTTGTTCAAGATTTTTATCCTTTGTAGGTTTTTCCCTTTTCCTTCGGATAATATCGTTTTTTGTTGTTGTTGTTTTTACCCAAGTTCTTAGTTCACGATGAGCTGTACTGGAATTTGACTCTAAAGATGGTTTCTGTGTAAAATTTGGTCTAGGTAAAATCAGGGGTGCATTTTCTAAATAACCCGTCTGGTACTAGAGTATTATTGGCTACGCTATCTATATATCTAATTACTTGTATGTGAATGCTGATTCAAGAGCTAATTCTGTTGTAAACCATGCTACACTTGCTCAATCAGTTTTTTTTTATGGTAAAAATGTTCCAGATGCTTTGTATTTAGCTGAGTTTTAGCTTTTAGTTTTTAGTTAGAAATCAGGAGTTAGGATGGAACCTTGCCAGATTGATGATAATTAGATAAATAAAAAACTAAATTTCATTTTTGAAATAAAATAACTGGTTGCAAAAGGCTTCCATCTCTTTCCAACCAATTTGGGCGGAAATGGTTTGAAAAAAGGGAAGAGAAGAGAAATCTTTCTCTTCCTCCTTTTCTCCCTTCTTCCGTTTTATCCCTAGGAAACAGAGAAACAATTCTCTTCTTCATTGTTCACTACCCCTACTTCTTTTTCTTGCGTTCTTCCCAAGAAAACACAGTCTAACTGACTGAAAATTGAAATTTGCAACTAACGATATGATGGATAATTTATGTGATACAGCCCGTTTCCTAGAGAAGTGAACATAAATAATTAAATACTTAAAAGGAATTCTCATAGATAGTCAATAATAATGGTTGGAGCAAATATCTGATCAAAATTATCAAATTTCTTGATTTTATTACACAGATGCAGGAATAACCCTGGTTTATATGACATTGTAACATGATGGTTAATAAAGAAACAAGTAGAACTTCAATGGGTTAACCACAGAATCTTTGATTTTTTATGATGTTTTTCTCGAGCTGTATTCCCAATGCAATTCAAATTCTTGAGTTCACTTTTGTATTCATCCTCTTTAGATTAATATGAGTCCTAACAGTCTTTGTGGGTTTCATCAATCAATAGGAATCTTGTCCATCCATCAAAAATATCCTTCTTCTTGATTCTGAGGGAAAACGAGTAGCTGTCAAGTATTATACAGATGAATGGCCTACGCTTGCTGCTAAATTAGCTTTTGAGAAATCTGTATTCACCAAGACACTGAAAACAAATTCCCGGACTGAAGGTAACATGTGCCATCATTTTGTTCTACTTTCTCAGGTTGTTTTTACTCGTAAATTCATTGGACCCTAATTTCCTCTGGAATCAAACATACTTCAATAACCCTCTAGAAATCTGTTTTTTAACCTTTTTCTTTTACAAATTTCACGCACTTGTATGCAATTTTAAACTCTGATGACCAACATAAAAGGTTTAAGAACTCATGCCTCTTATGAGGGTTTATTGTTTTCCATCGATAGCTTACCATCTAACATTGATCATATTATACTTATTATTGCACTAATTTAGAGAAAGGGGTGGATACTGGTTTTTTGCTTCTTGCGTTTATATAATATTATGGTCCAGGGAGGCCTTATCTTAAAGGATGCTGTATTTTCAGTTACAAGAATCAAGTTTTGCTACTGATGGGGTTGGTGTCAAATCCTGCCACTTCGGTTTTTCCCAAGCCCTGAAGTAGGGATGATGATTCTTCTGACGTTTGTTTTAAGACAAAGCGTTCAACTCATGGTTTAGTTAAGGTTCAATAAGTGGAAGTGCCATGTTTATCATGGACTACATCATCATTAATATTAAGTCATGTTTGCCCCAACTATTTGGGAATCAGCTACATGAATCTTATTTTGCAACTTCAATAGTAAGCTCAATTCTTGTAGGATAAGGCTATGATTGAGATTGAGTGGAATTGATATTTTTCAAACTTCAACCTAAGCTAGAATTTTTCCTCTTTTGAAAATGGCAAATGCAATAGATAATAGTAGGCTCAAGATTTCAATATTATGCTTGGCACAACCAAAATTGAATTGTCGAATTACATAGAAACTTGGACAAAATTGATCAAGTGAATGGGATAATAATCTCATGTAGACAAAATAACCTAACAATTGAAAAGTGGAATATTATATATACACAACACCACTTTTGGAATGATCCTGCTAATGCAAATAGAAAATGAAGTAACTAGTCTAAGTGGATTCTCTCGCTTCTTCCTTCTTCTCCTGCAACTTCCTTGCTCCCTTTACTCTCTCATTTCTTCTCAGTTTCCTCTTCTTCTTCCTCCTTTCCATTGTACATTTCCCTCTTTGTTGGTCTTCTTGTTGAAGCATCATAGCAACAATGAAAGGAAGGAGATGGGGAGAGAGAGAGGAGGGAAGGAGGAAAATAGAAGAGATAAATGGAAAAACATAAAACAAATATAAAGATAACCAAAATTAAATTCAATTTAAAAGGTTAACTAAGCACCTCTGTTACCTCAATTCAATAAGAAAATCACATTTGCAAGAAAACTTAATTGAAATAATATTGCAATGGTACTCAAAGAGTTCACATATGTATACAAATTTGGTCATTAACCCTTAATTGGAGGAAACAATTTTTGGTAGGCTGTTTTCTTTGGCATCGTCAATTGCAGCAAGTTAGATCTGCCCGTACGCTGAATTTTCTCTTATTTTATCATGTAGTAGTACATCTATTATTACTAATGCAAGTTATTTTGGTTGACAGCTGAGATAACAATTCTTGATGGATACATTGTCATCTATAAAGTGATTCAGGATCTTCACTTTTTTGTTACCGGAGGAGATGATGAGAATGAACTCATTATAGCAACCGTACTCCAGGGATTCTTTGATGCAGTTGGCCTTCTTCTCAGGTTTTCCTGCTGCAAATCGTTCATCAAAGGAATAAGAACTATAAAGTCACGTGGTCTTCCGCTTCTTTATGCTTATTTAGTGTAATATCTTTGTGTGCTAACAGGAACAACGTTGATAAAATGTCTGCACTTGAAAACTTGGATCTGATCCTTCTTTGCCTTGATGAAATTGTTGATGGAGGGTAACATCTCTCTCCTTTTCTCTCTTTGTCTAACTTGACTTGAAGCACATGACTTTTTCATGTATCTTCCATTTTTCTATATATTCCACTCCTGGATGCTTAAAATCTGGTCACTGATGGTTTGAACTGATGGCTTTTCGACTCATATCAATCAATAATCCTAAAGTGTATACTCAGTTTCCCTAAAGCATAATTCACCCCATTAATAATGTGAAATCAAGATTTATTTAATTTTTTCTAGGATAGAATGAGATTGTCTGTTCTTCTATAATGAGTTGCCAAGGAAGAGCTTGTAGACCACCTGACTCAAACATAAGGTAGTCCACATGTAGTGTGCACAAATTTGGTGCCCAAAGCGTCATCTACATGGAATATGAAAATTGTTTCTCTATAGTGAAGAGACTTGTTGGATTGTGTGAACTTTGTATTGAATTTGAAGTGATTCTACATAGCCCAGCCTAATTCATATATAAACTACTCCACACTTTTTGGTTGGGTTGTTTCTTAGGTTCCATTCGTCAAGGTTTATATAAAGATTCAACTCAAGCTATTGTTTTGACCCACCAGTAGCCAAATTTTCAACACCAAACTTGTTATTTAAACTTCAAAATTACATAACATGCAATGCTGACTTATTTTATTTGTTTAGCACAATTGTATTGTTCGACTTTCTAGTTGGTGTTATAAAGAAGCTAAATTGAAAAGGAAAAATGGGCTTAGCTATGAAGAACTTAATATTATTAGGATTTGTTTATACAACATTACCCTTTGATTTACATGAGGGACTGAGTTTTTTCATCTTAACAAGAATTTCAATGTTGTAAAGACATCTCAAGGTGTGTGTACAAACCACAAAATGAGAGCTTGTAGAGGATAATTTTCTTCTCCAATACAACTTTTTTGTGTTGGAGAACAACTAAGGTAAGGTTTTATGTTGATGCGGAGAGAGGAATTTAGGGAGCATTGAGAATTTTTTTCTTTTTGACAATAATTGGGCATCTAATTGTCTATGATTATTTATACTTTTGCTGTCATATTATATATATGTAGGCTTTGATTCTTCCTGCGGAGATATTGTTGGTTGAACCATTTTACGTTTCTCTATTTTTTCACTGTGTGCTTTTTCCTAGTTTCTTGGCTAATAAGTATGATATAATATCACTATGGTAACTATGATATAAAGAAACTGAAGTTGGAAAGGAAATGCCGTTGGTTAATAGCATAGTATGAGTACATAAAATGGTTGTTGAAATTTTGTCAGCGATACTTGTAAGAATGTACTTAACAGTTTCGTGGGACTCAAACTGCAAAGAAGAGTGCAATTACAGGCATTGTTATGAAGGCTCCCTAGTCATATTTGCCAATATTGTGGTTTAAACTACAAGATCAAATCACATTGAATGATATTTCTTTAGCTGCGTCACACATAGCCTTCATACTGGAAATTATGATATCACTAATCTTTGCTATGGTGTAGGATCATACTGGAAACTGAAGCGAGTGTTATTGCTTCAAAGGTAACAGCAAATAGCCTTGATGGATCCACTTCCTTGTCTGAGCAGGTGAGGATAAACCTCGTAACTAGTGCTTCATATTTGGACATCTCCTGATCTTTGCTTACTCTTCATTAACAGACTATATCTCAAGCCCTGGCGACTGCTCGTGAGCACTTAGCAAGATCTCTTCTCAGTTAATCTCTTTCAGGGATAATCATTATTCTTTGGCCAAGAAATACTGGACCCGATTATTATGAGTTGGGCGTCTTTCATTTTAAAACCAGATGAAACTTTGGTCGTTGAGGGATAATTAGTTTCTACGTTTCGAAGAAAAGTACTGGGGACCTAAGTATTGTTTGAATTCAGCACTGGCTTATCCTGATGACATTTAGAAAACTGAAATGGTTTTTTTTTTTTGTTAAGATGTCTTGTTATTTGAATTGAGTTGCAAAGGAGAAATGTTTTAAGAGAAAAATGACTGTTGAAAATTGGTTGTTGATAAATTGTTACCTTAAGAAATATTTGAAGAGAAATGTGTTGTCCTTGGCTATTCACTTACAGAGTCCACCTATTGCCAGCCACTCGTTAAAAATTTTATTCCCTTAGATGCTCCATACTATTCTTCATGAATAACCTACTGTCCAACTAGCAACAGTTTGAAGCTATTCGTCTTAGAGCCCACCTCGCTATTTGTCTTAGAGCCCACCTCATAAGAGATTTAGGATCCCTTCGATGATCCAAGCTATCATTTGTTGTTTACCTTTGAGTTCATCTTGTTGAACTTTTTAGCCATCAAGCTAAATTCATTCAATTTGATTGCATGACGTATACTATCATAATATGATCTCAGGCTTCAGAGCTCACTTAGTTGGTGCATGGGATAATGACGGTAATGGTCGGGAGATCGAAATTCAATTGGAGATTAAATTCAACTGGAGATTTTATCACCTTTGCCGTCTCTGTTCATGTGCTTGCTAATTTGAATTTCTACTGAATTCCCTCTCAATGACATGAGACAGTTGTGAGGAGGTCACTAATGTGAGAGTACCTAATTTATAACATGATCTCATCAAGTCATGAGCTCTTTGTACACTTTATTAAATTTGTACACACTTGATGTCTCCATCCGTTTCACAAATAAACCTAACTTGCTATCAAATATATTAAAATAATAATTGAATCCAGTTACTTGGAGTATCATGTTTTCTGTTGATCCCGAGTGTCCCACAATCATCTGTAGAGAGCTATATGACGAAAGACATCATGTGGGAGGGTATTTTCCACCTATTTCGTTGGAAATTGACCCTAATCATTTTTACAAATCTACCACGTGGTAAGTAGCTCGGCTATATCCTAGGGACACACTTGGGAGTATCATGGAACCAATAGAAGCTGCCTTAGATAACATAAGTTTCCTAGAATCTAAATTGTATTAATACAACATTTTATCCTCAAGTGGTGTTGTGTCATCCCCATGGTCTATATGTACTTTTCGGATTTATTCGATGGTCAGTGAAAAAATTTTATGGGAAAGCTTATCATCTCCAGGTGAATAAAATATAGAAATACTTGAACACCTCAGCTATAACAATAGAACATTCTCATATTTTCAGAACTTCAGCTCTTCCTCAATTGAGCTTCCCACCCTTGAGTCCATCAATCTCCTCTAAGTTTTTTGTCCTCGAATAATGTGAGCATCTCACTTAGGTGAAAGAAGTTCATCAAAATTTGGGAGAAGTGAAAGAAGTTGGATTGAAATTATGAAGTACATTGCTAAACATGAAAATTGTTTTGATAAGACCTAACTTAAATATAAAAAGGATAGTTTGTTAATGTAATTATGCTCTGTAATTTTGACATTTTAAAAAAGGTTTAACTTAGGATTACAGTGTAGTTACTTATATGGTAAATCAAGTATGCAAGTGTAGGTTTGAATGTCTTTGGCATTGCAAATGCAAATGAAAGTTCACATTAAGGATTGAATACGTCAAAGTGAAATGTCAAGTATCCCAAAAATTAAATCTTTAGCAACTGGAAGTTTAAATTATTGATACTGGAAGTACCAGCTAATCAAATCTAGTTTTGATAATGGTAAAAAATTTAAAGTTAAACTGTGTTGTAATCTAACAAACTTACCTAAGTGTGCAAACAAGACCTAGTTGAGGCTAGGTAATGAAGTATTAATTAAGGGATTAGGCACGAAGTTCTAGTTAAGGATTGGGCATGAAGTCCTAGTTGAGTGGACTAAGCAAAAGACTTGACAGATCGAGGACATCGAGGGGAAGTTTTGGGAGTCGCTATACGAGGTGGAAGTTTAGCCGGTTCGAGGATCGGACGTCTAGTGAAAGTCCCAGAGGTCAAGATAGGAGGCTGAGCAAAAGTGCAAATAGGTGTTTGGCAAAGGTAAATTCTCCAGAGAAGAGTAGGTAAAGACTCATTCCCCGTTGAAAGAACAGTAGACGTCAGTCCGACCAAGGGTTTCATGGAAAACCTAAAAGTCAGGATCGAACAGTCCAAAACTATTAATTTGCATTTATGTAATTATATGTATTTTCTATATTAACTCTGTTTTGTAGAATTAATTATACTTGGAAGTGTTGATCCAGGCTCCTAGATGGATCCATACACCTGAATGGGATTCAGACACCTTTATCACCTCGGCGAGCAAAATAGGGGGAGGTGGCAGCTTCTAGGTGGTCAACGCACGTTAGATCCAGACGTCTCAAAGGGATTGAAGCGCCTGAGACCGGATAGAAGCAACCGAGAATAGTTGCACTCAATGTTCGCCATGCCAATAGCTGAGGCGCCTCTAAGGGATAGAGGCTTTTGAACTTGGATAAGCTGTGATGAACTTGGATCATATTAGCTCTGGTCTAGATGCCTCAATGGCATAAAGGCATTTGGATCATTCTTTATAAAGAGGGTTCGAGCAGAGCCTAAAGCAACACTTCTACAAGCAATTGAACGCTCAAAAGCTCACTGCGCTACTTAAATTTCCGGCGCTACTCCAACAACTGTGCTCTACACTAGATTTTTATATTGTTGGTATAATTTAGTTTACACAAAATTGTAAGCATTTCTTTATACTCTCTTTGTACTTATCGAATTGCTAGTGGATTGTCTAACGAAAGTGATCATCAATCGTGAGCCTTGGAGTAGGAGTCATCACAAACTCCGAACTAAGTAAAAGAAAAGTGTTAGCCTTGTTTTTCTTCTTTATTTTAATTCCGCTACATATCTCTTGAGTCCTATGAAAAAAAGTGGAAAAACCATGAGCGTTATTCACCCCCCCACCCCACACACACACACCAATCTAGCCCTGTTTCTCGATCCTACAATTGGTATCAGAGTAGGGGTGCTCTAAATTAATGCAGCCACCATAAAAGAAAATTTTTTTCTTTTGATTTTTTTCTCATTCAGAATCAGTGCAATCACTTCTTAAGATAGTTTTTTTCGTTCGGGATTTTTTCGATGCTCCAAGCAATTTTCTTATTACTTTTTCTTCCCACACTACTAAACATATCTTGGAACGGTTCTATTTTTTATTGCGTGCAAGATTTTTTTTATGGCCCATCAAGAAGCTAAGGTTACAACACTGCACGCCCATCTCTTTTCTCTGATGAGGACTTCAGCTACTGAAAGAGCCGAATGGAGTACCACTTGAAGAAATAAGTGGAAATGTGAATCATCATCTAGATGAGATTTGCACTACCACTCGACGACACTAGAGTACTAGTGACATGCAAAAACTGGGACTCGCACATAATAAAAAAAGATCGAGGATGACACCAAGGCAACACAAACCCTACAGTACAGACTAACCAAAGAAGAGATGAATCAAGTCGGTCCATTCAACAACACTAAGGAACTGTGGGAGAAATTGTTCGAGTTGTATGAAGGAATTTCCGACACCAAGATATCAAAAAGAAATTTAATTTTAAATAAATTATATATTAAAATGTAAGAAAGAGAATCGGCAAATCAGCTGCATACCTGGATACAAGATCTGCTCAATGACCTCCACTCTATCAGTCAAAAGATAGAGAATTGCAACACCATAAGGTATACTTTAAATGCTTTTTCGAGGAATACTTTGTAGGCATTCATGGTAGATGCTTACAAAGTTTCCAAAGATCTTTCATTAATTAGACTAGATGAGTTATTTTCTGAGTTTGAATTAGATGAACAATCTAATGCTACTCCGACCGAAAAAGGTTTTCCTTGCTTGTAAAAAACTCAAATCTAATGAGTCGAAACCTAAAATTTGACTCGAACCCCAATCCAAAGATGAATTGAATTCCAACAACGACAAGATCACCGCCAAACTAGTAAGTCTAATTTGAAAATTGTGCAAAAAGAAGAAAGAATTCCGCAAATATGAGATCAAAAAGGTGATCCAAATAGAAGACAAGAAGTCAAGTCTGAACACTAGTATACAAGGAAAATCAGGTGTAATATACTACAATTATAACAAGAAAGGGCACTTCAAGTCAGCATGTCTGAATCTAAAAGGAGAAAGAAGCAAATGAGAAAGAAGTCCCTGAAAGCTACGTGAGAAGAATCGTTATTAGAAGAATCAGAAGAAGAGGAACAAGCCTAAGCAAGCTTTCTCGCACTACCAGCACATCAATAAGTAATCAACTCGGAGTCCAAGACTGAGATCGAAGTCAAGTTTGAGTCAAAAGTCGAGTCCGAGAGAAGCCATAAATCCGTATCTGTTTCTAAAGGGCCAAACAACACTATAAGTTCTCCTCTAGTAAATAAGTTGTACAATTTAATAAATTATTTGATGCACAAATTGGCTAAGTCTAATTCTCGGGTCAAGTTACTCCAAAAGGAGGTAACATCTCTTAAGGAAGTGACAAACCTAAGTCCTTTGACTGATCAAGTTCAAAGTGCAACTTCAACTAAAGTCTAACAACTTGAGGAAGAAAATTTTACTTTGAAAAGTCAAATCAAATAACTTAAGAGTTCATTGGAATGATTTACCTTGGGTTCCAAGAATCTTGATATGATTCTTGGAAAACAAAGTGTCATATACAATAGATCCAAACTAGGATATAAAGCTAATTCTCGCTTTAAATCGTATCTATTAATTGTAAATAGAAATAGAAACCAAGTCTAAGCATGAGTCCCTAAATCAAACTTGACTAATTAAATTGGATCAAATCAATATTGGATCCCCAAGGGTTAAATTTATTACCAAGATAGACCATATCGAGATTATAATCCAGGGGAACCAATAAAAAAACTATTTTTGTAATTAGATAAACCTGATTGTTTGTTTGATTTACTGCTTCAATATGCTTAGTTTAATTTTTGCTTAAGTTAGAATGGTCAGATAAAGACTTAGGCTTGATTGAGACTTGCTCAACCTAGTACCAGGGTGAGACAAGATAATAGTATGTTAGGAAAGCTTAGTCTAGGAGTCAAGTAGGGTAAGATGTACCCTATTTGGTCTACTTAGCTAAATGAAACTAACCGAAGCTACCTCATCACATCCTAAACTAGTTTGACTAAGGTTTTTCAATAGGAAAATTAAATATACAATTTCTTAAAAAATCTTTCTCTAGAAGTGGTCATTGTTCTGATACCCAAGAAGACCCCTATGTCTCACCATAGTTAAGAAGCTAATTTTTGAAATGTATATTTAATTGACCAATAATTTAACCTGAATCTAACTCAAATATCATTCAATCCTTAGAATTCAAATTAAATTAATAAAGATAAAATTATTAATCATCTCACAATACTTATATGATTCCTATTTGAAAACTTAGAAATGAGTGAGATGCTAAGGTTAAAATTAGTTTGATTAAACCAACATAATTCAATTCAGCTTTAATCTAATTCAATTTAATTTTTAATTAATCTAATTCAATCTAATTCTTAATTAATCTAACTCAATTTAACTTTTAATCTAATTCAATCTAATGTTTAATTAATCTAATTCAATCTAATTTTTAATTAATTCAACTCAACTTTTAATCTAATTCAATTTAACTAATCTAATTCAATTTAATTTTAAATTAATTTAACTTTAATTCAACTTAGTTGATCTAATTCAACTTAAACATAATTAATTTTTATTTTCAAAAATTCAATCTTCTAAACTTAAATTAATTTTCAAATTTTAATTAATTAATTCACTTAATTTATTAATTCAAACACAATATACTAATCTAAGTTAATTAATTCTAAATTAATTGATCAAATTCACTTAATTAAACTAACTATTTAATAAATCTAATATCCTAATCAAATTAACCTAATATTATATACTTAATCCAATTAATTTTCCAACCTTAAAAAATTAATTACACAAGATAAAATTTAAACTAAAAACTTAATTATATTTTAAAAAACTCAACCAATGAATTTCATCTCACAAATATATGATAGGAATACATTTTTTTTTTAAAAAAACTCAACCAATCTAAATGGGCGAGATGAAATAATTTAGTGAATTCAATCAATCTATCTTAAATTTCTAAAAGTTAGATCAAATTAAAATACTTTATGAGTAGGAACATAAAAAATTTAGACCAATAGATGTTAGATAGTAGATGCTCCAGACGCATGACTGGAGATTGATTGAAGTTCAACAAGTTAAAACTCAAAAAATGATAATCCCAATTAGCCTCATTGACTATCTTTGGGGATGACTGGCCCGGTCCCACGGAAGTTTTCCACCGATCACCAGGGTAAATCGGGAAGCGCACGCAGCGGCCAGCCCAGAAGCCCAGCATCCTTTGATTACACCCCCCATTTGGAGGAAAAATTCCTATAAATACGTCATAGCTGGGGTTCTAACCGCAGGTGCCTGGGAGACAACCTAGATGTCCTACAGCAACACCATGGCCCCGAGGACAATAAGTTAAAACTCAAGAACTTAGGGTCTGTTGTATTTGACAACAATGAAAAACTTAAAGTAATTAGAAAATGTAACATTGAGCTAAACTCCAACTTTATTATTCACAAAATATAGTTTGTAGATAATTTTGAGTTTAACTTGTTGAGTGTTAGTGAACTATATGACTGAAGTAACTTAGTAACATTTTCTAACTAAGAATTCTTAATTAAAAATATCAAAACTCCTAAAATAACCCTTAAAGGGATTTGAAAGAATAATATTTACATAATAAATTTACCCAGCTCATCAACTAAGTATCAACTAACTCAACATGAAAAAACTAGTTGCGACACAAGAGACTAGGTCACACTCATTTAAAACTAATCTTAAAAATAAGTCAAAATAAATTAGTTAAAGGTCTACCTAAATTGAAAATCTAGAATATACAATCCGTAATACATGTCAACAAGGAAAATAGACCAATCAACTCATAAATCAAATACAAATCAAACTAATTCCATACTTAAACTGTTACATCTAGACCTATTTGATTCACATGGGGCTAAGTCATTAAGTGGAAACCAATACTGCTTAGTAATAATTAATGACTACTCAAGGTTCACTTGGGTAAAATTCTTAAAAATCAAAGATGAAACCTTTGAAATATTTAACACTTTATGCAAACTAATCGAAAATGAAAAGGATATTAAAGTAAAAAGGATAAGAAGCGATCATAGAGGAAAATTTGAAAATCATAGATTTAATGAATTTTGCCAGACAAATGGATATCTCCATGAATTTTTATGCCCTAGAACTCCTCAAAAAAAAAATAGAGTAGTAGAAAGAAAGAATAGGACTTTACAAGAAGCAACTGGAACCATGCTAAATGAATATAACTTAACTCATCAATTTTGGGTCGAGACAATTAGTACAACCTACTATATTCAAAATAGAATTTTAATTAATAAACAGCATAATAAAACTTCTTATGAAATATACTATAATAAAATACCAAACTTTTGTTACTTAAGGGTATTTGAATGTAAAGTACACATATTAAATACTAAAGACTACTTAGGTAAATTTCAATCTAAGTCAACCACTAGAAGTTTCTTAGGATATTCAACAACTAGTAGGGTGCATAAAGTCTATAATAAAAGAATTCTAAAAGTTGAAGAAACAACTAATATCATTTTTGATGAAGACAATTATATTAAGGATAATCTCGTCAAACCAAATAATGAACAAGTTATTAGAAATCTAGAAGATGATAAACTATTTAGAAGAACCAAGTATTAATCCTAACCAAGTAGCTCTAGAATAAGAATCAATCACCCAGTTGATCAAATTTTGAATGATCCAACTCTAAGAGTTAGAACTCAATTTTCATATAGAAACTTAAGTTAAATAGACCTAATATCCAAGATTGAACCTAAATGTATAGAAGAAGTCTTACTTGATCTTGATTGGATTATATATATACAAGAAGGATTAGCCCAATTTGAAAGAAGTAAAGTATGAGACTTAATATCTAAACTTGAAAATAAATCAATCATTAACACAAAGTGGGTCTTTAGGAACAAATTAGATTAAAAAGGAGAAATTGTTAAGAATAAAGCCAGATTAGTAGCTAAAAGATTTAGTCAAGTTGAAGAGCTTGACTATGATGAAACTTATGTACTAGTGGATAGACTTGAGTCCATTAGGATGCTTCTAGCTTATGCAGCACACAAAAGATTCAAGTTACATCAAATAGATGTAAAGTCTGCATTTCTTAATAGATTTATTAAGAAAAAAGTGTATGTAGGTCAACCACCTAGATTTGAAGATCTAGATCACCCAAATCATGTCTTTAAACTCAAAAATGCACTATATGGATTAAAAAAAGCACCCAAAGTCTAGTATGAAAGTTTATCAACTTACTTAATTTCTAAAGGATTCATCCAAGGATAAATTGACCCAACCATATTTGTTAAATCTTTAAAAAAAAAAAAATATTTATAACTCAAATATACGTAGATGACATATAATATGGGTTAGGTTTAGTAGGTCCTCGGTGGAAAGGAGAAAGAAGATAGTAGAATTAAGCAAGCGTGAATATCGGTCAGGGTAATATGCTTAAGAAAAATAGGTCAATATCGGCCGGGATAATATGCTTCAGAACAATAGGGCAATATCAGCCGGTATTATACCTTGAGGAAGGTTGGCCAAATATCAGTCAGGATAATATGCTTCAGAACAATAGGTCAATATCGATCGGTATTATACCTTGAGGAAGGTTGGCTAAATACCGGCTGAGTTTACACGTTTAGGATAGATAAGCCAAGATTGTTTGAATTAGTACATCT
>JBBMJZ010000060.1:11246755-11259354 GCA_037833815.1 Zingiber zerumbet
CCACATCAACATGGTCCGAGTGCCCGGAATGGGCCTATATAAAGGCTTTCGACCAAGAGCTTCAAAACATCAATGATTATGACTTTTATATTCAAGTGTTGCTCCGAAAAGATTCCAACAACACTGAAAAGCTGCTCTGAAGTTCACAGAATAAAGATTGCATTTTGTTTCCTTCTGTTTGTCGGTAACTTTATTATTTCCATTTCATGTACTCAACGCTTGTTTCACTTTTTGCGAACTAATAGTGATTTCCCAACGAAAACACTCGACGAGTGCGGGCCTTGGAGTAGGAGTCATTGAAAGCTCCGAACTATGTAAAACTTGGCCTTGTTAGCATTGTATTTTATGCTTTCACTGCGTACCTATTTTTAGTGGTGATTTTTTCGACGAATGCTATTCACCCCCCTCTAGAGTCTTCTGATCCTATAAATCTCTGACAAGGTAAGCTCTCTTTCTCTCTTCTCTTCCATCTCTAACAGCTAGGCCGTCAACGAGACCCTATGACTTCCCTCGTCCGGCTGTGGGACGCTGCGGCTGGCCTTGGGTGGCTGCGAGAGCTCACTACTACCCTTGTCCTACTGAGGTAGGGCATGACGGGGCTTGGCTGACCATGGGAGGGTTTGCTCGGTGATGGCGGGCCTTGGCCGACCGTGATGGGGCTTGGCTGGCCATGGCAGGCTACGCTGGCCGCAGGAGGTTGTGTCGCCCTTGGCCGGCCTTGCCCAGCACACGCTGGCCTTGGGAGGCCTTGCCTAGCCTTGGTAGGCCTTGGTCGGCCAGCCTTTGTAAGCCGAGACTTGTCAGCTGAGCCCGACCTTATAATATTGTTTGCTACAGCCTATTTGTGTTTCTCAATCTGTATATTTGACTATGTAATATTGTTTCTGCAAGACTATATTAGATGTGTTTGGAGAGACACTCGACGTCTTTGTTGACCTCTATTAGGTATATCTACACCTATGACTTTAATTACTAATAATGACATTAATATACTATTTCAGGTTATTGATTTTATTTGTTATATTATCATTGAATTTGTATGTGAACTAAATACATATTGACCATTAGTATCATATCTAGTTTTTTTGTGTAGTAATTTTTATTCATATTATAATAAATTGGAAATAGGCAAAATGCAAAATGAAAGAAGGTGAATATATAAAAAGAATTTACTTGATCCTCGGGGTTTAATTGATAAGTTTATAACTAGGTTGACCCAAATTTTGAATTTTGCATCTAATCAAGTTAAGCATATGGATGACAATAAGATAAGATATTCGTGCAGAAAGTGTCGCAATAATAAATTTTTACACTACGATAAAGTTGAAGAACATCTTTATAGATTTGTTTTATCTCAAATTACTATAATTGGATATCTCAAGGTGAATTGTTCATATCAGATGAGGATTATGAATGAAACACATAAGTTTCAGTTAGTGGTGATCAGAGTTATTATAATAAATTAAATCCATATCAGAGGATGATAATTAATACAGTGGGTTATAATTTCAATCCCAACACGTGGTGCAAGTTCAAGATATCCTCCAACAGTTGAAGAAATTTTTACTACGTGTACATCACCGTTGGAGGAGGTAGAAGTATCAGATGTTGATAAAACATATCTTTAATTTCAAGAAGTGTTGAGTAATGCTAATGAATCATTGTGGCTTGGTTGTGACAGTCACACTAAATTATCTTTCACCATAAGATTGTTGAATGTCAAGGCAAAGCATATTATATCACAAGATTATTTTAATATTGTGTTCAAGTTATTGGAGAGGTATTGTCGCGTGATCACATACTGCCCAATGGTTTTTACAGTATAAAAAACTTGTAAAATAATTAGGTCTTCTGGTGCAAAGAATTGATGTTTGCAGAGATGGTTGTATGTTGTATTGGAGAGTTGTTGAAAATGTAGATGTTTATAAATTCTATAATCAAGCTAGGTGAGTACTAGAGGGAATCAACAACGATGTAAAGCATACAGTCAGATGTTTTATTTGCTTTTAACTCCTAGGTTATAAAGACTTTAAGCATCAAAGGCAACTATTGAACACATGACATGCATCAAACATAAGAGGGGATAATGTGTCATCCATCAGATGTAGAGGCATAGAAAAATTTTGATAGAATATATCCAAAATTTGTAAAGGAAATTCGAAACATTAGATTAGGTCTCTGTGTTGATGGTTTTGCTATGTTTGGAAAATTAGGAAAAAATGGCTAGTTATCATAACTTTGTATAATCTTCCACCTGGGATATGCATGGAAACACCCAATATATTTTTAACATTGGTTGTGCCTGCCCCACAAAATCTGAAGAAATTAATAGATGTTTATATGCAAACACTTATTGTAAAACTGAAACAATTGAGATGAAGGTTTTCCTACAAACGATGTTCATACTAATAAGATGTTTATAATGAAGGCTACTCTTCTTTGGACCATAAATAACTTTTTGGCTTATGGTATGCTATCCGGTTGAAGTACCACTGGGATCTTAGGATGCCCAATATGTATGGAGAGATCAAAGTTAATCAGATTGAAACATGAGAAGAAACTAAGTTATTTTGATTACCATAGATAATTTTTACCATCAAATCATAATTTCAAAAGAAATAAAGATGAATTCACTAAGAATAAAATTAAAATAACACCTCTGCCATTCAGATTAACTGTGAACATATTTGGTGGTGAGTGGTTAACTTTCCATCTATTATTAAAGAACCGCATGATACAACATATGAATATGGAAGTACACATAAATGGAATCAATGAAGTACATTTTAGAATTTACCATATTGGTTTAGTTATTTGATTTATCATAATCTCGATGTAATGCATATTGAGAAGAATATTTTTGATAATCTGATAAATACAGTGATGGATATGAAAAACCAAAGACAACCTGAATGTAAGAAAAGATATGTGACTTTTTTGTAAAAGACTCACTCTTGATGTCGATGATAATAGTAGGGGATCAAAGCCAAAGACCATTTATATATTGAATAAGGATCAGACATGTGTTGTTTGTGAATGGTTGAAATTATTGAAATTTCTAGATGGGTATGTCTCTAATCTTGGAAGATGTGTGTCGATACGAAGGAATACAAATTAATTGGTTTGAAAAGTCATGACTGCTATATAATCATGCAGAGACTCATTACTATTACTTTTAAGAAACTCTTACCAAATTTATTACAGAGTTAAACATTTTTCTACATAATATTTACTCTACAATTTTAAGACATTTACACATGGAGAGGTTAGAAAAAGATATTTCAATCATTTGAAAAAGAAATTTCCACCTTCATTTTTTACATGATATGCGTCAATAATAAGATTTTATTATGAGACATCTTCAGTTTAGTTATGCTCTAAGTCAGATTTCTCTCAGTTCTGGTGATAATAGTGGCAACGATGATGATGGTAATGGTTCTTCATGACTTTTGTATAAATATTATTTGTCTCATAATTATTTTTGAATATTAATTATTTGATTGTGAACGTTTTATTTTTCTATTTTTTATTAGTACTGTTAATTTGTTTGAAACATAATTGGTGAGACTAAGGCGAGTACAAAATGAAAATAAATGTTGGAAGAAGTAAGTATTAAGTTTTGTGTTCATATATAGTATTTTCTTTCTTGTTATCAATGATATTGTTTGTTTGATTATTTTGATGATGGAAAAAGTGTTTCTTATGGAAAAATATGACGAATTTGGTGATGTATGAATGTTAGATATTAGATATGTATGGATTGACTTGTTTAAAACTTCTTGTAAAATGTTAAATACTGGGTGATGTATGAATTTGATGTGATGTTAGATAATTTGCTGTATGATTTTATTTTGATGTTAAATTATGATTTGGTTGAATATATGATATGTATGTTGTTAGATATGATGGGTTGGACGTATGTATATGATGTGTATGAATTTATTTGGTGTTAAATAGGTTTGAAATTTTTTGTATTAACACGATACCATGGAGAAATAGTTATTTTTAGGTAAATTTTTGCGTTTTGATGTATATTTATCGTAGAATTTGTGATGAATCTATGGATTTGTTGCCGGTAATATATTCATGAATTTCTCTAAAGTTGGCGACGAATCCCAAAATTCTTTGTCAAATTAGTGACGAATTTCTAGATTTATCGCTAAAATCAGGGATAAATTTCTAGATTCATTGTTGATTTCAGCAACAAATTTTAGGGTTCATTGTCGATTTTAGCAATGATTTTAGATTTGTCACCGAAATTGGTGACGAATTTGAAGATTCATCGTAAAATTTGGTGATGAATATTGGGATTCATCATTGAATTCGCTAGATTTGAATTTAAGATTTGACGATAAAATCAATTTTCATTGTAAAATCTATAATGAAAATTGAATTAGTCACTGAATTTGGCATAAAAAATTTCATCGCAGAAATGTGCTTGTCAATTTTACAATGAATTTTATTTTTGTTGTAAACTTCCAACTAATTAGTGACTAAAATTAAATTCACCTAAAATTTATGACAAATATATTATTTTGGTCCTAGAGTTTGGGGACAACTTTTCTACCATGAAAATTTCTTCGTCATAATTTTGTCATAAAATTCATCTCAAAAAATATTTTTTTAGTGATTTGTAGGGTTTAAACTCACCCAACATAAATCTTTTGAATTTCAATCCTTTAATTACCAATATAATCTTATATTTAAGGAGAGCAGAAGAAAGCATATTAATTTGACCCTTACGTCTTCACACTGAAGAATAAGAAGATTTATTTCTCCAATTAGATGAGGAGTCCACGTCAGTCCAACTTTTAATTAGCATGCGCAGGGAGTTAAAAATCCCCAATTCCATAAAATAAATTATATAAAAAATAGTGACAGTTCAATTGAGATTTTTATAGTGGGTCCACCCAACGACAGAACATGTGCAAGCTGTTGCTCCATAGATTCGCAAATATCTTACCACTATCTTTCATACAAATGTTGACAAAGATACACTTTCTTTCTTTCTTTCTTCCCTCATGATAGTCGAAGCAGATTTTGACTCTACTACTGCAACTTTAGCAACTTTAATCTCTCCGGGCTTTTCACGTGATGTGCTTGTCTCCCTAGGAAAAGCGAACGAGCAAATCATGGCATCTACGAAAAATCTAAACCGCTACCACACTTCTCCCATTTTCAACCCCACCTCTCTTCTCTTTTCATTTAATTTCGCTTTTAGACGTGAAATTTCATTTTTTTTCATATTATCAAACAAAAATTCAGGAGTCCGTACAGCGACGGCCGCACGTCCACATCTCGCCACCGGCCAATGCCTTTTTCGTTTAATCATAATAAATATTTTTGTCTAGTGAAAATATTTCTTTTCCTTTATTTTAGTAAAATATTAATCAAACTTTAAATTTTTTTATATAATTATATTAAACATTTTAAAAATTTTAATTTAAAATTCATATAAAATACACTTTATGTAATGGGCCGCCAAAATCAAAAGGATTTTGTTTTTCAAATCAAAGGTAGTGCCATCCTACTTCAAAAAGTACCCTATTTTATTATTCTTACTTAATTGTTCTATAATATTATTTATACTGTTCTAATTATTACCTCTCATTTAAATTCTGACTAATATTTTTAATTTTATATCTGTTATAATTAAATGATAGATGAACAAAGTTAATACTATAATATAAATATATATATATATTTTAAAAAATAAATAGTTATTATAATAACTATCCGTCTGACCGAGTAAGTTAGAGTAAGTTAGATGAGAGATAACAAACAATACTAAAGAACGTTGAGTAATGATACAAATGAGTAGAATATCGTTTTGATGCAAATTATAAAAATGAGGCGATTCATTTTGGAAAAAAACATCATTATGCACTAGATCCTTTCGTATAAATCCATAAACGATGCCATTCCAACCACGTAGTGTTTCCGTGCGTACTAGATAAGCTCCGACCACGTTAAGCGTTACGTACCCGCGACCGTCGCCCGCCATTAATGCCGCCACCGCATCGTGCCATCTCATCTTCTGAGCCAAACACCGTCTGTGATAGTCATCCAGTACATAAAAGCAACGTATCCTTACAGTCCACGTGGCTATAATTTAATGGAGATGTAGGAGACAGTGTAGTTTGTATAAAACAGAGAATCCTCAAGCGACCCTGCGCTCTCTTTTCTCCACACTACAGTGGGGAGTCAACAACGCCGAAGGTGGGAAAGGGAAGGAAAGTACACACAGCGGGTGAAGACACCTCGCGGCGTCGCCTTCCCTGTGCTCTGCTTGCTTTCGCCACGCCAAATCTCTACCTCGTCGCTGAATCCGTGGAGCTCCCGTTTGGAGGTCCGCAAGTCTGTGAATCGTCTTTTTATTGGTCAGGACTCAGAGAGGAAATCGCTTTTTGCGTTCGCTTGCTGGAACGTTTGATAGGCAGGGAAAGGGAATCTCTTTGCAGATCGGTGAGGACTCTTCTCGTTGAGCTGTGTAGGGAAGGGGGAGAAAGAGGCTGAGCCGATCTCATTACTGTTTTACGAATTGTGATGGGGAATTGCTGGTGTGCTCGGGCAAAAGGTGAGAATCCCTACCAGATCTTACCTTTGGGCTTCAATTAGTAGTGTAGGATGCAAATGTTTGAGATTTTCTAGTGCTTTCCTTATTTTTTGGATTTCACGCTTCTAAAGATTGTTGTTTGTCGTACTTTCTAGGTTAGTTTGTAGTGGAGTTGATGAATTTTGGGGTGTTTCTTTCTTTGGCAGCAAAGTACAGAGAACAATTACGAGTTCTAAAAGTTACAATAGTCTAAAGTTAGCTCCATCTTTTGCTACAAAATATCTTGTTGTCTTTTCCAATATTGTTTAAGATGTGCCATGTTTGGATCCATTGCATCTTCTGGCAAACTCTTTTTCCACACATTATAATGGCCAACTTTTGTTGTTTTCTTACATCTTCTCCTCTTGATTTCATTTTGCAGGACATCTAACTTTATGCCTGTGTCTGAACTATAACAAAAGTAACAGAGATATAAATAAGTTAAGTGGTTCTAGCAGCAAGGTCTCTGCGGCGTCAGGGTCTCTCACTCCCCGCAGTGAGGGTGAAATCTTGTTGTCAGCAAATGTAAAGAGGTTTACCTTCAGTGAATTGAGAACAGCCACCAGGAACTTTAGACCGGATAGTGTGGTTGGGGAGGGAGGCTTCGGTTCAGTGTTTAAGGGGTGGATCGATGAGCAGACGCTGACACCAACGAGACCTGGCAGTGGTGTGGTTATTGCAGTGAAGAAGCTCAACCAAGAAGGCTTTCAAGGTCACAGAGAATGGTTGGTGAGTGTCATTTCTGAGTGCATATGTTCCTTACTCAGTGCCTGCATTTTGTATGCCTCTTAGAATTTATGAACAACACATGTGAGATTGTTAGCAATCCTGCTATGCGTTCTGCAAAACATCATACATTTTTTATCTGATTAAGTCTGCAAATCTTGTTGCAGGCAGAGGTGAACTTCCTCGGCCAGCTGTCTCATCCTCATCTTGTGAAGCTGATTGGATATTGCCTAGAGGATGAACAACGACTTCTTGCCTATGAGTTTATGCCTAGAGGAAGCTTAGAGAACCACCTCTTCAGGAGTAAGTATACCCATTTTATCAGTATGCTGTCCATTATGTAGATGTAATACAGTGTAATTCTATAAAGATCACACCTTTCTTCTCATAGATAGATCTCCATGTAATGGAGGAACATTCCTCTCATCATCTCCAACTGATTCAGGGGGTTCTTATGTTCAACCACTCTCTTGGAAACTGCGTATGAAGATTGCCCTTGGAGCAGCAAAAGGGCTTGCATTTTTGCATAGTGACACAGCAAAAGTGATATATCGTGATTTTAAAGCTTCTAATGTGCTTTTAGATTCAGTAAGTGTCTTTCTTTCTTTTTTCGTCTATATTTCAAATCTGATGCAATCTCTAACTCATTATTTTATTTATGGATTTCAGAACCATAATGCAAAACTTTCTGATTTCGGATTGGCAAAAGATGGTCCAACAGGTGACAAAAGTCATGTATCTACAAGGGTCATGGGAACTTATGGATATGCAGCTCCTGAATATCTTGCAACAGGTAATCTTCTTGCACAAGATGGATACTACTCTTCTTGTTTGAGGAAGTTTAAGTAGTAATATGGTTTATAAATAATGAACCAGTTATTTCTTATGCCACTTAGTTATGGCTTGCCTAATGTTCAAACATTTTTTAGTTGTTTTCTCATTTTCCATTCACACATTGGTGTCTTCTGTTAACTTTCAAGCTTAGATGGATCCATTTTTGTTCACACCTTATTGAATTCTCATGTGGAGCATGTTCAATTTGCGAAGTTGCTGTATATCCATGTTGATTTAGCTAGTCTCATATGTCAACATCATGTTGATTCTAGATGTACATAAAAGATTAGCAGATAGATTATTTCTAAAGTAATATAACCTCAACGTCAAAATTTCAGATGTATCATTACCATTTTTGCATTTACTGGATATATTGGACATAATATGGTTGTCAAGATAGATTTGTCTGTGTTATGGGCTAATCAATCCAGTGGGTAAATAGCCTAGCTTATTCTATTATCTTAATCTGTTTCTTGTTTTCCTTACAAATTGATCGGACAAAGCTTATGCATGTCATATATGATTGATGTTTGAGCATGAAAATGTACTGATGGAAGTTTCTTTTTATTTCCATTATGAAAGGCCATTTGACTTCCAAAAACGATGTGTATAGCTTTGGAGTTGTTCTCCTAGAGTTATTGTCTGGTCGACGTGCTGTGGACAAGAACCGTCCAACAGGAGAACAAAATTTGGTGGAGTGGGCGAAGCCTTTCCTTACAAGCAAGAGAAGGATATTTCGTGTCTTGGACACGCGCTTAGGAGGGCAGTACGCTCTTGCAGGAGCACAAAAGGCTGCCACCCTTGCCCTCCAGTGCTTATCCATGGAAGCAAGGCGCAGGCCAACCATGGACCAAGTGGTAACTGCCCTGGAACAGCTTCAGGATGCTAAAGACATCGCCCGAAACCCTCACAGTGAACACAAGTTGAGTCTTGTAAAGCATCCGTAATAAGAAGATTCACCCCAGTTGTTTTGTAGAAGATCAGATGAAATTTCCCTAGGAAAGGTTGCTAAACCCATCACTGCAGCTTCCCCTTATTATACCAAGTGAATAAAACCTCAAAATGTCATCTCATATCTCGTGAGCAAATCTATGCCCCCTGACTGTGTACAGCTCTCTCTCTTGTTCGTCATCTTCTCGATGGTGAGTCTATAGCACTCGCCACTCGGTTGACTAGGCGAAGCTATTGGTTTCACCATTTGATTTTGCTAGTGTATTTGGCGTTTGGTTGTGTGTTAATGGATGGTTCACTTTGTGCTTCAGTTACTTTTGCTCTACCAATGGAGTGCTTACCTAACTATGAGACTAAATATGTAGCCTATGGAGTCACTGGTCATTCAATATAAGCTTTTCTTTTTTATTATGCTAGAAAATTTTACCTATTATAAAATAAATGCATTTGTTCAAATCTTATCCGATTAGTTTTGGAGGTAGTTGATTTTCTCTCTACCGAGTATATTTTTAGAGTATAATTTACACCTATTTAAAAGTAGAATTCTAATTGCACTTAATGCTCAGCACATTTCTACGGACTGAAATAAATATTGTTTATGGAAATGAGAATTATTTGTTTGGGTTGACTTTTCTGGCAATTTCGGGGAAAGGAAACGGATGGTATATCATATTTGTGTCGACAGAAATGAGAACGTTTTAGAGCTCCACATGATGATTGGAAACCTTAGTGGTAGGGGTGTAAATAGGTCAAGTTGTTCGTGAGTTATTTGAGTCTTGATTTTAAAAAAATTTATTCAAATTTATTTGATTAAATTAACAAGTCAAGCTGAAGTTTGATTTCACAAGATTAAAAATATTATTGAGTCGAACTCGAATTTAACAGTATTTGATTCGTAAGGTTACAAACATATTAGTTTAAAGACTCACGAACATGTTTATTAAAAGACTTATTTATATATAGAGAGAAGTGATCTACTAGACACCTAGCGTGCACGCCAACACTGGCGACATGAGTGCACGTGAGGCACTTAAAAGTGATTTGTGCTCGATTATATGCCTAAAGCTCGAGTTTGTTTAATGATTTGAAAATGATATGTTAACGAGCCGAGCTTGAACTAAGTTCGTTTAACTTTTAAACGGGCTATTTTTAAATTGAGTTCAAGTTGTTCACGCACTATTTAATTTCAATATGAACTGAGTTCGAATTTAAGAATTAAAACTTGAATTGAACTTGAGCTAAGCTTGAGCTTAGCAGGCTCTGCTTCTCTGCCACGGCCTGCCCGTGTCTAGTGGCACGGGTCATGGAACATTCGGCCGCCTCGCCACGGGCGCCACTGCCAGTGGCACGACCCGTGGCAGGTTCTAGTTCCTTGCCACGACTTGGTCATGCCTAGCAGCAAAAGCCGTACCATTTCGGCTGCCTCGCCACAAGCGTCCGTGCCTAATGGTATGGGCCGTGGCCCTCGAGATCTACACCTTAACGCTTGACACAGGCCCCCCGTGCCTAGTGGCACGACCCATGTTGGGCAATAGTGTCCAGCACCTATAAAAGGGGATTCGCCCGATCGGACTGGGATCTCGATCAGGGGTCATCCATGAACCCCAAGGAGGCTGAGGAATCTTCGAAGCGTTCCGGAGTCATCTATACATCAAGGATCCATTGGGAGCAGTTAGGAGGAAGATTCATCGAGTAACTTGAGCATTTCTTTCCCTTCGTTGTTTTCTCTGAATTCAAAACTGTTTGATTGAGATTGTTAATCATATTTGCTAGTTGTAACCTCTCATTTATGAATTTCTCGAATTCTAGAATTAGGGAGTAACCTCTATGTGATGTAGACACTAATCTTCGATCTATGCATGTTTTATTATCATGTTTCAATGATGCATTGGATTGTGATATGGATATACTATTTTAACCCGATCTCAACACCAAAAGTACGAGATTAGTATTCCACGAGTGTTTGAGGATGAACCAAAAGGAGAACCTGACCCTCCGACCCATAGAAAATCGAGACACGGAGAGTCGGATACGAAAGTTCAACCTAGTATGCCGCGAGGAACCCTAGGTGATCATAGAGCTTAATAGATCAAACCAAATTCATTGTCATATAGTAGGAAAAGAGTGTAATTAGGGGTCGTGGGATCTAGTGACAGGGTTCCCCTTAGGTTATGATTGCTAATTATGACTCTTTCAAAAGTAGATAATGATTAGGGTTAATATGTCATTGTAGAATTAAAAGTTTATATCGGATACCTTAGGATTATCTACCAACATAACCCAATATTGAGAACAAGAATTGAGACATAGATCAAGTGCTAGCTAGCATGGAGGTGAAACCGAAATCCTAGGATTATTTTCTATGACTGTCTTTCATCTGCCTTCTTTGCACTTCCCTTTATGATCATGATCTATCTTCCTGCTTTGATCACGCATTGCATTCTTGTTTGGATCACACTCTGTCTTTCTATTATGATCTCACTCTGATTTCCTTCTCTAAAGAAAATCTTTGTTGGAACAGTCGTTTGAGCTTTCGGGCGTCGTAGAGGCATTTTCTGAACAGCTTTGATGAAGCGAAGGTTGTTCGTTGTGTTGTTTTGAAGCTTCTGGTAGAGGCTGCTTATATAGCCAGTTCCGGGTGCCCGGAACCCCTCCGGGCGCTTGGGCCACATGACTCGGCCACTCCGCGCACACCGCATCAGCTTGCAGATAAGTTTTGGGTTAGGGGTGCTTGGACTGACTCTGGGCGCCTGGAGGAGCTCGGGGCACCCGGAGCCTTCTCGGCGCCCTTCTCGACGCCTGGACTCCGGGCGCCCGGATCCCTTCTGAGTGCCCGGATCCCTTCTGAGCGCCCGGACCTGCTTTCTCCAACAACTTCATTTTCTGTAAAATAAAGTTAGTTTAGGCAAAAACAATATATTAAATATTAGATTTTGACAGCACCCGACTGTCTAATTCTGACTTTAAGTTTTGTCGAAACTTTAGGTCGAACCGACGCTTACTGTTCCCTCTTCCGGGAACGCGTCCTCACCTACTTCTCTTGGGAGAAGTTACCTGTTGTTAGTCTGGTCCTTCCGACCGAATGGACTTTTCCTTTGCGTCCGATGCTTCCAATCTTCATGCTGGGCGTTCGCTCCACGACCCGTCCAGTCTTCCACCTGGTTCGCAACACTTGGATTTCAATCTAGAGTCCTCGACTCTAGGATTTTTGCCCGAAGCCTTCGACCCACCAAGATTTTCCGCTTAGGGTTACCACTCCCTATGTAAAATACCTAAAAAGGGCGGATAATCATAAGGAAAATTTTTCGGAATTTTTGGAAATTTTTCGAGAATTTTTCGGATCTCGTATGGACGAGTTTACGGGGATAAAAGTGGGTCCCGAAAAGACCTATTTAGGCTTACCCATTTAAGTGAGGAATTGTTTAATTTTCTTCTTCTTCTTCTTCTTCTTATTATTCTTATTATTATTATTATTATTATTATTTCCACCACT
>JBBMJZ010000060.1:11307552-11324647 GCA_037833815.1 Zingiber zerumbet
GAGAAGAGACAAGTGGATTAAGGAGATTTTAGTTGTGTTATATTTATAGGGACAAGTGGATGTTGTTTTTGTTAACGAATCAATCAAATCAAATAATTTATTATTATTTTTCCTTAACAGCGCTCAACTCAAATTACTCCATATATATCAATCTTCTTTTTTTTTCTAACGTATATTTAAATTTATTTTAGGAAATAATTTTATAAATGTACAAAATTTTGATTACAGTTTATGAGGCGACTAGTTATAGTTTTCATTATATTTTTTCTCGTTGACATTAACCAAATTACTTAAAAACTAATTTTTATATGCATAAATCCTGCATAATTTGTTATTTTTTTTCCTTAATAGCGCTCAAGTCAAATTACTCCATGTATTTTTTTTCGTCACTTATATTCAAATTTACTTTAGGAAATAATTTTATAAATGTATAAAATTTTGATTATAAACCGTTTATGAGGCGAAATTAAAAGGTGGACTACTTATAGTTTTCATTATTTTATTTTTTTTTCCAAATTCCTAGTATACTAACGGTAATCTTTATATTACTAATAATAGTGATCTAATTAAAATAATTTGGACAAAGTTACTTTACAATATTTTAATATAAAATGTATAGTAATTTTAATAAATTAAATTAAAAAATATTAAGTTGATTTACTTTAATATGTTATAATAATGATTTATAGAGACACTTGCCATTTATGATGATTTAAAATAGAACTTTTTTTTTTTTAAAAAAAAAAAAGATTTAGATTTAACACTCTCACAGATATAACAAGATGGAGAAAGTATACAGCCAGAGGCTTCAAGAACATGCTGTAGCGATATTGATCATGGGGCCAATCTTCTGGCTCATTGGTTCCGTCCACAACGTTTGTCAACTGATTTACGAGGCGGCAAATGTCCATGTTCATATCTAAATAAGTGTGTTCAGCTTCCTCTGGTAGTGGGAAGCTTGTTGTTCTTGGTTGCCGGAGTTTTCAATGATCATGGGGTGTTTGATTCAATCCATTTAATGGTGATACTGATCATTTGTCACAAATTAAACCTACTTTTGCTTATCCAGTTTCCTCGTGGGCAGGGGCATGCTTGGATTTGACTCTGCTTATCCGGCAGTGTTCTGTTCTTCACTGGGGATTGATGAATGCTGTCAGAGTGATCGCGATGCAGAGAATGGAGAGAGTGACCATTGATATGCTTCGAAGATCTGCATGATCTGTTGGAGAAGAAAAGACTGCATGCGTTAGCTACCATTATTGATACATGAAAGCAACAAGAAGAAAAATCTGCATTGCCTAAGGAACGCCGCACCACCAAGCCAAGCATTTGAGATGTTTATCGGTTACATAAACATTATTAAATTTAAAAGGAGGATTACTAGTGCTAACAGCGATTAGATTTAAAAGTGTCTCATACACATCCCTCTTCTTCGGGTATAGACTTGCTGACAAATTCAGCCATTGCTTTCAGAGCTCCTTGTTCAGCTTCATCCCAGTTGACTGTTGTTGCTTCTTTCCAATTTTGAACGAATGATCGCCTCCATCAATTACATGCAGCACATTGGGACACTTCATTTTCTTTCAAGTGTTTTCCAGCTTATCCAGTGGGCATGAACCATCCTTGCTTCCCTATATTGATGTCCATTTTTTATAACATAGCAGAACAAACGAATAAGGCCTGAGCTGGCATCTTCTGAATAAAAAACAACACACTGTCCATGAATCGGACCTGCACAAACATAGTTGGAGTTTCTAGCTGCAACAAAGTCTCATCACGGATTGCTCCATTGATTCCCTAAAACACATGATAATAAGCTGAATACATCGTAATGCCCGACTTGTTCGACTACATGTTCCATTCAACTGGAGAGTTAGATGGGATGTGTAAGAGAAGCACAATCAAATTGATGGATGTATGCAACCTTTTGAGTTACAAAAGATCATTTCTAGTTGAAATGAATGCAGGATTAAGTAGTGAAGACTTCATCAATTATTACATCATCAAAGTAAAGAATGGATGACAGGTTTAGTGCAATCAAAACTGAGTTTATAACTCTAAACAATTTTGAGAGATCAAAAGACTACCAAGTTGAGGAACATATTCATCATGGATCTTACTTTCAAATGCTAATTCAATTACTTTGTTGTTTTTGCAATACAAGACATTCAACTTGAGACCTAAGAACTAAGAAGCCAAACTCAAACAGTAGCCAATTGAAACCTTCAAAGGAACCAAGAGAGGGAGAAAATCAATCGATCAAGATCTTCTCAGTCACACAATAATTCTTATTGTTTTTTCATCAAGAATAGACTCACATAGCTTTCAGAACTTATTTAATCAATGCTATAAGGAAAATATAAGCACCTTTAGAGGATAGCCCAAGCAAACAATTGCTGCAACAGGGATATCTTCTTTTGTAGTCACCATGCAGCTCACTCTATCAGAACAAGTGTAAAGTAAAGCTTAACATGAACAAAAAAAGAAAGAACACAGCATTAGTTGATTGTCCTGATAAAGGTTCGTTACCTTGATCCCATGGACTTTCCTACCAAAACAAGAGGATGCCCAGGATGTTTGCTAACTGCATCTTTTACAACGTGCAAGTGATGATCGACTAACTTTTCTGCTTTGGGAGGAGCCTTGCGTTTTCCACCAGATATATCTGCAAACCAAGTAAGCCAAGTGCAGATCACCTTTTTCCATATTGAGGAGCATCTCTTCCTCATCAAGTTCAAAGAAAAACATAGAGATTTCTTTTACAAACAATTTGCTAATAGCCAGAGTAAGTATTATTTGTCTAATGAGCAAAAGAATTTATATCTTTAGTGCTGATTCCAACACAGTCAGTTCCATAAAGAAACATTTAATGAATCATTCCAGGGGGAAAAACTCACAGGGATAGTCAAAAGTGACAACAATGGCATTCAATTCTTCCTCTATCTTTTTCTTCCATCTGAAAGAAGAACCAGTAGGATCTTAAGTCAGTAAAGAAACCACTAAAGATGTAACTGCTCGAAGCATCACTCGATCTCAACGAGATCACTTGAAAACGAAAGCACCCACATCCGTTGTCCATACCTACTCAGAATGATGCTTAAGTCTGTTATAACCGAAAGCAAGCGGAAGTTTTTTCTTTTTTTTTTTTGTTCCTTTGATTAAGAATTTCATATGACGATTCGGACAGAAACAAAGAGAAGAAAATAGGTATAAAACTGCAGCATCAGTAACCCTTCTGATTTTCGTCAACCAAGAAGCAGACTCGATTTGGTGCAAATAGGAAGAGGAATCGGTGTGTCACCTGAGCATCCACTCGGAAGTGGACGGGGCTCCGGCGCCATGTGCGAAGACCACCAGAGGTGTGTTCCCCTTCGTTGCAGAGCTCTCGCTGATTGTCTTATCCCGATGGCCCTGCCGACGGCGCTTCGACGGCGGAGGTGCAGCGGTAGCCATCGAGGCGGAGTTCCTCGGTCAAACCCTTCGAGCCCTAAATGAAGTAGTTTTAAAATAAAGAAAAAAAAAAACAAAACAAATTCCACAAAAAGTAACAAAAGAACGTTTCTTTCATTTTATGCGCGGAATGGCGATGTGTCACTAATAAAACTTTTCATTATTCGCATACAAAAAAATATACGGGTAGAGGAAGAAAGGAAGGGGGCATCTGACAAAAGGCCACGGAAACCCTTTGGACATGTTTACTTGTAGTGATTTAAGGGAATCAGCGGTACCAGAAGAAACCTTATACTATCTATATTTAATACATACAAATTTAGACGAACAAATTGTATTAAACTGATTCTCCCGTGCCTGCCATCAGTCCTCAGGGATGCTCTCCAGCGCCGGCTTCCATCCACCACTTCTCGATCCTTCCTTTGCTTCTTTCCTTTCGATATCGTAGCTCGCGATCATATCGAACGTCATCGCGTCTTGTCCTCCAACATACATAGCCAGCAGCTGGGCTGCCTCCTTCTTGGTAAACACCAATTTAACCCTCCTTACGCCTCCATTTTTTCGGCTGTCGTCCATGATCTGCCCTCTCTTCTTCGGCTTCTTCAACTTGAGGAACCAGTTTAGGACAGTGCTGCAGGGGATTTGGAGGCTTCTCCTGCTGCGCTCAGAAGCCATGGAAAGCGAGGAGCAGCCCAAGAACTTGCCCATGGAGAAGATATCACTCTCTATATGTATTATATATAGACATTAATATTCAGAGTTGAAAGTTAAGAGGACATAAATAGATTTGACATCGATCTTTGACTAATATTCAACAAGAAGATAACATTTCAGCTCCACTATGGGCATCTCCGATAATTAAACGGGTTTTCAATATATCACATAATCTTCCCTCAAAAGCATAAAAATCTACGTAAGTTTGATGTAGTTATTTTTCATTTTTATTTTTTAAGAAAAGATAAAATTATTTAGTTGACAATTTCTATACTTATTTTTTTTTAAAAAAAAGGAAATATTATTTTATGGGAAAAATAGAGAAGGTGTGTTTTTCAGAAAATGAAAATAAAACTAAAGACTCTACTAATTTTTCCATAATAAAAAAAACCTCCATACAATTTTTTGTATGATCCTACTTTATAAATCACATATCTTTATTTATTATTATTTTATTTAATATCTCTATATAATTTTTATTTAATATTTTAATTAATTATGATCTTTAATTTAATTTATTTAAAATTTTTAATTAATAAATTAATTAACTGATGATTTTAAATTTAATTTAATTTATAATTTTTATTTAATATTTAATTAGTTTATAAATTTTAATTTAATTATCGTGATTTGTATTTTTTTAATTTATTGAATATATATTTTTTAGTATCACTTTAACTATTACTAGCTATTCATAAAAAAATATTATAATTAAATACTTCATAAAATATTTTTTAATTATTTTAAAAAGTTAAACATATAATATTATTTTATTATTTCTTGTTGATTCTATCTCTAAGAGAAAAAAAAATCAAATCTCATTTTCATAATCATTCAAATTTTTTTATTGAGTTATTTTTTTTCTTTTACAAACCTTTTAAAATTTTATATTGAAGATGCTCTAAGTATTTTTTTTCAGGATGAATAAAACATGATTTGCTCATCTCAGTATCTCAGCCAGCCCGTCCCTAGATGAACATGGAAGATGTAAATCAAGGATGACTACTAATTTTTGGTAATTGAATAGTGTATAGAGAAGAATAAGTACCAACTACTAGTTAGAATTTAGCCTCAAATCGTATGATAATAACACCATCAGGCGTTAGCCAACCGTCTATTTTGAAACGACTAAGTGGGTTTTCATTATGAATTCTGGAGTGATCCATCTAGTGGTCTTATAGACATATCTATTCTATCTATGTGAGAAGACAAAGCATTTACTTCATACGTACTTGAAGAGTGGACTGAGTTTCAATCAAGGCAATGGTTGCTCGCTTACGGAGCTGCATGTAGTTTTTTTTTCCATGTTTCTTAGTTGACCGTCTTAAATTCCGAGGACTGAGTTCGTTCTACGGCATTAATTATGTTCATGAACTGGAACATAATATTTGATTGAGTAATAAGCAAGTTAAATGTGTAAAAATCTTTTTTTAATGAAGGTAAAAATATATTGAGCATATCAAAGCTTTACAAGAGAACGGTTCTCCTCAAATCTAAACACATGTTTGAACTTTTCTAAACAATCTCTCAATATCAAGTTCCTCTCCATAATACTTTTGGTTCGTAATTTACCACAAAAGGTATAGTAAATAAGTTAGACCGGATAGTTTAGTTATATTTAGCTGAGTATCATTAATGAATTGTTGCCCAAAGCTGTTGATCAACTCCACCATGATGCCAACTGTGATATTTATGCACCGCCATAAATAATATTAATGGTTGAATTGGTCTTTTTTTTTTTTTTCCCTTTTTCAACACTCTTTTGGTGATTTGTGGTTTCTTTATTTATGATTAAACTATTGAATAATATTAATTTGTAATTTGACTCACCAATGAAAATCTGGAACTGCATGGTCTAAGTTTTGGGAAATGAAGAATTGCAATTGCATGGTGAAACTATGAGAAATGAAGAATGCTTCAGAAGCTTGCCAAAAGTTTATATGGTTGATTAGCTTTAATGTATTGTTCCATTTCACCATTATAAAATACTTGCTATGTGAGCAAGTTAAAGAAATATTGAGAGAAATGGTAAAGAGTGCACTGTAGCAACTCTCATTTATCTCATTTTCTCAAATTTCTGGACTTCTACGCCTAATAAATTTGGTATCAGAGCCATCAAGGTTTGGTTTCTTGAACATAGAGTAGAATTTTTGGACTTATTGCAATTTTTAAAAAGCAAAATTTTAGTATATCAAAAGTTGAATTTGCAACAGAAAAATTTCAGATGAGCATCTTCAATGCAAGCTTTTTAAAAGGCTTGTAAAGTTAAAAAAAATTAATAAAAAAAGCTCTAATAAGTGTGGAGATAAAGTTTGAGGTTTTGAGTTCAAGAGCAGGTTTGAGGTTTTCTTTTCAAGATAGAGTCATTAATCATTGAAAAAAATAATATTACATGTTTGACTTTTTAAAACCATTAAATATTTTATTTAATAGTTAAATTATAAACCTTATATATATATATATATTCAATAAATTAAAAAAATACAAATGACTATAATTAAATTAAAATGCATAAGTTAATTAAATATTAAATCAAAATTATAAATTAAATTAAATTAAAAATCATAAGTTCATTAATTTATTAATTAAAATTACAAATAAAATAAATTAAAGAAGAGAATTAATTAAAATATTAAGTAAAAATTATATAGATATATTAAATGAAAAATAATAAATAAAAATATGTGATTTGTAATGTAGAATTCACAAAAAAGTTGCATGGAGGTTTTTTGATTATGGAGAGAATAATAGGTTTTTCCATTTTTGATATAGTATTGATGTGACATATTGAAAACTATAAAAAAAAACTTATGAAGAGATTTACTTATTGGAGATGCCTTTAGGTGAATATCATGAGTTTTGACATAGCCAAATGCAGACATTCACCTTTGGGATATTATTGACGATGAAGAATACTAAGCCCCAACCAACAACGATAAAGATTATGAAAAATTGCTAAAATAATACAAAAGTCATGACGTTGCATTACATCCAACCGGAGTTGAAAAAACTATTTTTCCTAGTATTTTTAGTATCATGAAAGCCAAAGAGGCTTGATAAATATTAAAATAAAAATTTCAAGGAATTGAAAAAGGCAATTATGTTAAAACTCCAATCTTTATGGAGAGACTTTAATCATTTAACAATGAAGGACCGAGAGACCATACAAGATTTTTCTTCACAGGTCTCAAATATTATCAATCAGATAAAAGGTTGTGGAGACACAATTTAAGATAAAAGAATTACTGAAAAAATAATTTGATCTCTTCCTCTAAAGTTTGATTATATTGCTGAAGTAATTAAAGAAGCAAAGGACTTGTCAAATATGACCATATATGAGTTGACTAGTTTACTTCTCGTACATGAGAAAAGAATCAATCATTCAAATACTCAATCAATTAAACAACCCTTCATATCAAAGTAATTATTAAAGTCATTTTCAAGAAATTATGGAGACTCTAGTACTGAAGGCTCAAAATATAGCAAGGAAAAATTCTGCAAATAAAGGAAGAATGAAAAAAAAATACCAATTGGAAAGCTAAGGCATCACAAAAAAATTGGTATTGCTGAATCTTGCATTCTTTGCCAAAAAAAACATCAAATCATGAGTCAAAAGATTGTTATTTTAAATACAAGAGATGCAAAATTCCTGACCACTCTCAAAGGGATTGTTAGTTTCGAAACAAGGAGAAAAAGAAGATGCTTCAAGTTTTTTGAAAGAACATGAAATTCTATACTATTCTCAACATGATTCTATATGAAAGCATCAATGGAATTTGGATAGCAGTGCTAGCAACCGCATAATAGGAAACAAAGATATATTTGCAGAGCTTAATCTAAATATTAGCTTTGGTATCATTCTTGTTGATGAATCTTATAGGAGTACAAAAGGTAAAGGCATGATAACAAAAATATCATTACTAATGTTCTTTATGTTCTAAGTCTTTCATAAAATCTCTTATGTATTGGACAACTTATTCAAATAGTTTTTTAAATCCATTTTGATGATAAAAAGTGCAAAAAAAAATTATGAAAAGGAACATATTGCGTTATGATCATCTAAATGAAGAACAAAACTTTTTTCCATCATGTTGCCACTAAACAATATTGCACATTTAAAGTTGAGAATGCAGATTTATCTCATTTATAACATTTGCGATATGGTCATCTTAATTAGAGGGGTCTTTATATGCTAAAAGAGAAACAAAATATATAGTGATTGGTCTTCCCAATATTCAACTAGAAAATAATGTTTGTGAAGGATGTGTCTTCGAGAAGATGCATTTCCATTTCCAAAGTTATCATGGCGAGCAAAAGCACCACTAAAACTTGTTCATTCTGACATTTATAGACCAATGCAAATTCCTCCTAGAAATAAGAAATATTTTATTATCTTTGCGGGCTACTTCATCAGAATGATGTGGATCTACTTCCTTAGTAAAAAATATGAAGTATTCTCTATTTTTCTACTATTTGAAGTACTTGTAGAGTGATGCAGGATCAAGCCAAACTTTAAAACATCATAACTTTTGACTCGGGACTCGGAATAAGACATTGTCAGGGACCACACATGTGAAATTTCAAAATCTATATTTGTTACAAGGGACCCGTAACCACCAAATTTCGGGCCCAAATTCCACTTTTTAAACTTTTTTGGAACATGTTTTCTATTTTTAGCAATTTCTATTTTTATTGTAGTTAGGATAATTTTAGTATTTATGGGCCCTAATTTATCTATATCGGCGTCCTATTCTGTTAATTTCAATTTCTATTGAGAGATTACTTTTTTAGAAAAATCTCTTTTCTGTTTCTACACGATTGGAATTAAGGTCCATATTTCAGGATTCTTTCCTTTCTTAGTATTAGGGTCTAGAATCTATATAAACACATGTCTAGCTGTATGAGGAATCATACATCAATTATTAATAAAGATTCATTTCTTAGCAAACAACAGGTTTTCTCTTTGGTATTCTTTGAGTTCTCTTCTTGCCTTCTTCCTCAATTTCCCTTTTTGTCTTGCCCGCCTGATAATTGTTATCATGCCCTGCATCATAAAGGTATAGTGATTTTCTTATAAAGACTTTAAGAACTGATCGAACTGGAGAATTTCTCTACAATCCATTCATGGAATATTGCAAAGATAATGGCATCAAAGGATAATTGATCATTAGTTGATGTTCTCAACAAATGGCATGGTCGATAGAAAAAATTGCACAATTGTGGCAATGACAAGGAGCATGCTAAAAGGTAAGGAAATTTGAAATCTATATTGGGCAGAAGATGTACATACAGTTATATATGTTGATGCATTTAGCATTAATGATCAAACCTGAGTTTTGATGAATGACATATGGATTAAAGTTAGATTTATTGTTGATCTAACCTTGTTATCGAGTGTGCAGGGTTGACTAACTTGACGGGCCAAGAGAACCTGACACCAGGCAGGAAGTCCAGTGGATGTGCGATTCCCGATTGGCAAAGTTCAGGTGTACGATTCTGGCAAGAGGATGTCTGGATATGTGATTTTGGCAGGAGATCGGGATGTTCGATTCCCGGTTGGCGAAGTCCGGATGTACGATTCTAGCAGGAAGACCTGGTGGGTCAGATTGGCATCAAGGACGTAACTTGACACTTGGTAAGTGAAGGTAAGTCATTGGAGGAGAGTGACTAAGTGAGGGCGCGTCCTGGTTGAGGAGACAGTAGACGCCAGTCTAATTTATATCTATTTCGGAAACCTAAATTGAAACCCTGATTAGATCCTAGTCTGGAGGACAGGGTCTAAGTAATAAATTAATCATATTATTATTGTACTAACTTTGTTTTACAGGTTAATTATTATTATATTTGACTAACCTACCTTGCAGGGCAAAAGGAGCAAAAAGACCTTGGGTGAACAGTACCCGAGGAGCCTTTAGACCATTGGAAGGCGCATTTGGTACTATTCATTGAAGACGCCTTCGATGCTATGGAAGGCACCTTCTATCAGATAAAATCTGACTTCATTGACAATAAGGATCAATACTTTTCAGGATAAAGTTTTATCTATGGAAGACACCTTCAGCTTTATGGAAGGTGCCTTCCACACCTTATAAAAGTGTTGCTCGACCAAGCACTCTTCATCATCTCTTCTACGAGCTTCTATACGTTCATTTGAAGTTTTAACTGCTCCGACTTCCTTCTATTGCTTTGCTACAATGTTGTTGCATCCAACTACTAATGAGGAGCCGCTCGACACCGAGTCTAGGCTGATAATCTTTGAAAGCGTTAAGTAACAAACTTAAATTTTGTATTTACTTTCTGCAAAAGGAAAAGTGTAGTGTGTTACACTTGTTTCAATTTCTTCCTTGTACTTGATCCCCTCTTCTGGCAGTTTCAGAAGAGATATTTAGTAAATTACCCGTCGATTGCTCTGTGAGACCTGGGTTTTGAAGTAGGATCGCCGAATGCTCCGAACCGAGTAAAAACCACTTGTGTTCTTGTCCTTTTCGATTTCTATTTTCTTTCCACTTCATATACTTTGATTTCAAAACTCAAAAGAAAATATTTTCAAAATCATTGTGATTCACCACCCCCCCTCATATGTTTCTCAATCCAACAAGTGGTATCAGAGCAAAATTCTGCTCTGAATTGGTACAACTACCAATCAAGCCCGGGGAACTATTTTTCTTTTCATATTTGGTTTTTTTTATCTTGTTTGAATTGGTAAAATTTACCTCTTTAGATAATTATTTTTCGTTTGATCTTTACTAGAAGTTGGTGCAACACCACTTCAGTCATCGACATTTTCTTTTCAAGCACTACTAATCCAAGACCAAGTCTTGGTACCTCTTTCTAGTTTTCTATTTCAGTAATCAATGGTCCAACTTGAGGGATTCAACACCACTCATCCTCCACTCTTCAATGGAAATGATTTTTTGTATTGAAAAAAATAATGGAGGTCTATTTGAAGACAACCATTGAGTAGTGGTTCACCATCCGACGAGGTTACCGCGCGCCTATAGATGAAGCAACCAAAGTACCACTCGATCTAGGAAGATGAGGTCCAGAAGATAAGAAGAAAGCCTAGATTAACTCAAAAGCATTAAACACAATCTAGTGCAGACTCACGAAAGAGGAGCTCAACCGAGTTAGCTCGCACGAGAATGCAAAGGAGATATGAGACAAGCTCATCGAATTACCCGAAGGAACTAATGATACCAAGGTAACTAAACGAGACCTACTTCTAAATTTATTATTTAATATTAAAATGTAGGACGGAGAAATTGCAAGTCAACTACATGATAGGATCAAGGACATCCTTAACGGCCTGCACATGATCGGACATCAACTCGAAAACCACGACGTTATCAGGTATGCTCTGAACTCATTCCCTTAAATCTCACTATAGCATCGATCATAGATGCCTATAAAGTTTCGAGAAACCTTTCAAAATTAAAACTAGATGAATTGTTTTGTAAATTAGAGCTGCATGAACAAACTAATGTCATAAAAGTCGAGAAAGGAATTACATTTTTTGTAGGTACTTTGAAGGGAGCTAAACCCAAAGTGAAAACTAAATTCGAATCAGAATCAGATGAAGAAGAGAAACTAGTGAACATGGTAAGGAAGATATTCGCTAGACGCAAAAGAAACTTCACCAAACATAACATGAAGAAAATGTCTAAGTCTGCATTCAACAACTCAAAGGCGAACATCACATGCTACGGTTGTAACAAGGGACACTTCAAACAAAAATACCCGAATGAAGACGAGATCAAAAAGACAAAGCAAAAGAAGGCACAAAAGGTGGCTTGGGACAAGTCTTCCTCAGACAGATCAGAAGCTGACGAACCAAACGAACTAGATACCTCACACTGATGGCAACCTGAGGCAAATCAAATTAAGAAGAAGAGTCCGAATACAAACCGAGCAATGGATCCACATCTGGTTCAAATGAACTAGGGTAACATTTAATTATACCATAAAATTTTTAAAATTATTTCTTGCTTAAATAAAAAAAATTAACAAAAATTCAGGAACACGCTAAACTCCTCCTTAAGGAAAATAACATCTTTAAAGAATAACTAAGCTTGACCTCCTTAACTGACCAAGTTCAAAATATAAATTCAGCTCAAGTTAGAAATCTTGAGGAAGAAAATTCTGTCTTGAAAAGTCAAGTTAAAGAGTTAAAAGAATAGTTGAAAAAGTTTACCTTAGGATCCAAGTATCAAAACATGATACTTGGATCCTAAAGGTTTGTGTATAATAAATCCAAACTTGGATACAAATCTAACTCAACATTTAAATCATTTTTAACTCTAACTTAAAATAAAAAATTAACTAAAGCTTGAGTTCTGAAAGTATGTCTAACCAGATAAGTAGGACGTAATCAATCCTATGCACGAAAAAATAAAATTTGTTAGGATCGGTGGCGGCCGACTAGAGGGATGTTAATAGCCCTACAAAATAAAATAAACCTTCCTCGTATGTTATAGCTTAATTAAACACTTGCATAAAATTTAAGAAATTAAAATTAACAAGAAGAGGCATGAAGGGTTTTATTTGGTCACAACCGGAGAGGTTGTTAATCCAAGGAAGTTGAAAAGCACACTAAATTCTCCTCCAGGCGAAAAAGCCTCTTTACAATAATAACAACACTTATAAAGCAAAGCTAGATAGAAGAAGTTATTTACAAGTGTTTTGTTTTAGCTTCTGGAACTAGGACTATATTTATAGCCCTGGTCAGGGCGCTTGGAAGGGTTCTAGGCGTCTGGAAGGGTTCCAAGTGCTTAGAAGGAGATAAAACTTTATCTCCGTCACAACATATCGTGTTTTATGCGATTTGGATAACAATCTGGGTCTGGGTGCTCAGAAAGGTTCCGGGCGCTTGGAGTCTAGTGAGTCCGGGCACCTGGACCAAGAAAGTCAACCTTCTATTAACTTTCAGTCCCAGTCTTCCACTCCGGTTTCGCTCGCCTTCGTCTAGGTCTTCTGTTCCAGCTCCACTCGCTTGGGTGATCTCGACCATCCGGAATAGGGTTCACCTGAACCCAACTTCCAGCCTTCGAGCAAGCTTCAGCTCCTGGCTTCTAGTCTCTCGGAAATGCCACACGCCTCCTTGTCCGCCTGCGTACTCTTCCGCAGCACCTCATCCCTCGAAAGCATTGAACTCGTCGGCTCTCTCCCGTGTTGTCCTTTTCACTAGCTGCGCCGTTTGCTCGACTTCCTGTGCTCATAAGTTCCTACACACTTAGACACAGGGTTAAAAACCAACAGAACATAACCTAGCTTGGCTAATTATATCAAAACTACCTTGGGGTACTAACAATCTTCCCCTTTTTTTATGTAATCAAACCCAAGTTAAGTTAGGATAAACCATAAACAAGTAATTATAATTTTTGCAAAAAAAATTGAAATCACAGTACAAAAATTAAGTAACAAAAAACTGTACTACCCTCCCCCTAGACTCAATCTTCATTACTCCCCCTTTTGTTCACATTAAAAATGGGGTAAAAAATTCTACTTAACAATGATAAAAAGTCTAAGGGACATTAAAGTTTAAAAAAGTTTAGCATCTTTAAGGGGGAAAAAATTCATATAAATTTCATATAATGGGAAAAAATTTCTAAAAAAACTTTAATGTTTAACATGTGAAAATTTTCTTATAGTTAAGTGAAAAAGTTCTTAAAAAGTTAACTTTTAAATAATTTCTAACAATTTTGACATATATTTTGAAGCATTCTTATAACCATTAATTACTTAATAGTAAGTTAATTAATTATTCAATTTAGTAATTAACTTCTAGGCTGTGGCGAGGCACTATACCTTCTTAGTTATTGGAGCATCAAACAGTTCTAGACAAAGTCTCTTAAAGAATTTTAAACATTAAATTTCTATCTGAAAGCCTTTAAAGAAAATAAATAGTCTAAATGAGATTTTGGAACTCAAAATAGGTTCCTTCCTACAGGATTAATTAAAAATTTCAAGGAATACATTTTCTAGGTAATTTTCTAATTTTCCCTTTGTAATATCTAAATTACCAATTTAATCCTATATAGTTCTTGAAAGTTGAAGCAGATAAATTTAAACATCCAAAATATTTTAGATTTTCTATTTGATCCTTTAAATTTGTATTCTCAATTTTTAATTTTTCATTTTCAGTTTTGATTTTGTCGAGATCTTCTAATCGACAAGATATAGCTAAGGTTGATTTTAATTCTTTATTTTCTTTTTCTAATATACAACAATTCTTTGATAACAACTTTACAAACTTGAATAACTTATCAGGAGGAAGAGATCGTACCTGACTTACCTTGTCAATCCTGTTATCTGAATCTTCCCTTGAAATACTGCTTTCTTCTAATGTCGCTCCCCCTTTATCGATGCCCATTTCAGACGAGCTGGCTTCATCTTTGTCTTTTTGATGACTTGCTACTAACGCAAGTCCGGTGATGGCTTTGATCTCTGATTTTGATGATGTGTCATCCCACATCGCATTTAGATAATACTTGGATCGAGCTAGCTTCTAGTTCTTTTCCTTGTCCTTGCCCTTGTCCTTCAACTTTGGGCAGTTATCTTTGACATGTCCTTCTTCATTGCAGTGGTAGCATCTTACTTTTCTTTTTCTTCTTGTACCCTATACTTTATTAAATTTGTTAGATTTAAATAATTTTTTAAATCTACTTACCATTAATGTTGTTTCATCATCATCGAGAGAAGATTCTGAATCTTGTTAATCCATCATTGCCTTTAAGGTAATGTTGTGCTTCGATTTCCTTTTTAGAACTACACATATTGACTCATGAATTTCAAAGGTTGAAAAAGTTCTTTTAAAGTGCTTACCTCTAAATCCTTAGAGATGAAGTACGCATCTACTAAGGTTGACCATTCCGAAGTCCTAGGAAGTGCGTTGAGTGTGTACCTTAGAGAATCTCGGTTGGTTACCTTTTTTCCGAGATTCGTGAGTCCGGTGATGAGCTACTTGAATCTAGAGTGGAGGTATGTGATGGTTTCACCTTCTTCTAGCCAGAGGTTATTGATATGGTTCCGGAGTAGGTCCCGTCTCGCTAGTTTTACCTCCGAGGTCTCTTCATGTAGTTCTAGAAATTTCTCCTAGAGCTCGTTAGCTGACTCGAATGCTAAGTAGATGAAACTCTACTTTACCGTTTGCCACAAAGTCGGCTTGCTCCTTCTTCATCCATTGATATTCTTCTTTGTCTTTCGGGGCTGCAAAACCATATTTCATAATTATTAATAGTTCAAAGGCTATCTTAAAAAAATACCTCCATCTTTTTCTTCCAGCTTAAAAATTTTCCTCGAATTTTAGTGGGTAGATGCTCGGTCCGGCCATCTCACTGCTTTGTTTGACAGTTAGTTCTCCTGAAGCGAACTTGGCTCTGATACCACTTGTTAGGACCGGTGGCGGCTGTCTAGAGGGATGTTAATAGCCCTGAAAAATAAAATGAACCTTCCTCAGATGTTATAGCTTAATTAAACACTTGCATAAAAGTTTAGAAAGTAAAATTAGCAAGAAGAGGCATGAACGGTTTTACTTGATTACAACCGAGGAGGTTGTTAATCTAAGAAAGATGAAAAGCACCCTAAATTCTCCTTCATGTGGAGAAGCCTTTTTATAGTAATAACAACACTTTAAAAGTACAGCTAGATAGAAGAAGTTGTTTACAAGTGTTATGTTTTAGCTTCTGAAACCATGGTTGTATTTATAGCCCTGGTCGAGGTGCCTGGACGGATTCTAAGCACTTAGAATGGGATAAAACTTTATCCCCATCGCAACGGATTGTGTTTGAGGTGATCCGAATAACAATCCGGGTCTAGGCGCATAGAACAAACCATGAAAAGAAGAATTGTAATGGTTTAAGCATGGATTCCTTAAATGTGATTGCATTGCATTCCTAAAAATGCTTAGCAGAGATCCTTGTGCCAATTCTTTTTGAAATATCTTAACAGAGGCTGCTGTAGATGATCAATGAAGCTAATGTTCATAAGTATAGAGCAAGAGAAGTTAACAGTAGGAAATGTTCAGATTGATACAGAAACAGAGACAAAAAATCTCAGAATTCCATTTTTGTATGACACAAATTGGAACCTGAGGTAACTACATATTCCTATTTATTGTAATATGAATAACAGAGAACTCAATCCAAGTTCAGACAACAAGTGTTATCTGTTAACAAATTCGGAGTTGCAGTAAGTTGCTGATTAAAGTTCTTGATTGCTGGAAGTGGAATTACTGAGTTGATGTTGCTATTTTGATAGAACTTTATAGATTTTGTAGAAACACTGGAATTCAGTGCTATTATCAGAGGTTGGAAGCTGGGCAGCAGTAAGTGGAATTCAGTGCTATTATTAGTGGAGTTTTTAACTATTTTGATGGAATATGTTGTTTAGAGGTGTGGCATAAAAGTTGTGTTATGTTGTTCATCTTGGTCAGTTTGCTTAATTCTAAGTGCTGATTATGACTAGTTGTGATTAGAAGAAATAGAGAAAAAGAAGAGAACCCGCAGAAAGAAAAAAATACAGTAAGAAGACACAGAAACAGAATAAATTAAAGAGTACCAGCAGAATGAATCAACTTTAATTGGATTGTGTATTTTATTGCCCAAGACGACCAATACTTTAAGTGTGGGGGAGGAAGCTCTTTTCCATTAGCTAATGTGAGATTGTTTTAGTTTCAAAATAATGGAATTGAAGTGTAAAACAGTTAAAAAAAAAAATCAGTGGCAAAACAAAGAGTATCAAATGTGGAGATAGAGTATCAAGATTCTATGTTTACCATCAAATTGAAGGAGAGGTTAGCTTGATACTTTGAAGTGGTAATGACAAATGGTATTCATCTCTTTTCACATCAAATTGGTCAACTCATCAAGTATTTTCCTCCAATACTCTCATCTCCTTAATTTTTCATTGAATTTTTTTCTTTTGCCTATTTCAT
>JBBMJZ010000060.1:11348186-11360453 GCA_037833815.1 Zingiber zerumbet
CCACTTTCTCCGACTTTTACGAACCTAGTCCTCCTTGTGCAACATCATCAATCTCCTAAGACGGAAACACAGGATTCTTTCGGGAGGACACCTGATTTTGATTCACAAGACACTCCTTCACCATGCTCAAGTAATAATATTAGCTCCAACTTCATCACCTTTCGATAATTCATCTATCCTGAAAGTGTTGGGACTAAAGTTTATCTACGAATAAAGTTGAGGAGTTGGCTTCAGAAAACACATCATTGCCTTGCGACGCTCTATTCGACAAAGAGATAACGGACTTCATAGCACAATTCTTTGACAATGATTCGTAGTCTTCTGCTGCTTCTGATGAACAATCCATCATCTCGAGGACAATTCCCTTTGCTGCCTGCTCTAGCAAGATACAGTGGTCAGTACGACGGCAAATGGCCAAGTGAATGATCAGGATGGTTGTGCCGACGATGCACAAGTTGGTGCTAGATCCGACGATGAACCTTATTCAACACCAGAGGCCGAGCTATCATTTATGGAATTTCTAATAGTTCCTCGTTGCCACGAGTTCTTTCTCAATCCTACTTGATGTAGAAAAAAATCCAGATAAATCTCCTGCCCTTAACTCCTTGTACATATTTTAAGGAAAACTATTATTTTGCTTTCTATAGGATCTGGCAACTTTAACTTTTTATTAGTGAATATATATATATATGTGTTAATCGACACTTTGTGCGCGACCGTTAGCGAAATCCGACGAGGGCAATCTGACGCGACAAAACTCAATTTTTTTAATCTCTCTCATCTGCATACAACAATTTTTCTCTTTTATCTGCATGCACCAACTATAAAATCCTTTTTTCTCTCACATCTGATTGCATGCAACAATCATTGTGCTGCAAATTTTTAAAGCTGATGTAGCTGTTTCAACGTTGTAGCAGATACTTCACAATAGCTGTTTCACGTTGTAGCAGTTTCTGTATTGTAGCTGCTATAACGTGCAGCAGTAATATTGTGTAACTACCATGTTGTAATATCTACTGCAACACTCTAGCAGCTACTATACCTTTATAGCAGCTTCTGTACCGTTGTAGTAGCTTCTGCACCGTTGTAGCAGCTTCTGCACCTTTGTAGGTGTTACTGCATCGTTGTAGCAGCTACTGCACAGTTGTAACAGCTTCTGTACAGTTGTAGCAGCAACTGCACTGTTGTAGCAGCTACTGCACAGTTATAGCAGGGACTACATAGTTATAGCGGCTACTGTATAGAAACTGGTACAAGTTGTAGCAGCTACTGCATACTAACTGTTACAAGTTGTAGCAGCTACTGCATAGTAACTGCTATAACGTTATATTATCGCTACCACAATAATTTTTTACATGTAATAATAGGAGAGAGAAGATAAAATATCATTTTAATTTTTTAAAAAAAAAGAGAAAAATTGTTGCATGCAACATTATAAAATTCTCGTTTCTCTCTCTTTTAATTGCATGCAACAACTTTTCTCTCTCTTTTAATTGCATGCAACATCATTGTAGCAACTACTATGCAGTAGCTGCTACAACTGCATAGTAGTTGCTACAATGTTGCATCATCGCTACCACAATATTTTTTGCATGTAATAATAGGAGAGAGAAGATAAAATATCATTTTAATTTAAAAAGAAAGAAAGAAAAATTGTTGTATGCAATTAAAAAGAGAGAGAAACTAGAATTTTATAGTGTTGCATGCATATCAAATCTTTTATATATATATATATATATTTGTTAAGTCCTTTTCTTCTTCTTTTTATCGTGCTCCAATTTTACCCTTAAATATATGATTTATTATATTTTTTATTTTACTATTTACTTATGGAAGACATCGGAAGGATAATGAAAATCTTTGATACCAATTGATATAGTGAAGTGGAATGAACAAAAATATGATCCTTAGAACAAAGTTGCTAATTCTCACTCAAAGTAAGCCCGATCATGGTTCAAAACTAATGGTTCGACAACGTGGAATCGTCAGTTTAATGATTCTTGGGGATAACCCTTAACTATCCAAGATGATTACGATTCAAGATTCAAAAATGTCAGTTCACAATTTGTGTATGGTTTGACATGATTCACAGTTCGTGCACGGTTCACCACGGTTCATGATTATTATATTTTAAAAAAAATTATAAATTCATAAAAAAAAAAAACTGGTATTTATTTAAGTTACCTATGCATCCCTAGTTCTCTTTCCTTTTTATCCTTTTATCTTATAAAGTGGCGTTATTCACTTTTATTTTCTATTTCCGTAGCATATGTTCCTTCAGTATCAAATTCTTCGAATTCATCATCTGAAAGTTGCATTTCTTGGATTATTTTTTTGGCTCTGGTCCAATCATCTAGTAATACTTAGGCTTCCAACAAGTTAGGAGACAAAGTTGATCATTGCTCATTCAATATGTTATCACTGGCACTAAATGTCTGTTCACAGCAACTATTGATACTCGACAAGTTAAAATTTTTTTAACTATCATGAAGAGGGCAGAAAAGCTTTGAGCCTTCCGTGACCACCATTTTAGGACATCGAAATATATTTTGCTATCTACTTTATTAAAATCAAAAGAAGTCATAAAATAATTCTCAAGTTTCTGTGTAAAATTTAAAGATTCTGGTGGATGTTTTGTCCGTTCTTTTAATAAAAGTTGTTCTTTTGTAAATTTTAAATTATGTATTTTGTGTTTCAGAAATATTAGGTTGTATTTCATATTTTATATTATATTCTTTATAAATATTATATAAATTATTTTCTAATATTATATATTTTATATTATATTCTTTATAAATATTATATAAATTATTTCTAATATTATATACAATATTATTATGAACAAGAGAAGAAGAATCTCTAAATGGAATTAAAACGTCATCAACAAATCTAATATTTCTAGTAAAACTTCTAATTTATATTTAGGGTTTAAAGTAAATGCAACTAAATAAATTTAAAAAATATGAAAAAAAAATATTTTCCCCCCATTTTGTTTTCATTTTCTAATACACAAGAAGATAAAAGTTTATTGGTACTATTTCATTTAAAATTAAAACCATATTAAAAAAGTTTCTAAACTAAATGAGAAGTAGATAATAAAAATCAAAAAGTTATTTTGTTACATCATTAAATACTTTTTAAATTTTACAAATATTACTATAAATATTCTATTATTGTGAAAATAAATATATATTAGCATTATTAATATTTTTTTGTAAAAAATGAATATAATAATTATCTATAATAACATAAATCTTATAACAATTGATATGTTAAATTCTAACGTATTGGTATATCATGTGAAAATTGTTTAGGTCTCATTTCATTATTTTTATAAAATTTACCTCATTGTTTCATTATAGATAGATACGAATATACATAGGAAACTGCATTTTTAATTAATTCAATATGATTTGTTAAAATTATTAATCCATCTTGAATACATAAATATAAAGCAAGACAAATGCAACGAATATGAAAAATAAACCACAAAAAAATAGAGGTTGACATATAAATTTAAGTTCTTCAATACTAGCGGTATTAGAACTAGCATTATCAAATGATATTAAAAATATTTTATGAGCTAATCTATATTTTTCTAAAATTAAACATAATAATTGTGAGATGTCGTACGTGATCATTAAGCAATTCATCAAAACTCTATAAGCTAACAATTTTTTTTAATATCCCAAGAATTATTGATCCAATGGTAAGTTACATTCATATATAAATGTGTTTGTCAATAATCACTTCAAATATCGAAATATAAAAAAATGCTATTATTTAATTTATTAAATTCTTTAATTAAATTCTTTTTCCCTTGTTATACTAACTGTAGTTCTAGAAATAGGTTTAGCAAATGGATTAAAAGATTATTTACAAAAATCTTTAAAAGTGCATTTACATCTAAAACTAAATGGAATATGTTCTACGGAAATAAATCTAGCTAATGATTCTCTTAATTTATTATCATAATATAAAAAAACTAAAATCACTACTTCTATTAGTGAAAAATCTAGATACCATCAACTCCAAATTCCGTTGGGTGCTTTACTTCTACGTGTTATTTCAATGACCTATAGCTACCGTCAACTTAGAATGTGTATGAAGCATTATAGTACTTACCTTTTACATGCAATTCTACCAACGGAAGAGTGACCTTATCAAAATGTTTACTAGAAATAGAAGATTTTAAAGGAAGAACTTCTTAAACCTTAGAAGTAATTGCATCAGTACTTCCTTGTGTTTCGGGTGTCACAGTCGGATTTGAAAGCTACTTGGTCTCATTATCGGTGGACTGAATATTCGGATTCTCTATTTCCTTGCCCCCTCCAAGAACGAGATGATGATGAACCTCCTCATCCTTGTCCTCTTTCTTGCCCTCGACCTCCTTCAATTATAGTCGAAACTCAAAACAGGAAGTCAAAAGTGTGTAGAATTAGAGTCACAAGCTTATAGAGATTGTGGAATTGAGAATGAGATTGTGAGAGTAGAGAAGATGTGAGTGAAAGTAATGAAATTAGCTCTCTATTTATAGAGTTTGGACAATAATGGATACTAAATCATAGTCATTGATCAAAAATAATTAAATGATCTTAACTATTAAAAAGAATATTAAAAAAAACCTTCTCTTTTTTCATCCCAACACTAGAACACCAACAATTCCAATAGTCTAGCACTAAACAAAAAAATAACTAAACTGTTCGTTCAAACCGGTAGTTAACCATTGATTGGAGGTTTTTGGAGGAGTTGAATCGTAACTGGCTCGGCACCCGACTAGGTCGGTTATGATTTTTGAACTAGAACCTGGTCAACGGGTACTAGGCCTATTGATCCAATTTCAGGTCCAGATTGGGTCCGATTCAAACTGGGTCTAGGGTCATACCTAACTCAAAGAAAAGATAATTACAAATTGTATTAATTCAAAATGTGATTAATACATGGAATCCTAAACCCTTTTGATAGTCTCAGGGCACGACCTATTCTTTATAAATAACAAACTTTTATAATAAAATCCTACTTTGTCTAATAAAACCCTAATAGACTTTTCTAAAAAAAATTAAACAACTTTATTAAAAGTTCAAACAAACTGTGCAAATTGACAACTTGAATAACTTTTAATAAAATTAAATTCTTGACTACATTATTCTCCTCACCCAAAGCGATTTTGAATCCCTCAAGTGGGAAGATGGAGCAGTTTTCAAATCGATATGCCTTTTTAGCTAAGTCAAAAAATGTTAATTTATTACTTCAACTGTGTCTTCTTTATGTCAATGTGTTTTCTTATTTGGTCATGTAGGAAGGTGGAAAAACAATGAAGGAGATGCCCCTTTTTTTGTCGAACCAAATAATTATTATTTTGTTTCTTTAATATTTATTGTTTTTTATGTCAATGTAGTTCCTATTTGTACTCGACTCCCGACAAGTTGCTGACTTTTTCATCTAGGATCATCTTTTTTAATCATAAGGAATAATTGCTTTGATAACCTTGTATTTTAACTTTCAGATATCTTTTTTGGTTGTCCTTTTCAACAAATAAGGAAACATTATTTGATCTTGTTATATGATAAGAAAGATGGTCATGTCTTTGTTGAAATTATATAGCAAAGTGATAACGAGGATGATTCTACAAAACATTTAAGACATTTAACATATGGAGACAAACGCTTGAACTTCTTTCATTAATTCTTTCATGTCCCTTCCAAATGAGAAAAAAGTAAATGCATTTTGTTTCTTTTTTTATATTTTAACTTTGAGATATGTTCTTTTGGTCATTGTAATCCTTACAATGAGTAAAGTAAGGAAATATCTGCGTTTGTATATGACAAGAGTCCATATCTTTGTTGAAATTATGTAATGTGAAGGTAATAACAATGAGAATTATTCCACCAAACTTGTAACAAAATTAACATACAAAAATGAATGCTTGATCTTCTCTCAATAAAGTAGAATATCCTCCCATTTAAAATTTAAACTTATATTTAAATAAATTAGAAAGTTAGGTAAACAAGCATTATAATTAATCTTTCTTACAATATCACCAAATGAAGGAAATATGAAAGGATTTATACCAAGTGATTTTAAAATTTAAATTATTGTCTACCATTACTAGATCATGATCTTTATTCTCTTTAATTTCCTCATTTAACTTATTTTGATGACATGAATGAGTCATAATTTGAGAATTTAAGTCACGATTATTATCAAGTAGATTAATCTCTAAAGATATCAAGTCAATACGGATTTTTCTAAATTTACATTATTAAGAGACTTGTTTAAAGTGTCATCAAAGTCATTAGAAATATGTTTTACTGAGGTTGAGCTATTAAAAGATTTATTTGACCACAACTCTTCATACGATGATTTTGAAAATTGACTTAAGGAGGTTTGTCTCTTAAAGTTTGGTAGGAGATATCTTTTCATTAATTATTTTTCATTATATATGTCAATGTATAATAGGGTCTTATCCACTTTGGACAAAGTCTTCGGGGTTATGATGTCGCGGTAGGATATCCAGATTATCACCTAGATATTCACGGTTCGAACGCCAGTTACGACGTATTTGTAGAAATTTTTTCTCTAAATGGGGGGGGCGTAATCAAAGGATGCTGGACTTCTGGGCTGACCACCACGTGCACTTCCCGATTTACCTTGTTGGACAGTGAGAAACTTCCGTAGAACCGAACCGATCACCCAAAAATAATTAATGAGGTAAACTAGAATTATCATTTTTTTTTCCACTTTAGACAAATCGCCAATAAATTTTAGCAAGTCTAATGAGGGTAAATTTGGTAAATCGTACTAGTTCAGTAGATGTAAAACTATATTGGCCAAAATAATTTTTAATATCATGTAACTAATCAAGAAATACATTAGGTTCCTACTTCCATCAAATATAGGAGCATCTATTCTAATATGTGGTTCGTAAAAATAATTAGATTATTCTTTGGACATGAGACGATATGATTGTGGCCTTGTAAATATGTGTTATGTGGTTACAAGTGCACAACTACGTCATCGGTAATAAAAATATCGATCCATAGAGACCGTAGTTAAGCACTAGTTGAGTAGGTGAGGGAAGTTATATATACTCACAAAAGTTGATTACAAGCCTTAAGTACCGAGGAATGAGAGAGAGAGAGAGAGAGAGAGGGAGAGAGAGAGGGGTAAGGAGAAGTTTAGAGGTGCAAATGATTGTGGTTGGTTTAGAAAGGCAATTCTACGACTTCAGTTTCATTGCAATACTAGTTGATGTGCCTAGTATTGGTAATCTCCTACCATCTATATGTATGACTTGTAGGAATTCCCCACTACGTACCAATGCAATCCTCTTGAGCGGATGCTCCGAAGTGTCTCTCCTCATGAGTATCGAATGCCCGAAGTAGATAAGGTAACTTAGAGAGTCCAGTTAGAGGGATACCCCTGTCATATGAGGGCCTCCCGGTCATATGTCTCTAGGTTACACAAATCCCTTCTAACACTAAATAGGGAGAAACTCATTAAGCGTATAGACAATTCCTTGTAGAGAATTGACCTCAATTTCAAAGCAGCGCTTGAGATGTCTGGTTAAAGGGATACTCTTGGTTACGAAGGGCCCCCTGGTCATACGATCTCTAACGTTCCCTCTACGTGGCGACCAATCAATACAACACGCTTAGCAAACAACACATATACATAATTAAAGTTCACACAAGCATTTAATCAAACATGAATAAGACACTCACATGTCATAGAATAGGAAATTACCAAATACATAGTGTTTACATCAACAATCACATCACAACTACTCCCTAGGACCTAGAGTTCGGAGAACTACTCCATAAACACGAGAATGGATCCAAAAGACATAAAGGTAGGTAAGTTTCTAATCCAATACGAGAAGGGAGAATAAAACTTAGTTGTTGAGAGAAATCTAGGTCTTCAAGATTCAATCCCTTGCTTAGGAGATGATGGCAATATGGAGCGTGACTTCGGATCGTTAATGAATGACCGAAAATGGTAGATCTAGACCCCTTGATCTCTTTCAAAGGAAGGACCCTCCTCCTCTCAATTGGGGGAGAAGATCCACTTTTATAGGTTTGGCATGGCCCGTTATACGGGTCGTGTCGTATAGGCATGGCACGACGGTGCAAATCTTTGGAAGGAGGCATAGGTCGTGCCACTAGGACACAACACAGTCGTGTATTCCCTTGGTTCAAGATACATGACACAGTCATGTCTGGTACACATGGGTTATGCCTCAAAATAGTGGGTCATGTGTTCTCTTGGTGCAGGATACACGACACGACTGTGTCTAATACACATGGGTCATGCCTCAAAATAGTTCTAGAATTTTTGTCTTTCTTCTTGTCTAAATCCACTTCGATTGATTTTTCTGTTCATTGAAGTTGCCAGTCGCGCCCTGAAAGTGGAAACAAGAAAGAGCATATCTCTAAATAAACAAGAGTAATTATACCGATAAATGATAGAAAGGGGTGAAATAACGTAAGTCATACACAGGAAATGTAAGTGAATGTGTATCAAATAAAATAAACACATATAACCTATACGCATCACACCCCAGACTTAAACTTTTGTTTATCCTCAAGTAAAAATCTACAATCTAAACCCATGTGTCAATAAAGTGCATCATAATCTTTGGTGAATTAATATCATTCTATTAATTATTTTCATTGATCAACATGATATCAAAGCAATCCAAAAGTAGCCAAAATAGTAGTTCTCCATGCGCGGTGTGATGAGTGACCTAAGTTTCTCAAGTTTCAAACTCTATAGTTAGTCAAGTCATCATCCAACTAAATTTCTTATGGTTCCAGCGATAAGCACTTACCTGCCACACACTTGGTTCATCCCTCTTAAACTACCCATGGTCTCAAAGGTGAACTCGGTATCAAAAGAAGTTTAGCATTCATTTTTCCAATAACCTAACTCGGTTTCAAAGGGGTAAATTGCTAAATTCCACTCACGAAACTATTTTTTAATCCCGTATTCTAAATGATTTTTTTATGTGCTTTGAGGGTAGCACTAACATAAATGCATATATATACAGATACAAATGCAGATATAACTATTTTTCTAAGTGAGCTAATGTGATCTGAGTTTCATTTAGTAACTAAAATATAGTTCAAGAAATCACCATCGAACCACAAGTACTAATAAGTTTCATGAATCATGACTATTTACAAATTTATTAACTATCCAAATTAGACAAAATGAAGAAAGATCCTAAGATTATACTTTAATCCAAATATTTTCAATAAAACTATGCTGATTTCATGCTACTTTTGATAGAGAACAATCATTCATCAAACATACTAGCACTCAAGTCAAACAACATGAATAAAGAACGAACGTGCTAGAATTCTTACTTAAGAATAAGTCAGCAATAACATGATCAATGATGTAACACTAGCCTCAATATGAAGACAATAAAACTAAACTAGAAATAACAGGACCTAAAATTGAAACTACAAAAGAATGCAACTACAAAAGAATGCAACTACAAGAAGCTAAATAAGACTGTACACTGTACAATGCCCCTCAGACTTGGACATTTCATTGTCCCAATAAAATTAGGAAGGTGGTAGCGTGATATCTAGGTGTTGGATGACCTGGAGGATAAAACGGGTGAGGTGGTTGGTCTCAAGGGTTGGGAGATCGTGCACGAGGAGGAAATCTAGACACCCCTGAAAGATGGCCAGGATGCTCGTGATAATCATATAAAGTAGTCATTTACTATCTAGTAACCTGCATAGAGAGTCTAAAACTCCTATGATCATCCCTCTCAGAGTACAAATCACTCACAAACTCTGAGACTTAAACTTGAAAATTTGATGTTTTTTTTTGGAAATGATTACGGATCTCCTGGAACTGCTCCTGAGTCAAGGCAGTATTACCCTTTAATGTTTGGTGGAAGGTCTCATGCTCATCATGAAGAGTATCCAGAGATGAACGGAAATCAGAAAATTTGAATCTGGAGGCCCACTTATCGCCATAGGCGAATGAATGGCTAGCAGGCTTAGGAATATGGTAGGGGTCTGGACTTCGATAAGTCTCAGGTCTATGAGAGGAGGACTCAGGATGGGTCTTTGGAGTAGGTGCAAGGTCAATCATGGGATCTTTGATGATCCAGTTGTTGGGATTTATAACTGAGGCATGCTCAGGATTAGGTAAGAGGATAGGAAATCCATTATTCCTAATGAAACTATAGCATCCAGCCTCTTTAACAATTATTTTTATCGTTAAGCATGTATCTATGTCAATTTTAGGGATGTCATGTAAAACCTCTAGCCCTTGCAACTCGCAGCCCGAATTAACCACAATGTGCATAATTAAACCCCCAAAGTTGATACTTCTCGAAGAAGCCTTGCCAATCTTGTTAAATATTGCAAAAAAAAAAATAGAACCCAAAATCGAAATAGACATTTTTCAACATGACCCACAAACAGTAAAGTTCTACTGTTCATACTACACCATTGCTCTCCACTCTACCAAGGATGGTTTTACTCATGTACGGTGTAGGTAACAAAAGATTGGATTTTGGAATAATGATACTAATCCTGTCTGAAAGTCGAGGCGATGGACGTTGGGGATGTGACGCTCCTACTGACCGCACGTGGACTTCGCTCGGACCTGCAACTACAACTACGTCAGTGCCAAGCCGGGAAAAGGTTCCCCGATGTTGGAGCAAAGTCCACGTGCGGTCAGCAGGAGCGCCACATCCCCAGCATCCGTCGCCTTGACTTTCAGACATGATCAAATTTGACGCCGTCTGTGGGAACGCAACCTGCATATAAGCCGAGGAGATGGAGGACGCTGAACGACTTCACACCGTGATACTCACCCAAGTCGAGCTCGACATGCTCGTGCAAACCCGAGCAGCAAAGATAGTCAAGCAGCAATAGCTGAAGGTGTTAGTTGATCGACAAGTGCGGCAGGCGCAGCAGGCAACATCGGCGTCTAGAGACCGAGCTGCGTATGAGGACCGACCATATCAACTCTCCATCTGGAGATAAAATAGAAAGCCGATCGACACGCATGAAGAGGCGCCACCCGCGCCTATACCTTTTCACCGGACTATGTTCTAGATGCCCTCGGAGATAGCCCAAGCAAATCAAGAGCGGGGATCCTCTTCAGACGAAGCGCCCGTGCGGGATGCACGGAAGGGCAAGGCGCCCCGAGGCGACACGTCTCCTGAATGAATCAACTGTCTGTTCTCTGAAGCAATATTGCAAGATCCCTTGCTAAGGCACTATGCTCCGTTGGCGATCGGTGAATACAACTGGTCGACCGACCCTGACAATCATCTGGGTAAATTTGACAACGCTGCCATGCTTCATCAATACACATATGGAGTGAAGTGCCGAGTCTTCCTCACCACCCTCTCCAGGTCGGCGCAACGCTGGTTCAGAAGGCTGCCTGACGGATCAATACAAAACTTTAAAGACTTCCGAACGACCTTCTTACATCATTTTACGAGTAGTAGACGCTACCAAAAGATGAGCGTCAATCTATTTTCCTTGAAGCAAGGACCGAGAGAAGCTCTTTGAGCCTATATTAAGCTCTTTAATCAGGTAGCCATAGATATCCCTCCAGTCTCATCCGAGACCATGATGAATGCATTCACTCAGGGGCTCGTCGAAGGAGACTTCTTCCGGTCACTCATAAGGAAGCTGCCTAGGGACTATGACCACATGCTCAAGAAGGCCAATGAGTACATCAATGTGGAAGAGGCCCAAGCAGCCAGAAGGAAGAAGGCGCTAGCCGAGCCCTAGGTGTCGACCGAACGCCTACCGTCGAGCAACCACCAACCTCCTAGGGGGCCAAGAGCCAAAGGAGTACGACCACATCAGGAGATATGGACGCATGCCGTGCAACATATGGCTTTTGGCCTACCAAAAGCATCAAAGGGCAAGGTATGAACACCTTTGTTTTGTTCCTTCCACCAGTCGACGTCACACAACATGTGTGATTGTCGTGGTATGACATCGATCGCTAGATCGACTCCGAAAGGTTATCGCCGCCGATCTCCTTCTCCTGTTTGGCGACACAAGTATCACTCCTCCAGGCGGCGAGAGGATGCAAGGAGATCACCCGAGCGACACCAGCATCATCAACAAAGGGAGAGCACTGGCCCTTCCCGAGCCTCACAGGAGAGAAGCAGGTCATCCGTTTAGGAGGAGGAAAACAGAAGCAATGCCACTCGGGGAGAAATAAACATCATTGTTGGCAGACTAACCATCGGCGACTCCAACAGAGCGAGAAAAT
>JBBMJZ010000060.1:11368850-11381086 GCA_037833815.1 Zingiber zerumbet
TACTAGTGTAATTATATAGTCAAGATAAACTAATACTTAATTACACTACGACCTTCCAATGGTTTGTTCCTGTCCATCTAGGTCGTGAGCTACTATTTATAATTTATAAGGAACTGATAACAAGATCTTCTGCGTGTGACACCACACACCATGTTATCTACAATATAAACTAATTGAACAACTACATTTAATCTAAATGCAGACATTTGACCAATGCGACTCTTATTTCTAAATAAATGTTCATACCAAAAGCTAGGCTTTTAGTATACATCCTAACAGAGTGGAGGTTGGCCACCGACCCTTTGGTAGAGTGGATGGCGAGGAAGAGGAATATGCGAGTGCAACATTGAAGGAGGCCGAAGAAGTTGCAATCCAAGATGAATTGTGATGCCACTGTAGCTTCTCTTTATAACTGAATCTTAATGGACGACTAAGAACTCTCCAGATCTGGATCAACGGTGGAAGTCAATCTAGATATGATCCAACGGCTTAGATCTAGATCAGGGGTCATAATCTGTCCTTTCTTAACCCAGATGGATCAGATTTGAGGATGAGGTAAGGCTTGATTGGATCTGGATTTTAAGTTGGTGGAAGAAGATCCAAATCCATTAGAAGATGTGGATCCATTAGGGGATGAAATTGGGCTTGACATTGATTTGGGCTTCTCTCTTCTTGAATCCAAAATGGGCTCTTTTGTTAGATAAATTGGACTATACTTTTCTTGGATGAGAATGATCTCTATGGACGGTCCAGATCTTCCATATGACTTCCTTACAAATAAGATGCACATTTTTAGATAAAATACTAGAAAATATAAAAAATTATGTCAAGACTCTAAATAGATATCAACTCATAAAATATGATATAAAACAAGATTTAAGTATATGAGATGATAAAAATACTAAGTATAAGAGCCAAAATAATGTATAGAAATGCTAGTTATTAGGAGCGTGGCTTCAGATATTTGACGGATGACCGGAAAAGTGGTAGATCTAGACCTCTTGGATCTCTTCCAAAGGAAGGACCCTCCTTCTCTCAATTGGGGAAGAAGACCCCCTTTTATAAGGTCTAACACAGCCCGTCACACGGGCCGTGTAGTACAGGCACAACATGGTTGTGCAAATCTTTGGAATGAGGCATGGGTCATGCCACTAGGACACAATACGACCATGTGTTCCCTCGGTGCAGGATACACTGTACGACCGTGTTTGGTACACATGGGCCATGCCTCAAAATAGTGGGTCGTGTGTTCCCTCGGTACAGGATACATGGCACGACCCTATCTGATACACATGGGGTTGGTGAGCTCTAGAATTTTTGTCTTTCTTCTTGTCTGAAGCCACTTTGATGGATTTTTTTGTCCGTTTAAGCTCCCAGTCGCGCCCTGAAAGTGAAAACCAAGAAAGAGTAGATCTCCAAATAAACAAGATTAATTATGTTGATAAATGATGGAAAAGGGGTGAAATAACATAAGTAATACACAGGAAATGCAAGTGAATGTGCGCCAAATAGTATCTAGAAACACATATAACCTACGTGCATCAATATGTCATACCTAAATTGAACAACATTTTGAAAAGTAACTATTATATTCATTATGTTCATGATTCACATGAATATAATTTTGTTGATGCCTCAAATTTTTGAAATCTAAATCTCACATATATCTAATGATAATTATAGTGTTTTTTTGTTATCATGTTGATCTAAATGCAAGTAAACATCATGGATGATAAGCAAATTAAGTTCAAGTAAAAAAGTATAAATGATGATATTTGATCTAGAGGGTAATCAGTGAGCATCACATGGATAAGAGAAGATTGGAAACCTTTGCTAAGATGGTGGTTCCAATAGAGGGGAAGTCGAGTTGACGCTCAGCCCCTTGGCCTCTTGGCACCCGGGCCTCCTGGCTCCTTGGTCTCCCGGCTCTCAGGCCTCTTTACTCCTTGGCCTCTCTGCTCCTTAGCCTCCCAACTCCCAAGCCTCCTGATTGCTTGGCCTCTTGACCCTTTGGCCTCCCAGCTCTCGGACCTCTCGACTCCTTGGCCTCTTGGTTCATTGGTGACGCGCATAAGAACACAGGATCATTTCAAGAAAATGATATTCATCACATAAATCTTGAATTATTTTAAAAAAGGATAATCATTGTGTAAGTCTTGGATTATTTTAGGAAATGGATAATCATAGCGCAAATCTCAGATTATTTCAAAAAAAGGTAGTGACATGAATAAGTCTTGCTTTATTTAAATAATTAAATAATTATAATAAGAAGATCAGAATGGAAGGGAAAAGTATGATATCTCTCTATAAAAGGTAGCCCTTTTCGACATCCAAGATACATATGCATACCTACGTACATCAAAAACCCTAATATTGTTTTTCCCTCCTTCATCCTCTAACTTAAGATAGAAGTAATTGCGTCGGGGAACCTCTTGCCGTCATTCTAATCTCTTTTTCTCCTGATTGTTATCATCTAGGTGATGTGAGCCCACAAGTATATGAGTGTCATTAAGTAATAAAAATATTGATCCCACTAGGACTATTGATTAAGCACTAGTTAACTTCACACAATGAGTTATCTAGACAATTTACTGTTGGCTCATGAATGCTAGGAAGAGAAACATAAGGGAAGGGAGAGGGAGTGAGAGGAACTTGGTTTGGGGAAATATTCTAGGGGTTCGATTTCATTGTGATGCTAATCAATATATCATGGATTATCACCCATCCTCTATTCCTATGCACTTGTAAGAAGTTAGATTCATTACCTGCTCTTCCCCGCGGAGGTCAACTCAGGATGCAATCTTAATCCATATCCTATGCTACTAAATGGAAGTGATTCCTATGAAGTTTGGTAACGGAATACCCCTGTCACTAGGGCCCCTAGGTCATACATCACAAAACACACTACACTCAATAACATAGAGATAGAAATAACAATTATGTCAAATTTCCTATTTCCTTGTGGAGAATTGCTTCTTCTTTCAAGGCAATGCCCTATATATCCAAAAATAGGATACCCTTGTTACTAGGGCTCCTCGGTCATATGATCTAGGGTATTCTCCCTACGAGATTAACAATTCTACATAAACATTCAATCAAACATGAGAATTAAACTCAAACACAATACACACACAAAAGATCAAATAGATATAAGGTATAGCAATGTCATATAGATATGAAATTGGAAAATCTATGAGTTTTACATCAATTCATATCACAATTACTCCTTTAATCCTAGAACAAGGGATCTATTCTATAGAGAAGGAAATACAGCTAAGAGACAAGAAGTAAAGCAATCTACAACTCAAAATATACAGAGAAGAGAAGAGAAGACTTATCCATGTAGTGTCGGTCTTCTTGGATGCAATCCTTACTCCGAAGGTGGACGGATGATGTTTGTAGATTATATATATTATTTTGTACTATTTAAAGCACATTTTTCTATATTCATTGCCCATGATCTATGCTTTTACACCCTTTATTATGTTAATTTTAGCATAACTACTATTTTGCGTCTAGATATTTGCTCGATGTCTATTTTCATTTTCAGGAGTAGTTTAGAGAGAAAAAGGATTCATAAGATGCAAAAGAAGATCATTTGAAGAAGACTATGACCTAGCTATGTCTCCCCTGTGGTGAGGAAGCAAAGGATTGGAGTGCTCAAGTCTTGGGGCACAAGCAGCAGCAAACTTCCAAAGTTAAATTAGACCTGGTCATGCCTTGAGGCATGGCTAGGAGAAGCTCCAGAAGGATGGCTGTTCTTAAAGGCATGGCCAAGGAACTAGTAAAGACACTGGTCATGACAAATGGCATGGCCAGGAAGGAGAATCAGCATAAGAAGAGGATTAGTTGTGCTAAATGGCACGACCAGAGAGGTCAACCCAGTGCAAAATTGGTTTGAGTCATGTCATTTGACACGACCATGGCCCAAATTCCAGCTTTGATCTAGTTTTGAAGAATTGGCCATGCTAAATGGCATGACCCAGAAGGATAAAGCAGAGCAGTCTCTACTCTGGCTGTGCAAATTGGTACAACCAAGAAGCTAGAGATAGCTCTGGCCGTACCAAATGGCACGACCAGGCTATCTAGCCAGAGCCAACTTGGCCCTAGGCGTGCCAAATGACACGACCAGTTGCTAGAGTGTGGCCTAGCCCATGCCAAATGGCACGGGCCATGCCCTAGGCATGGTTACCCTGTACCCCCACCTCTATATAAGGGGTACTTCATCCCCTTTGTAATGGAGGAAGTTCTAAGGCAGGAGGAGACCCCCCTAGGTCGAATCTTTGCACTAAGAGTCATCATCTAGATGATCCGACACCATTCTACTACTCCATCCTCATTGACACTCCAAGATCTATATCCAAGGGCTTCACTTGACATTAAAGGATAAACTTCTTCTCCTCTTTCTTTGAGTTTTCAAAGTTTCTATTATTTTGAGTCCTTGGATTGTATTTCTTTCTATTATGGAGTAGATATGCATTGCTCTAAGACGTAGGGAGTAATTATAATATGTGGATGATGTAAAACTCTATAAATTTTCCAATTTTCTTGTTTAATGAAGCTTTTATGACACTTATTCTGTTTGATGAAATGTTTACAAGAAGGCTCTTTCTATGGATCTAAATTTTATCTATCTATATTATATTTATGTATACATAGATTTAATTTCTGTACTAGATACATTACTGTGTATCTATATCTGAGTGTGAATATGAAGTTTCATTAAATAGATACATAAATTGTTACATCTTTTGAGTGTATGTTCCGATATAGCTCACTATAGCTTTAGGATGCTTATTTAACACTAAGTATCTACGGTAACTATCATTCTATATGGAATATAACCTCCTAAAGAAAAATAATTCTATATATGAATAATTCTATCACTTGACTTAATGGGCTTTGCCTAATCATATATTAAGCAAGTGACCTACGTAATCTAGAGACATAAACCTGGGGGAGGCCTTGTGATAGGAGGTACTCTATTGAGAATCTAGACTCTCTAAGTTTCTTCTTCGATTGATGGCATAATTGGTTACTGGAAAGGAAAGTACTCTAATACACCGTTGTGGAGCGATATTTGGTAGTAATTTAGACCATCCTGTAAATATAGAAGTGGAGAACTAGGATTGAAAAAATTTATAGCACAACATTCACCATTACAATAAAACCAAAAGCCTAGAACATCTTCTTGAATTAAGGGATTCCCCAATGATCTTTCTTTTAATTTCATATTTTAGCTGATAATCTTAAATCTAGTAATGATCAATTCTGTCTAGTTAAATTCAAAGTGTAAAACTAATTAGCATTTGATCTTTAGTTCTTGTGGGATCGACTTATATAAATTTTATTACTTGACGGCGCCTGCGCGCTTGCGAGATCACATCAATGGATCAGTGAAGATGAAGCTTCTAGGGTTCTCCCAAGGGGGAGAACCCTTCCCCAAGGAATGGGGGCAAGTCCCAAGTCAAAGATGAGTGAAAAGGGGAGAAAAATCTCTTTTATAGCAAGGGGCACACTACCCCCCATGTTATCCACCACGACCGTGCCTTTTGGCACGACCATGGTCCTCCTCTTCTCTGTATAATTGACATGATCGTGTGATTTCACACAGTCATGTGTCAAGACCGTGTTTCACTTGTAGAATCTTTTATCACATCTTAACATAGTATTCTCAAGTTTAAGTTTTAGCAAAGTTGTAGATTTTGAAGTTATCTATATTTTGGTATTTATGAACAACCCAAAACTCCAACTGACTAGAAAGTTATAACCATTTTACTTTTGGTGTGCAATATAGAAAATGCAGAATTTGACACGGTTGTGTGTCAAGGTCGTGTCTCACTTGTAGAGTCTTTCAGCACATCTAAACATAGTTTTCTATGGTTGAAGTCTTCATCAAAGTTATAGATCTTGAAGTTATTTATATTTTAGTATCTGGAACAACGCATAACTCTAATCAAGAAAAATGTTATGACCATTTTACTTTTGGTCCATAGTACTAAAAAAAATATGGTCGTGCCTAAAAGACACAATTGTGCTTAAAAGGCATGGCTAGGCCGTGTGAAAAATTGGTTTGTGCTATATTTTCATATGGTCGTGCCTTATAAGAATGACCCAGGTATTTTGGAGGCTCTAGACTCCATTTAAGCTCCATTTTTGCTCTAAAAGTGCATCCTGTTAATAAGAAAACACATAAAGAGCAGATCTCCGATAAAGAAAAGTAATTATACTGAAAATATGATAAGAGGTGTAAAAGTGCATAGATCAAGCACAAATAAAGTACGTGAATGTATGTCAAAACACACATAAAAGTGTATATAATCTACTCACATTACACCCCTACACTTAAACCTTTGCTTTTCCTCAAGCAAAAACTACAATTTAAACTCATATGGTTAAGTAATGCATCATAATCTCTAGCAAGTTGTTCTAATCTTATCAAATGATTTCATTAGTGAGTAAGATATAAAAGTTATTTGAGTACGGCTAAGTAATTATTCTCTGTGCTCAGTGCAATAGTGGTCTAAGCTTTTTAAGTTTCAATTCCTAAGCCTAGTCAAGTCATCATAAAACTGTGTTCCTTGTACTTCTGGTGATAGACACTTACCTGCCACATGCTTGGTTCATATCTCGAAGACTACACATGGTCTCAAAGGACTACTAAAATCAAGAGAAATATAATATTTATTTCTCTAGTAACCTAACTTGGTCTCAAAGGGGTAGATTATTAATTTCTACTCACGATAATTGTTCTCTATCCCTTATTCATATGATTTTTTTTCTCTTTTTTTTGTGCTTTAAACGTGTAGCACTAACACAAATGCAAATATATAAATATAAATCCAAGGATTTTAATTTTTTTAAGTGACCATCATTCCAGATTATCCAATAACCAAAATATAATTAAGAGGTCACCTTAGAAACACAAGTACTAGTTCAATTTTATGAATTATGACTATTTTCAGAATTATCTACCATCAAAACTAGGCATAGTGTATAGAAATCCTAAAATAAGACCAATACTTAAACTCTTACAGTAAAAATATTGCTCACTTCATGCTATTATAGATAGAAGAAGATAAATCACTAAATATACTATCACCATAAGTAACCAACAAGCTGCATGAAATTTAGAATAAGCATGCTATTATTTTGCATTAAGGAGCAAACAATCATGATATATTGAATGATGCAACTAGAAAAAAAAGTATTATGCAAAAAGAAATGTGAAAAGACTAAACTACAACCCACACATCCCTTTAGATTTAAACTTTTCATTATCCCAATGAAAACTAGAAATGCAAATTTGGATAAGGTTTTGAAGTTATCCAGTGATAAGCTCCAAATGGTTGATACATTCATGTTCTGAAGATACTTCCCTATATGTGAATTACACTCCTCCATAACTTAGAAACCTACAAAAAGAAATAGATAAGAAAAATTAAGTAAAGGGATTAGGATTATTATGAAGAAAGAAAAGAAACTAGAAAGAACTAAAAATATAAATGAAGATAATGAAAAAAACTTGGGTTGCCTCCTAAGAAGCGCTTGTTTAAGGTCATTAGCTTGACCCCTTATTTGGTTCACTTAAATCATGATCTTGCCGGAGTGAGATACCTCTAGGCTTTCCAACTTATGACCCAAAATGATAAGGGAGCTTTCATCGTGGGAATCACATTTTGAGGAATTTCTCTCTCCTTCTTCTTCTCCTTAAAAATTCTTCTTGACGGTTGAAGAAGATTCACTTGAAGTGCCCAGACCAAGAGTATGGTGATCACAGTTGATGTTGAAGCCTTGTTCTAATGAAAGTGAAGTATAGGCAAAGGTGGGAGTGTCCAACCTTGGGATCTCCATCTTTCCACCACTTCCCACCCGGAGGGCCGCATATAAGTGTCAACATCTGCCTCATCTATGATCCCATCATCCATCAAGCATGTATTATCAGAAGTTGTAAAAGGAACAATAGTAAGACTAGTTGAAAATGTATCAATGGTCCTTTCAATGTCTAGAGTATCATCAAATATATAATCACCATGCAAATCAGTACAGGAGTCCTATAGAGCTGTAGAATCTTCAATAGGAATGACATCAGCTTCACAATCCATCCCCTCCAAGACATCATTCAATTGAGGCTCTAAATTGGACTTGACACATCAACTTGCTATAGGGATCGGAGAAACAAGATCCCCTCTTATACCAATAGCTCTTTTAATTCTTATAGTTTGGTCTTCATCTAATTGAGAGTAGGAATATCTGAGTCTTGGGGGTCCTCCCAATTAGTCAGATCATAAAGTCGCAACTGTTGTGATCGGCCATCTTAAAATTTTGATGGACTCTGATTTGCTTGAGATAACTGCTCAACACTTTGAATGCAGTTAAAATCAAAATTTTGATGATCTATCCAGTCTTGATTGTAGTGTTGAGGTAGGTCAGAGATATGATGCTGTGATTATAACTGCTCACTCTGGTCTAGAATTAGCTGGGGTTGAAAGTTTTGAGTTTGATGATCTACCCAGTCATAGCTAGAAATGCTAGGAACTGAATCATGTATGTCTTGATATATATGTTGAAATAGATTCTGAAGTTTCATGGAGGAGGTAGTAGTATTTTGGAAGAAGTGACATATAGCAGCTGGATGGGATGAGCTGCTATAATCGTGCAGATATAATCAATTGGTTCTATGGAAGGGCCAGCTTCATTTTGGAAAAGGTGGTATATGGCAATCGAATGAGTTAGACTACCATATACTCTGCAGATGTTTAGCATTTTTTTGTCATCCAAGTTATACCTTGCATTTAAACCTTCAGGTTGCCAAGAAAGGAACTTATTCATGACGAAAGAAAATTTTTGGTCTCACCTGAAGAGCTCATAAGATACAATGAGTAATCATTACACAACACATGGATATATGAGACATAAAATATCAAGGCACTCAACCAATTTTTATTTTGATTAAAAAAAATAAATGCAGAATTAAAAGATAAGAAATAAAATTCATAATGAAAAATAAGAAAGGAAATGTAGAAATAAAAGCAAACAAATAAATGAAAAATTTATTAATAAGTCTAGAGTAATTCATATGCTAATCAACTAATGTTAATGCGAGCAGTCCCCAGCAACGACACAAAAAACTTGATGCGAGCCTGTAAGTAGACGGGTGTCATCAAGAATAAAAATATCAATCCCACGAGCACTGTTGATTAAGCACTAGTTAACTTCATACGGTGAGTTATCTAGACAATTGAATGTTGGTTCACGAATGCTAGGGAGAGGGAGTGAGAGGAACTTGGTTTGGAGAAATGTTCTAGGGGTTTAGTTTCATTATGATGCTAATCAATGTATCATAGATCACCTATCGTCCATCCTCTATTCCTATGCACTTGTTGGAAGTTAGATTCATTACCGACTCTTCCCCGAGGAGGTAAAGCCGGAATGCTATCTTAATCTATATCCTATGCTACTAAATGGAAGTGATTTCTATGAAGTTCGATAATAGGATACCTCTGGCACTATGACCCCTCGGTTATACATTACAAAAACACACTACACTTAGTAACACAAAGATAGAAATAACAATTATGTTCAATTCCCTACTTTCTTGTGGAGAATTGCTTCTCCTTTCAAGGTAATGCCCTAGATGTCTAGAAATGGGATACCTTTATCACTATGGCCCCTCGGTCATATGATCTAGGGCATTCTCCCTACGGGATTAGTAATTCTACACAAACATTCAATCAAACATGAAAATTAAGTTCAAACACATACACACACATAAAATCAAATGGATACAAGGCATAACAATGTCATATAAATAGGAAATTAGAAAATCCATGAGTTTTACATCAATTCACATCATAATTATTCTCTTAATCTTAGAACAAGAGATCTACTGTATAGAGAAGGAAATACAACCAAAAGACAAGAAGTAAAGCAATCTACAACTCAAAACATAAAGAGAAGAGAAGAGAAGTCTTATCTATGTAGAGCCGATCTTCTTGGATGCAATCCTTGCTCCGGAGATGGATGGATCGGCGAAGATGAAGCTTTTAGGGTTCTCCCAACCCTTCCCAAAGGAATGACGGCGAGCTTTAAGTCAAAGATGAGTGAAAATGGGAGAAAAATCTCTTTTATAGTAAGGGGCACATGACCCCCCATGTTATCTGCCAAGGACATGCCTTTTGGCATGGCTATGGTCTTCCTCTTCTCTATATAATTGGCATGGTCGTGTGATTTCATACAACCATGTGTCAAGGTCGTGTCTCATTTGTAGAGCCTTTTAGCATATCTTAACATGGTATTCTTGAGTTGAAGTATTCAGCAAAGTTATATATATTAAAGTTAGCTACATTTTGGTATCTTAAACAACCTGAAACTCCAAATGAGTAGAAATTTATGACCATTTTACTTTTGGTGTGTAGTACAGAAAATATGAAATTTGACACGGTCATGTGTTAAGGACGTGTCTCACTTGTAGAGCCTTTTAGCACATCTAAACATAGTTTTCTTTGTTGAAGTCTTCAGGAAAGTTTTATATCTTGAAGTTATCTACATTTTGGTATCTGAAACAACCCATAATTCCAACCAAGAAAAATATTATGGCCATTTTACTTTTGATTTACAGTGTTGAAAAAGAAATGGCCATGCCTAAAAGACATGACCGTGCCTAAAAGGCACAGCCAGGCCGTGTGAAACATTGGTTTGTGCTATATTTTCACACGACCGTGCCTCATAAGCATAACCCAGGTATTTTAGGCTTTAGACTCTATTTAAGCTCTATTTTTGCTCTAAAAGCGCATCATGTCAATAAGAAAATACATAAAGAGTAGATCTTCGACAAAGAAGAGTAATTATGCTAAAAATATGATAAGAGGTATAAAAGTGTCTAGATCAAGCATAAATAAAGTATGTAAATGTGGGTCAAAACATGCATAATAATGTATATAATCTATGCACATCACTAAGCTCACAGAACTACATCATCCTCATTATCATCAAGCAATTGGCCATTAAGTTAGCAACAAAGCCAACTCATCGGTGATTCAATCATTGACATTCGCGGACAGAATCAAATTGGTATTATCTTTGGAAAAACTAAGTTAAAGGCCAAAACTAGAAAGTTAAGATGGATGATGTTAGAAGACCTAATGTTATTGCCATGACAACATATGATTTTGATAAATTGGTAGCAACAATGGTGTAAAATATTAAAGGATCAACCCTCACATCCTCCACCATCGATCAATCCTTCAACTGAACCACCGCTCCGGTCTGTTGAAGCAACACTAGAGCACCAGTAGGTATCTTGGCCTACGAGAATGCCATAGACTGGTTCTCCCATACCAATTGGTAAGTCCGTCACAAGAGAATATCCTATACAATGTTTTGGTGAAGCCCTTCATCGGGATTTTCCAAGAAAAGGTGTAACGCCTGGAATTTCTCAAATTATTTTTAAAAATATCCTATGATTTTTATGGAATTTTAGGATATTTTTCTGGAATTTTTAGAGTAGCAGAAGTAGCAAAAACAAATAAAAACGTAAAATAGCCTACACGGGAATTGAACCCGAGACCTATTGGGTCCTACGACTTATGGTGGACTCTAGTAACCAGGTGAACCCAGCAGGGCCATGTTGAAAGAAGAGGGAATCAATTATATTTATATTCGAGTTGGGCGAATTAATTCCTTAATATAAATAGGGAATTAATAAGTGAGGGATTTATTTTGGATCGGGATTTCTTCCTCTCCTCACCCTCACGCCGCCTCTCTTTCTCTCCCGCACCCTCTCGGCCACCGAAACCCCAAGAGACCTAGGGTTCCTTCCCTAGGATCGTAGGAACGTCTCCCGGTGACCACTCCAGCACGAGGACGCTCCTCTCCGCGAAAAGAGCACGTGGAAGCAAGAGGATCGTGGAGAAGATCGTGTTTCCGGAAAACCTAGCGACTAGAATCGTAAGAAATCTAGCGCAGGAGGTAAGAAACCCCTCACCTGCAGTATAAGTAGCTATTCGTATGATTGTATGCTTTTAGATTAGTTATATGCAGATTTTTCGACACATAGGGTGTATTTAACCCTCCTCGCAGATTTAGGGATTTAGTCGAGCACCTCTAGATGGGCCGGACACGTTTTCCCCCTTCAGTTGGAGGTTCTAGACGTTGTCGGGTGCCTAGAGGTGGTCTCCCTAATAGAGGGGAGAGTTGGAGCACACTAAGTGTTCGATAAAATGCTTAGCTCAGTA
>JBBMJZ010000060.1:11438260-11450253 GCA_037833815.1 Zingiber zerumbet
GCTGAGGCATAAGGGATCTGATCCATGCGGTCTCTCTCCTCTCTAGAAGAGGGACTTTGAGTCTTCGAAAGACTCACACTATGTGACATCGGCAGAAATCCTTTCTTGGAATTCTGCATGGCAAACCGTAGTAATACCTTGTCAATGTATGTATTTTGACTTAGGACAAGCAATCTCTTAGATCTATCTCTATAGATCTTTATGCCTAGAATACAAGTTGCTTCACCTAAGTCCATTAAGAAACAATTCCCAGCCAAGTCTTGACAGACTGCAGCAAAGGGATGTCATTCCCAATGAGTAGTATGTCATCCACATACAATACAAAGAAGACAACTGTGTTCCCAACAACCTTCTTGTAGACACAGGGTTCATCTTCATTCATGATGAAACCAAACTGTTTGACCACATCATCGAATCGAAGATTCCAGCTCCGAGAAGCTTGCTTTAGTCCATAAATGGACTTATACAGCTTGCATACTCTGCCAGTATGTAGTGTATCTATAAAACCCTCAGGTTGTGTCATGTACACATCCTCGAGCAAGTTTCCATTCAGAAATGTGGTTTTAACATCCATCGTGGTATGCTGCAATAGCAAGCATGATCCGAATGGACTTAAACATCGCTACTTGAGAAAAAGTTTCATCATAGTCAATATCATGAATTTGCTTGAAACCTTTAACTACCAAACGACCCTTATAGGTATGCATAAGTCTATCCATGTCAGTCTTTCTCTTAAAGACCCACTTACACCCAATGGGTTGGATGCCTTCAAGTGGATCAACCAAAGTCCTTACTTGGTTGGTGTATATGGATTTTATCTTGGATCTCATGGCCTCTAGCCATTTCTTAGAATCTGGTCTCATCACAGCTTCTTGATAGGAGGTAGGCTTATTCTCAATGAGCATAACGTCGTTATGGTCAGACATGAGAAATGAGCATCTCTCAGGCTGTCGACGTACCCTGTCAGACCTGCGAAGAGGTAGGTCTACTTGAACTGGTTGTTGTTCCTCAACTACTTATGCAACAATCTCATCATCCACAACATTTTGTGGTTCCAGTTCAACTTTTATCAAGGCTTCAGTGCTCTGGTCCATATCTTGAACTTCTTTAAGATCGAACGTACTCCCACTAGTTTTTTTAGAAATAAAGTCCTTTTCTAGAAATACCCCAGTCTTAGCTACAAACACTTTATGGTGACTGGGAATGTAGAAGTAATATCCCTTCGTTTCCTTGGGATATCCTATAAAATAACACTTTTCGGATTTGGGTTCCAGTTTGCCTGAGACTTGACGTCGAACATAAGCCTCACAACCCCAAATCCTCATAAAATACATCTAGGCATCTCTCCCAATCCATATTGTATATGGTGTCTTTATCACAGCTTTGGATGGAACACGGTTAAGTATGAAGGCTGCTGTGTCTAGAGCATATCCCCAAAGAGATATAGGAAGATATGTGTGACTCATCATAGATCGTATCATATCTAATAGGGTACGATTCCTCCTTTCGGATACACCATTCCACTGTGGTGTTCCAGGAGGAGTGAGTTGGGATAGAATCCCACACTCAGCTAGATAGTCACGAAACTCATGGCTAAGGTATTCACCACCTCGATCTGATCGAAGTATCTTAATACTTTTGCCAAGCTGGTTTTGTACTTCCTATTGATCGTAAATCTACCACTGACTTCTGTATTTTTCTTGGTGATTCCCTCATTTCTTGGAAAAGTAAAAAGTAAAATGTTATTTATAGATCTTTCACAAAAGCTGAGTATCGTGTCATTGCCTCACCTACTTGTGAAATAGTTTGGTTGTATTGATTACATTGGTTGCTTGCGGATATGGATATCTTTCTTCATTAACCTACTTCGTTATATTGTGATAATCAGAGTGTTATTCAAATTACACGCAATTCAATTTTTCATGAGCGTACGAAACATATTGAAATTGATTGTCACATTACTCGTGACCATCTTCAGATTGACACCATCACATTGTCTTTTATTCCTTCAAAGCTATAGATTGCTGATATGTTTACCAAGTCACATGTTGTTTCACACTTTCGTTTCTTATCTGATAAACTTTCAATGCTTTTAACTGTAGCATCGTGAGTTTCAGGGGGTGTTAGATTATATATATTTATTTATTTATAGATTTTAGGATAATTTGATCTTTTTTCCTTTTATATTTAAAGTTTAGGGTTTCTTAATTGAACTATATAAAATCTTATATTCTGTATTTTTAAGTATCAATTTTGAATTCAATAGTATGGATAGTTTTTTCTTTTTTCTTAATTTCTACCGTGCTCCGGCCTGTGTATCTATATTTACCTTCTTTCATACCTATAGGACCGGTTCTAATAGATTGATAAGATAGCAATTCTATTATTATTATTATTATTATTATTATTATTATTATTATTATTATTATTGCACCACTTTAATAAAGTTAATCAGACCCTTTGGATTAAAGTTGGTCTAAAGTGATATAACTTTAATTAAAGTTGCTCCAGCATCAAACACAAAAGATTATTTCAAATATCAAATTAAGTAATATTTTAAAAGCAATTAAAAAATACATTTCATTGGCACTGGCACGGTCCCAAGCATGGTTTACAAAATCACCGTGATAGTCGATTGAAATCGGATTTTGTAATAAAACCGGGGTATGATCACTAGGATTGTACAGGATGGATAGAATCGGTTTGATTTTATAATTCTACGATTCTATCTTTTAAAAGATTATAACTTTTAATTAAAATTAAATTATAGGAACGCATACTATATGCGATCGAAACATACTGTTTAAAAATAATCATCATGAATATTTTTTCCATTCCTGCTTAAAATTATGAGTTTTAGAGACCTATTTTCTAATATTCTAGTGAATAAATAGATCTTTAGAAGAGTGTTTTAAATATTCATATTCGAATAGATAAAATTAATATCCGACCCTCAATGATCTGACCCTATCGATCTTGTTCCTAAATCAATCGATGTGGGTAGGATGAGAATTCTACCAGCGATGGTCCTAAGTTGAATTTTACTCAGTCAAACATCATCACCCAAAACGAGTTGACTTGACTTCATTATTCTTGTCTGAATCCTGATGGTAGCGACCAAGTCAGTCAACGTTTCCACAGTCAATGTTCAACAACTTCATGTATTTCTCTTATTTATATATACACACTCTCCAGCCATTCCATCTCCTATCAAGTATCAACTCCAACAAATCTTCGATCTCCCTTTCCCCTGAAAAGAGAGAGATCCTTGGTCATGGCAACTGTTGGAATCCACAATTTGCAGTCGTCTTCATCATCTCACCCGAGAATTCATGCTTCTCTTAATCCCCCATCCAATTTTCGACCCCAAAGCATCTATCTCCGGCAAGTAGCCAACAAGATCAAGGTCGAGGAACTGATGCTGAGACAAGACAACGCGGCCACCGTTACCACGATAAGATCCGCTGCGGATCGCCGGGACAACGAGTCGGTTGCCAAGCTTCTGGCCATAGCCGAGGCAGTCGCCGACCGTGCCAACATGCACTCCATCATCGGAGCGCAGAGGAACAACTGGAACCACCTCCTCACCAACTCCATCAACTCCATCACCCTCATCGGCTCCCTCATGGCCGGCCTCTCCTCCGTGCCCGTCGACGCAGCGATTCCGCAGCTTTCGGCGCTCAAGGTCTCCTCCATGCTCCTGTTCGGCGTCGCCACCGGAATGATGGTGATAGTGAACAAGATCCAGCCCTCGCAGCTCGCCGAGGAGCAGAGGAAGGCCACGTGGATGTGGAAGCAACTGGAGAGGTCGATCCAGGACGGCCTCTCCCTGCGTGCGCCGGCGGAGGCTGACGTGGCGGAGGCGATGAGCAAGGTGCTGGCCCTCGAGAAGGCTTACCCCCTGCCCTTGCTCCCCGGCATGCTCGACAAGTTCCCCAAGAAGGTGGAGCCGAGTCGCTGGTGGCCGGAGCCACCATGTCCGAGGGAGAAGGAAGCCCACCCAGCGCGCGAAACCATGGACAAGAACGGGTGGAGCAAAGAGTTGGAAGAAGAGCTGGAGGGTCTCCTCAAGGTCTTGAAGGTGAAGGACGAGGGACAATACGTGAAGCTCGGCAAGGTGATCCTCCGCTTCAACAGGGCTTTAGCCACCGCAGGGCCGGCCTTTGGCGGACTGGCTTTCACGGGGTCGACTTTGATAGGCACGTCAGCGCTGGGGGCGCTTCCCGTGCTGCTCGCGGTGGTCGGCGGCTCGCTGGCGGCGGTGGTGAACACGCTGGAGCACGCGGGGCAGGTGGGGATGCTGTTCGAGCTGTTGAGGAACAACGCCGGCTTCTACAAGTGGCTGCAGGAGGAGATCGAGATGAACCTGAGGGAGGAGGATGTGGAGAAGAGGGAGAACGGCGAGCTGCTGAAGTTGAAGTTGGCATTGCAACTGGGAAGAAGCACGTCGGAGTTCCAAGACTTTGCTGAGTACGCCTCTCCTTCCTGCAAAGAGGAGGACGTCGATGGTTTTAAAGGCTTCGCCGGAAAACTCTTCTGAATGCCTTCTCTCTTACTGAACTTTCAGTGTTAACCAAATAGATTGTACACATGAAGTTCTCTCAGTAATGATATTAAATCTAGTTCACATTGTCGATCTCCCACATAAACATACACATTTGTTGTTCATACAACTTCTAAACTTAATGGGTAGAATTGGTAGAATGCAGCAGCAATAGCAACGAGCTCCTCTGAGCTTTTCCATCACTTGTCCAAGGCCTTGGTCCTCGCACGAAGATTCAAAAATATTCCCCTGCAGAGTGCCAGCAACAGCATTACCCAACAAAATGATGGAGGGCAGCAATGAGACAATGAACAAGGCAAATGGGAGAAGAATGATACCAGCAACAAGCAACAAGGCTATGGAATATAACACGGAACTGTAGAGGCATGTATTGATGATTTACCCACCCTACCACCGGCCAGAACTGCAAAACTCATTAAAGGTAATAATAGCGGATGAAATGCTAGAAATTATTTGAGAGAAAACGCAAACGCAGGCAAGTCCTACAAACCATCCATGCAGTCAACTGCACTGAGGGGTAATCTTTCTTGACTTTCTCCTTTACCTCTGGCCAAGGCCTGCCTATAGATAGCAAAGTGTTTTCCTAGTATCAGCTTGTGAACTTTGGGTTAAAAGCATGAAGGATTAAGTCTCTATAAGATGGGCTAATATGTGAATTAACATACATCACTATTTTCATTAAAAATTAATTTCATTAAATGATCTAAGGCATGATGCATGAAAGAGAATTTAAATTATTGAATGTGGATTGCTTGTGTAGATCAAATAACCCAGTTTGTTAACATTAATAGATTGTTAACAAGTTATGGGCTTTATGTGGATGGTCTTTGCCGGATGAGCTTGGTAATATAAGGAAGAGATCTTGATTCATTTGGGCATCTTGCCGGAATCAAGAGCTTCTTCTTTCTCTTCTCTTCCCCATTGAGACGAGACTCCGGGTTGCCACCCGTTCCTGTAGAAGATCCTTCCACTGTGATTGCAGGAGCTTCTCCGACAACAAGTAAGAGACAATGACATTGGCTTTAAACTCAAGTCAACCCTTCGATTGCCATTGCATTCGGTTTTGTAACGTAGCCTTATAGACAATGATAACTAGATCATGTGATGCATTATTTGGTTTTGTTTCGATGTATCATATTGCTTTCAATTGGTATCAGAGAGTGGGATTAGCTTATCGTCGTCTTTAAGGTGTAAGGATTAGATTTCGACGATATTTGGAACAACAAATCAATGCATATCCGTCGAATCTAGCACTGGATAGCCTAGGATTTTACCTAGATTTTGAGTTATTCACATTATTTCGTGAAGAACACGAACAACGACAACGGATTTAGGTTTTTCCACTGTCATTCTCAAGCAAACAGCGTCTGTGCAAGAAGCAGAAAATGAATCTCGCGACTAATAATCAACTAGTAAGGACTTCTAGTCAACTGCTAGGCTAAAATTCATGTACATAATGTTTTCAGCTCGAGTGAGTAGTTCAACCAATGCTATCAGTCGATTGTTATAAGGACTCAGTCGACTGCTAGGGTGAAATTAGCGTACATAAAGTTTTCAGCTCATCTGGGCAATTTGATCAATGTTATTCATGGGGGTGCGTACAAAACGATTTCAAATCAATTGGGAAGTTCGACCGATACTATCAGTCGACTGCTAAGGATCAATCCACTGGTGTCCACGGGATCATCTACAGAATAATTCCAAAACAATTGGTGGATTTGACTGATGCATATCATAAGGACTAGTCAACTAGTGTGGATGAACTCGTGCAGAAAAGCCTTTTGACTCAATTGATGAGTTTGACTGTTGTAGACCAGTCGACTGTCGTTCACTATCAATTGACTGGTGTGTTCGGGACTTGGCACATAAGGTGTACCAATCGATTAGTTTTTCTTGTATTCTTCTTCTCATTTGCTACTTAGTCAAATCAATACAATCGCCAAAGCAAGAACTATTAGATAAGGCTAGGGGTATTTGTGTCTATGGATGTATATCTATACACAAGATAGTTGGCCCAAAGGAAAATCATTCTTTATGTCATGTCTAAGGAAGTTCATAAATTAAGTTTGACTTCTTATTCATGCGCGTAACGTGTCAACCTAAAGAAGACACGATATGTGGCTGATTGAAAGTATTGTGAATGATAATTGAAAACATAAGTTAATTAAGAAAGTTCATAAATAAAGTTAACCATGTACATAATGGATCGACCAAAAGGAAGGCGAATTATCTAGCAAATGAAGAAAATTATAAGTTATTTAGTAAGTACCATTAGCAAGTTGTATTTTAGTCCAAAAACTTAAATAATGTTTCACTAGGTATCTCAATAAATACTCATACACTTGTATATTTTGATTGTTGCATTTATATTACTGCACAACTACAAATATACATGCTTAGTTTAGTACATTGAGTTATATTCTTTGATTTTATTTATGTAGCACTCTCAAATCTGCTAATCTGAATAATATCCATGTGCTTACCGACGCAAACTTTAGACAATAGAAAGAGTATATTATGGTATTATTAGGATGCATAGATTAAAGGACTATGGATCATAAGGCAATTTTTGACAAGTGGGAGTGATCAAATAACATGTCTAATAATCATGAAGATGTCAATTCTAGAATCAAATAGTGGCTCAATTACTAAGAATGAGGATGTTAAAACTTTTATTAGGGAATTAATGGACCGATTCGTCTCAAACGAAAAGGTGAAACTACCACACTTCTCGTAAAGTTGGTGTCCATGCGGTATAATGGGAAGGGTAACATAAAGGAGTACATCATGGAGATACCAAATTTGGTTATAAGGCTTAGGATACTAAAGTTAAAAATATCTGAAAGCATACATGTTAACCTCGTCCTAATCTATCTGCCTACACAGTTCACTCTTTTCAAGATAAGTTACAATACTCAAAAGGAGAAGTGGACACTAAATAAACTCATAGCTCAATATGTATAGGAAGAAGACAGATTAAGACATGACACATCTCATAGTGCTCACTTTGCATAGTCATCTCAACACTTGAACAAGAAGAGAAAAAAAAAAGATAAGGGTAAGGGCAAACAACCTGTAGTGGCTGGGGCGTTAGGGCATGAGATGCAAAAGCAATAAGATCTAGACTCAGCTTGTTAATTTAGCAAAAAGAAAGGTCATTTGAAGAAAGATTATCCAAGATACATCAATTGGTATGTCAATAAAGATATACTTCTCAATTTCGTTAATTCAAAAATCAACCTACTATACCTAATAACACTTAGTGGATCATTATAGGAGCAACTACTCATATAAGTGTAACTATGTTGAGTTACCTATGGAGCCGAATGTCAATTGATACCAAAAGATTCATTTTCATTTATGCGAGAAAGAAGGCAAAAGTAGAGATTATAGGTATCTTTAGCATTTGTTTTAAGAACAATGTACTTTTAAATTTGAAAAACACATTTGTAGTGCGGTCATTTAAATGGAACTTAATCTTTGTTTCAGTTTGGACAAATTTAGAAACACTTGTTCATTTGGAAATGAAAAATTCAGTATTTTTTGAAATTTTATATTATGTGATATTGGTTCTTTGATTGATAAACTATACAGATTATACACTAAAACTTATGCGGATAATATTATGATGCATGCTATATGTACGAAACAGCCGTTGATAAATAAGAATTCATCCATGTTGTAGTATAGGCATTCAGGGCATAGCTCTAAACAACACCTAGAGAGGTTAATATCACTAGGAATTTTCGATTCTCTTGATATACCATATTTTGGTGAATGCATTGAGTGTATTAAAAAGAAAACAACAAAAATAATAAAGATTTAAGACAATGGAGTCTTATAGCTGATATATACAGATATATGTAGATAGTTCCCTGAAACTTTTTGGAACAGTCAAGAATACTTTATCAGTTTTATAGACGACTATTTGCGATACGGATATTTGTGCCTAATTCATGAGAAGTCTCAATCCCTAGACATGTTCAAACTTTTTAAAGACAAAGTTGAAAATCAACTAGTAAGAAGATTAAGATCATAAGATCAGACCGTGGTGGTGAATACTATGGTAGATCTGACAAATCAAGTGAGCAATGTCCTGAGTCATTTGCGAAATACCTTGTTGAGTGCAGAACCATGGCGCAATATATTATGTTTGGAACCCCTCACCAAAATGGTATAGCAGAGCGATGAAATCGGACCCTAAAGGCATAGTGAAGAGTATGATGACATTTTTTTTCTCTACCAGAATTTTTCAAGGGTGAGACACTCAAGACTGCAGTGCACTTACTCAATAGAATTTAGTAAGGCGGTAACGAAAATCTCATACGAGTGCGGATAGATAAAATGTCTAATATTAGGCATTTGCTTATCTGGTGTCATCCAACTAAGGCTAGGCCTTATAGGCCTAACGAAAGAAAATTGAGCACAAAAACTGCTATCATTCTATAAGATACTCTGAAAAGTCAAGGGCTTCCAGTTTTTCAACCCCTCGAGTAAAATCTTTTTTAAGACAGATAATGTCAAATTAATTAAGGATGGTGGGAGCACTAAAGTTAGGGAAAAATCACTTGAGGAAAACATTAATGATCCTAATATAGTAACTACTGATAGATAGTGAAATGATTATTATTCCACAGACAGTGGAAGTTGTACAATAAGCATGGGTAGTGAACCACGATATTCCCATATCACCTCCAATTCAAATGGAAAGTACATTGGCTCAAATAGAGGTATTCCCTCTTACGGTTGAGCACAACTGTCAATCATCTCAAGATCAAGTGTCATTAAGAAAATCCATTAGGGAGAAAAGATCTACAATGTCTCGTGATTATGTATATCTCCAAGAGCACGAGTTTAACATTGAGTTGGAAGATGATCTCACATCTTTTCAAGAAGTTAAACAGTGCCCTAATTAGGAAAAGTGGATTGGTAAAAGCTATTGGTTGTAAATGAAATATTTAAAACCAAACGAGATCCACATGACAATGTCAAAAAGTATAAGACTTGCCTAATCGCCAAGGGATTCACTCAAAAAGAGGACATTGATTACAAGGAGACTTTTTCGTCGATTTCGACGAAAGAATCTTAGGGTAATCATGACACTTGTAGCTCCTAATGACCAGAGCTCCATCAAATAGACATTAAGACTACATTTCTCAATAGAAACATTGAAGAAACTATATACATGGTGCAGAGAACTTTACGTCAGGAGATTCAAAACACCTACATTTTTTGTCTAACGCTGACATCTCGTCAATGGTACCAGAAATTAGATTAAGTGATTTCTCCATACGATTTTAAGGAAAATCAATTGATCAATGTTTATATATCAAGTTGGGAGCAAGTTTATTATATTGGTTCTATATGTGGTCAATATTTTGTTGACAATCAATGATAAGGGTCTTCTGCTATAAATCAAGTCATTTCTACCAGGTGAATTTGAAATGAAAAATCTTAGTGATGTATCATTTATCTTAGGCATACAGATTGTTTGTGATCGTTTAAAGTGCACACTTGGACTATCACAAAAGGCTTGTATAGAAAATGTGCTCATTCGATATAACATGCAAAATTGTGCTCCTGACAAAACTCCTGTGTCAAAGGGTGATAGACTTAGCTGACAGCAATGTTCGCACCATAAACTTGAAATTTAGAAAATGCAACAATTCTCTTATGTATCAGTAATAGGGAGTTTAATGTATGCTCAAATATATATATATATTCGAATCTTGCGTACATTGTGAAGATGTTAAACAAATATTTGAGTAAGCCTGAACCAGAGGATTGAAAAACTGTAAAGAGGATTATGCAGTATTTGCAAAGAACTAAGGATTAAATGCTCATATATTGGAGATCAGGTCATCTGGAGATAATTTGATATTCAGACTTTAATTTTACAAGATGCTTAGATAGTAGGAAGTTCACCTCAGGTTATGTTTTCATGTTGGCAAGAGGGATTATATCATAGAAAAGTGTAAAACAGACGTTAATAGACATTTCCACAATGGATGCCGAATTTATAGTCTACTAGGAAGCATCCAACCATGGGATATAGATGCAGAACCTTATGACAAGATTACATATCATTGGAGGTATTGACAGACCATTGAGGATTGATAATAAAGCTAAATTATATTCTAAGAATAACCACAGTTCGTCGAAGTTTAAACATATTCACATAAAATTTTTACAGGTAAAAAAGAATTCAGAGTGATCAAATAATGATAAAATATAGAAGGACATATTTCATGTTAGCGGATTCGCTCACCAAGGGCGTGTCACCCAAAGTCTTTCATCAATATGTGCTAAATATGGGGATTCTTCATTTTGACGAAGTACTCATTTGATAGGAATATGTATTTGGTGTAATGCTCTATATTAATGAACACATGTATTTTTGGCTTATTGTACGTACTAAAGTTTTACATGTGTATAAAGTTTTGACTTTCTAATGTAAAAACATCATGATTTACTATTATGGTTTTGCATATGATATTTGTAAATGTGATGTAAGATTCTATTTTGAGTCATAAGGTTAAATCATGGTTTACTACGGCAATTTGACATAAAATATCGGTAAACATAATTCGGGCCCAGTTTGGGGGTCATAAGGACTACTAAGTAATCACATTTTGTGTCATTTTCATACTACACACTCACATTTGATCTATGCCATTAATAAATTAGTAATATGACTACTATTGGGTCTTATTACAATTATAGTAACTCTAACTTAGTCATGTACTAATAGAATTAATGGACTAGATTATTTAAGGGGTATTTTACCCATAAAATTTTGGCATGTTAAGCTCAACTAAGGTGTTGTATGGTGTTATACGGTATCATGTATAACCCAAGTGAGAGATTAAAGGACTAAGTCTTCGTAAAGTGGGCTAATATGTGAATTAAGACATACAACAATTCTCATTAAGAATTAAACCTCATTAAGTGATCTAATGCATAGTGAATGAAAGGGGGTTTAAGTTATTGGATATGAATTGCTTGTGTAGATCCAATAACCGGGTTCGTTAATATTAATGGGTTGTTAACCGTTTATGAACTTTATGTGGGTGGTCCCTGCAAGATGGGTCTGGTATATAAGGAAGAGATCTTGATTCATTTGGGCATCTTGCTAGAATCAAAAGCTTCTTCTTCCTCTTCTCTTCCCCATTGAGACGAGACTCCGGGTTGCTGCCCGCTCCTGTAGAAGACCCTTACATTGTGATTGTTGAAGCTTCTCCGGCGACAAGAGACAATAGCATTGGCTTTGGACTCAAGTCAACCCTCCGGTTGCCATTGCATTCGGTTTTGTAATGTAGTCTTACCAACAATGATAACTAGATCCTGTGATGCATTATTTGGTTTTGTTTCGATGTCTTGTATTGCTTTCATATCGTACAAAAGAAACTATTGGATTGTGCAATCTAGG
>JBBMJZ010000060.1:11460368-11472272 GCA_037833815.1 Zingiber zerumbet
ATCGATGCTCATCTATGATGTACTTTCATTATCCCTCTGATGGTTTGCCACTAGTGCCAGTCCGGCATATGCCTCGATCTCATACTCGAAGGACGATGATTCATCCCACGTAGCTTTTAAGTTCTTATGTTTCGTTCATCTTGGTCCTTCTTTGTCTAGTTTTCCTCTTTCTTTAGATCACCATTGGTGTCAGTAAGTAATACAAAACCATTTTTTAAAATTAGAAAAATATCAAAAAAATTTTGAAGTATACCTGTATTTTCTTCTTCTAGTGGGAAAAGTCTCCTTTAAACTTAGGCAGGTGAATACTTGTTTTGACCATCATCTTCTGTGCTCTAGTCAGCGGTTAGTCCTTCTAAAGTGATTGGGCTCTGATACCACTTGTTGGTCCTGGTATGGTTGGAAAAAGGGGGTAAATTACTTGTAAAATAAAAATAACCCTTTTATGATCATTTAACTTCGTTAGATAGCACAATTATAATAAATTAATTGAACAACTAATAAAATAAAAGAGGCGGAAGAATTACTTGATTACAACCTAGGTGGTTGTTAATCCAAGGAAAATGAAAGCACTATAAAGTCTTCTTTGTTGAACATGGAGAAGCCTCTTACACTCTTTGAACGCCCAAAAATGAACTAGGAATTGAATACAGAAGTTGTTGATTAATTCCTAGCTCTAGGAGTCTTTTTGTAGCCCTTAAAAATCCATAGCTTGAAGGCACCTTTCATAGGGTCCAAGGTGCCTTCAAATGGAAATCTTTATTTGCCAAAGATAAAGTTTTATTTTAGGCTAATGACTAGGAAAGGCTCCTTTAACAGGATGGAAGGTGCCTTTGACACTATTCATTGAAGGCGCCTTCCAAGTCATGGAAGGTGCCTTCCATGAGGTAGATTAGCTCCTTAGCTGATCTCTTTGCGTGGGTGATGCTCCGGCTAACTGAAGTTGAGCTCACCCAAATCCAACTCTAACCTTTTCCTTGAGCAGGATTCCTTCCCAACTTTTTATCCCTTGAACATCGCATGTGTCCTTCTCATCTACTAGTGTACTCTTCCGTAACTCCTCATCCCTCGGATGCATCAAGTCTGTCAATTCCTTTCCCATGTCATCCTTCTCACTAGCTGCATCTTCCACTCAACTTCTTGTGCTCCTAAGTTTTTACACACTTAGACACAAGGTATCAAACACAAATAGGACCTAACTTAACTTGGTCAACCACATCAAAACTATCTCGGGGTACTTACACTTGTGTTCCTAAGTTCCTGCACACTTAGACACAAGGCATCAATGTAACACATGACCTAACTTAGCATAGTTAATCACATTAAAACCAACCTGAGATACTTATAGAACATTAGGCAATGGAAACTATGCATTAGACATATCCAATGACATATTTAATATCGAAACAAGTAACAAATGCACTCAACAAGATGATCAATTAGCTTCCTACACATGGCATTGCCGTCTTGGCCATCTAAACAAGAAGCGCATGATCGAATTATAAAAAGTTGACATTTTAGAATATTTTGAATTAGATTCATTTGATACATGTTCTTTATGCTTAAAAGGCAACATAACTAAGTTACCTTTTAAGGGAAAAGGTAAATGAGAGAATGATGCATTGGACCTTATACATACCGATGTATGAAAACCTCTGACAACTCATGCATGAGGAGGTTATAGCTATTTCATTACCTCCATTGATGATCACTCACGATATAGATATGTATATCTCTTGAGATACAAGTCTGAGGCCTTTGAAAGGTTCAAATAATATAGACATAAAGTAGAAAAATAACTCAGCAAAAGTATCAAAATACTTCGATAAAATTAAAGTGGTGAATACTTAAGCTAAGAATTTTAAAATTATCTTAGAGATAATGGTATAATATCTCAATGGACCTTGCCTTACACACCATAACATAATGGTGTGTTAGAGAGGTAAAATTAAACCTTGTTGGATATGGTTAGGTTAATGATGAATCATGCAAATCCTCCTAAATCCTTTTAGGCCTATGCACTCAAGACAGCTATTTACTTACTAAATAGGGTCCCAATTATGGTAGTTTCTACTACTCCATATGAGATACGGACTAGTAAGAAACCTTATATGTCTTATTTGAAGACATGGGATTATCCTGCTTATGTGAAAAGGATTATATCAGATAAGCTAGATGTTAAGTCTGATACATGTCTATTTATTGGTTACCCTAAGGAAATAAGAGGTTATCAATTCTATCATCCCTTGAAATAAAACGTGTTTGTTTCAAGGCATGTTGTATTCCTAAAGAAAGAGTTTCTCTTATAAGAAAACAATGAGAGTGAGGTTGAACTTGGAGTATTTCAAGAGACTTTAGTAGATACAAAAGAGACGTCTATTCAAGAACCATAGTTGATTACTCACGAGGATGAGATATTGGTTGAATTGATTATTACACCACCTCTTTGTAGATCTAGTAGAACATATTAAATTTTTGAGAGATATGAATTTCTCATATGTAAATTGAAAGACATAATGCTCATTGAGGTTGAGGAATCTACTAACTATGAAGAAGTCATGAAAAGTTTAGAAAGGGACACATGATTAAAAGCCATGAAATTGAAAATGGATTCTTTGTATGAAAACTAAATTTGAAACTTGGTGGATCCACCCCAAGGCATAACGCCTATTGGGTGCAAGTGAGTTTTCAAGAAGAAAATTGACATGAATGGTAATATAATTATATATAAAGCAAGACTAGTGGCCAAAGGCTATCATTAAAAATAAGGTATTGACTATGACAAAACTTTTTCACTAGAAGTCATGCTTAAATCTATTTGGATACTCTTGACCATAGCAGTTCATTATGATTATGAGATATGACAAATGAATGTAAAAATATTTCCTCTATGGAAATTTGTCTAAAGATGTGTATAAGATACAACATAAGGAATTCACATATGTTAACAAAAATAAAGTATGCAAGCTTCAACAATTCATTTATGGATGGAAGAAAGCATCTAATAGTTGGAACATCCATTTTAATAAGGTAATCAAAGAACTTGATTTCTCACAACTATACGTGCTAGTGGGAGTACGGTTGTATTCTTAGTGTTATATGTTGATGACATATTGATCAAAGAAATTGATATACCAGTTCTATAGTCAGTTAAATTTTGGTTGTTTAAAACATTATCCATGAAAGACATGAGAGAAGCAACCTATATCCTAGGGATTAAGATCTATAGAAATAGATCGAGAAAGTTGCTTGGTTTTTCCCAATCTACATACATAGACAAAGTGCTAAAATGGTTTAGCATGAAATAATTCAAGAAAGGTTTTCTTCTCATGAGACATGAGATTCACCTTTGGAAGTCTATGTGTCCAAGCACACAAAACTAGAGGATGCACATGAGTCATATCGCATATGTGTCAGCTATAGGATTGACCATGTATGTTATGTTATGTTATGTTATGTTATGTTATGTTATGTTATGTTATGTTATGTTATGTTATGCACTAGGTTCGATGTATAATATGCTCTAGTGTCATGAGTAGATATTAGTCATATCCAGGAATAGATCACATGGTGGCTATCAAGGTAATCTTTAAGTACTTAAGAAGAACTTGTTGGTGCAAGAAGCGCCAAATGATCAAATTTAAGTTTTGACAATGATAAAGGGTTCAAAGTAAAGGTTTGTTATTGTTTTAAAAAGTTTGACTAAGTGTATCAGAAAGTCCTAAGTGATCTTAGGCAAGGTGAAAGTCTTAGTTGAGGCTAGGCAAAGAAGTTCTAGTGGACACTAGGCAGGTGGAAAGCTTTAGTTATGGCCAGGCAAGGAAGTTCTGGTCCATTGGATTAGGCAAAGTCTTGGTAGGTCGAGAGTGTCGGGCAAACATTCTAGGGTCGAGGACACTAGGTGAAAGTCCTGGGGGTTGTGGACACCAGGCGGAAGACTCGATGGGTCAAAGTTCGGAAGTTCATCGAAAAGTCCTAAAGTCTCAAATGCTGAGAAAAAATCTAAATGATCAGGAGGATCAGTTTGGCATCAGGTAAACTCTCCTAAGATGAATAGGTGAGGATGCATCCCTCATTGAGGGAACAGAAAGCGTCAGTTCGACCTAGGGTTTCATGGAAATCTGAAAGACAGAACTGGAAAGTCTTGAGACTGTCGAATATTTTATTTCCATATTATTTGTGCTAACTATATAATGCAGAATCATGAAGTTGGAAGCTAGCTAGACAAAGGTTGTTCAGGTGCTAGGATGGGTTCTAGGCACCGGGAAGGGGTTGAATAGGTGACCTCAGGAGCTAAGGTTGGCCACATTGATTGACTAACATAGGTTACAGTCTAGGACACAGGATGGGTCCAGACGCTCAAAGATGGATAAAGTTCATCGGATAGAGTTTCGACAAGAGAACGCCATGTCATCCTTGTAGGGGGGGGGGGCAGGGATTAGTCCAGGCTCTCAAACAAGGCTATACAAGGAGGGTTTGACCATCAACTTGTGTACAACATTTACTATGACTTTCTCTCCTGTACATTACTCGAAAGATAACTCTATAACACCCGACCGCTACTCCGACGACGACTTCACATAAGATCCTACTTCAAAGTCGTCAGTATCTTTTACTTTCAGTTACTTGTACTTACTTTAAAATTACTTTTGTAACCAATTGAATTATTAGTGGATTTCTTATTGAAAGTACTCTCACGTGCGGGCCTTGGAGTAGAAGTCACCATAGGTTCCGAACCAAGTAAAAAATCTTGTGTTCCTCTTTGTCCTTCTTTCTTATTTCCGCTGCACGATTCTCTCAATAGTTTTACACAATAAACATGAAAAAGTAACAAGCTCTATTCACCCCCTAGCATTTTTGAATCCTACTATTGGTATCAGAGTGGGGTCGCTCTGAATTGGTGAAACCACAGTTTGAGTAGAAGTTTTTTTTCGTGTTTTTCATTGTTGAGATTTTCTGATTTCAGAATCGATCGGAATCAGTGCTATCACCCCTTCTGATCAAATTTTTGTTTTTTTTCTTTCTTTTGTAATCTAGTTTTTTATTTCTTAAAATTGGTGCAAAACCACTTGAGTTCTTTAGTTTTTCATAATAAATATTTTATACCATACTATTAATCCAAGATCAAGTCTTGGAATAATTTTTTCTTGTTTTTCTTTTTGCGAGATTTCAAATGGCCCATTAAGAAGACTATAGTACCACACACCTGTCCCTCTTCTTCGATGAGGATTTCATCTACTAGAATGGTCGAATGGAGTACAACCTGAAGCTTAAGTGGAGATGTGGATCGTTATTCAAACTAAATTCACACTCCCCACTGAGGATAGAGTCCCCATCGCTTGGACAAGTGGGATGCACCAACTCGGAAGAAGATCGAGGCCAATGAAAATACAACCCAAACCTTACAATGTGGACTGACCAAAGAAAAGGTAAACCAAGTTAGTCCATTATCAAGTGCAAAGGACCTATGGGAGAAGCTAACAAACAACATGAAGGCATCTCCGATGCAAAAGTAAGTAAACACGACCTTATTTTAAATAAGTTGTATAATATTAAAATTCAGGACGGTGAATCGGCGATCCAATTACATGCTTAAATTCAAGACCGGCTCAACGGTCTCCACGCGATCAATCAGAAATTGGAAAATCGCAACGTTATTAAGCATGCCTTCAATAATTTTTTGAGGAACACTTTATGGACATCTATGGTAGATGCTTACAAAGTTTCTATGGATCTTTCTTTAATTTGATTAGACAAACTATTTTTCTAGTTTGAACTTTATGAACAATCTAGTGCTACTTTGACCGAGAAAGGTATCACGTTACTTGCAGGAAAACTCACAAACACAAAGATGAAGACCAAGTACCAACCTAAACCTGAATCTGAAGATGAATCATATTCTAACGACGATGAGATCACTGCTGAACTTGTCAGCTTAGTTCAAAAAATGTTAAAGAAGAAAAAGATGATCCAATCTAAGAGCAAGCAGTCGAATCGAAATCAAATCACAAAGCACAAATTAGAAGTTACCTGCTTCGTGTGTAACCAAAAGGGGCACTACAAGCTGAAATGTCCAAACAAAAAGCAAAGAAGAAGGAAAGCTCTGAAAGCAACGTGATCTGAGTCATCAGAAGATTCTAAAGAAGACCAAGCTAAAGCGAGCTTCCTTGCTCTACCAATTCAAGCTCACATTGCCGAAACCAAATTTGAGTCAAAGCCCGAGATCATATTAGCGACTGAGTTCGAGAAAAACCACGGATCCGTATCCATTTCAGCTGACCCAAAAAATGAGATATGGTACATTCTCCTAGAGAAGAACGGTTGTATAATTTAATTAATTATTTGATGTGAAAGTTAGTCAAGTCTAAAGTCTGAGTCAAGTTACTCCAAAAGGAGGTAACAACCCTTAAGAAAATGACTAACCTAAGTTCTTTGACTGACCAAGTTCAAGATGTAACCTCAACTTAAGTCCAATAACTTGAGGAAGAGAATTCCACTTTGAAAAGTTAAGTCAAAGAACTCAATGATACATTAGAACTATTCACTTTGTCCAAGAACCTTGATAAGATTCTTGAAAAAAAAGAGTTATATACAATCGATCTAGATCATATATAAGGCTAAACATTGCTTTAGATCTTACTTGTCTTTAGTAAATCAAACCAATAGAAATCTAGTCCAAGCATGGGTCCCTAAGTCTAACTTGGCTAATCAAGTTAGGCTTAATTAATATTAGATCCTCAAGGATCAAATTTATTACCTTGATAAACCTTATCGAGGCTATGATCTAGGGGAAGCCAAGAAAAAGATCATCTTTATTATTAGATAGATTTGCTTGATTTACTGTTTTTCTTATTTCTGCTTAGATTAGGATGGTTAGATAAGGACATAGACTTGATTGACACTTGACTTGTTAGACCAAGGATTTTTAGAAAAAAAGTTAAATATTTAATTTTCTTTAAAAACTTTGTCTAGAAGTGGTCGTTGCTCCAATAACCAAGAAAGCCCCTGTGCCTCACCACAACCTAGAAGTCGATTATCGAAATGGATATTTAGCCTACTAACTGTCAAACCTAAGTCACCCTTAAATATAAATTCATCCTTAGATTTTAATATAAATTGAAAATCAAATTAACCATCTCAAAAAACTCATAAGGTTGCCTATTTGAAAATCTAGATAAGGCGAATCAGATTTAGGTTAAAAAAGAGAATTAGTTAAATTAAACTTAATCAAACCTAATCAAACCTAATCAAACTTAATCAAACCTAATCACACTTAAATTAATTTTCAAAACATAATTAATTTTCAAAACCTTAATTAATTTTTGAAACTTAAATTATTTTTCAAAACATAATTAATTTTTAAAACTTAAATTAATTTCAAAATATTAATTAATTTTCAAAACTTTAATTAATTTTTAAAACTTAAATTAATTTTCAAAACCTTAAATTCAATCTAAACTATTGTAGTCTAAATTTAATTAATTCAATTTACTTAATTTATCAAAATAAATTTTACTTAATTCAAAATTAATTCACTTATAATTAATTTAATTCAATTAATTTAACTTAATTTAACTTAAAAATGATTTAAACTTAATCCAAGTTCAACTTAAATTCAAATCAATTAACAAACTTAAATTTTACTCAATTCAATTCCTATCATTACTACATTAATCTCAAAATCAAATCAATTCTACATTATATAAATTATGGATCTCTCAAAACACATAATGCTACCATGTTTGAAAATCTAAAATAGGTGAGATGTTAAGAAAATTAAATATTTTTTAACAAAAAAATAGTTTGATTTTTACATGCTTGGACTAGGGCAATACTCATGCTATGAACTTTTATCTATTGTTTAATTTTGAATTTTTTTTCCTTAACCAAAATAATTTTTTCTCTCTTTAAAACAAATTACTTAAAAAGTTTTTCAAGTTAAGGCATTAATGAAGAGGGAGGAATTTCAAATAATTGAATTTTTTTTACAAAGAGTTTTTGAAAAACACTCAAGTTATTTAGAGTTCTACAAAGGACACTACCTTTTTTTTTATATATGTCAAAGGAGGAGAAAAAGGAGTTTAAAAGTTAAGTAAATAAAAAGGGGGTTAAAAGTTAAGTAAAATAAAATAGAGATTAAAAGTTAAGTAAAATAAAAAGGATGTTAAAACTAAGTATTTAGCTAAATATTCTTTAAAGAGATTCTTTTTAGAGGGAGTTTAAAATCAAAGTTTTTAGAAATCTTAACTTAGAAAAGTAAAATAAAAAGGAGGTTAAAGATAAGTATTTAGCTATGTATTCTTCAAAGAGATTCTTTTCAGGGGGAGTTTAATGTCAAAGTTTTTGGAAATCTTAACTTAGAACTTTTAACTTTGAAAGCATGAATATTTCTAAATTCTTTTTCTATACTTAAAAATTCTTACTTTGAAAAAATAATTTTTCTTATTTTGAAAACTCTTACTTGTGAAAATGCTTATTTGTACTTAACTTGTTGAAATGTTATCTTTATACTTAACTTTGAATTGTGTTTCCTTAATAAAAATGGAGAAGATTGTTAATGCAAGAAGCGCCAGATGATCAAACCTAGGTTTTGATAATTATAAAGGATTCAAAATTAAGATTTGTTATTATTTTAACAAGTTTGACTAAGTGTGCAAGACAGCCCTAAGTAACCTTAGGTAAGGTAAAAGCTTAATTGAGGCTAGGCAAAGAAGTCTTAGTGGATACTAGGTAGGTGGAAAGTCCTAGTTACGGCTAGGCAAGGAAGTCTTGCTCCATGGGATTGGGCGAAGTCTTGGCAGATCAAGGATGTCATGCAAAAATCCTAGGGTCGAGAGCACTAGGTGAAAGTCCTAGGGATCATGGACACCAGGTGGAAGACTAGACAGGTTGGGATTTGGACGTCCAGCGGAAAGTCTTGAAGTCTCGGATGTTGAGAAAAAGTCTAAACGGTTTGGAGGATTGGTTTGGCATCAAGTAAACTCTCCTAAGAGGAGTAGGTGAGGATGCATTCCCCATTTAGGGAATAGTAGGTGTCAATTCAACCTAGGATTTCATAAAAATTTGAAAGTCAGAATCACACAGTCCAAAGACTGTCAAATATTTTATTTCCATATTATTTGTGCTAACTATGTGATGCAGAATCATAAAGCAAAAAAGCTAGCTAGAAAAGGTTGTCCAGGCTCTTGGACAGGTTCCAAATGCTCAACAAGGGGACAAATAGGTGACCTTAGGAGCTAAGGTGGCACATGTTGATTGGCCAGTACATGTCATAGTCTAGGCACCTAGAGGTGGATAAAGTTCATTGGATAGAGTTTCGATTAGAGCAAGCCATGTCAACCTTATGGGGGCGCCTAATGACTGGACCAAGCACTCGGACTGGGCTATAAAAGGAGGATTTGCCAGCACCCGTGTACAACATTTACTACTACTTTCTCTACTGGGCACTACTCAAAAGATGACTCTTTGACACCCGAACGTTGCTCCAATGATGACTACTCACAAGATCCTACTTTGAAGTTGTCGATATCTTTTACTTTTAGTTACTTGTACTTACTTTAAAATTACATTTGTAACCATTCAAATTATTAGTGGATTGTCCATTGAAAGTACTCTCACGTGCAGGCCTTGGAACAGGAATCCCCACAGGATCTGAATCAAGTACAAAAATTTATGTTCTTCTTTGTCTTTCTTTCTTATTTCTGCTACAAGATTCTCTCGATAGTTTTAAGCGAAAAATATGAAAAAATCCATGAGCACTATTTACCCCTTCTCCCTCTAGCACTTTTCAATCCTACAAAACTAAGGACTTGCTCTTGGTATATGAAGAAGGTGATATGGTTATACACGGGTATACCGATGCCAGCTTCTAAACAGGCAAGGATGACTCTAAGTCCCAGTTTGGATACATATTTACCTTAAATAAAGGTGAAAAAATTAGAGAAGTTGCTAAAGAAATTGTTGTTGATTCTATCACTAAAGCAGAATATATTGCAGCTTCAGAGATGTCAAAGGAAGTGATTTGGATCAAGAAGTTTATCACTGAACTTGGTGTAGTTCCCAGCATTGTTGATGCATTACTAGTTTACTGTGACAACAATGGGGTTATTGTATAAGCTAAGGAACTAGGTCTTATCAATGATCTAAACATGTGCTTTATCGCTATCACTTGATTAGGGAGATCATGAGTAGGAAAGAATGACTACATTGTTGACGCATTACTAAACATGGGCAAGGATGACTCCAACTCCCAATTTAGATACATATTTATTTTAAATGAAGGTGCAATAAATTGGAAAAGTGTCAAGAAAGAAACTATTGCTGATTCTACCACTGAGGCAGAATATATTACAGCTTCAGAGACGTCAAAGGAAGCAGTTTGGAACAAGAAGTTTATTACTAAACTTGGTGTAGTTCTGAGCATTGTTGATGTATTACTAGTTTACTGTGACAACAATGGGGTTATGCATAGGCTAAGGAACCAGGTCTTATCAATGATCTAAACTTGTGCTTTGTCGCTATCACTTGATTAGGGAGACCATGAGTAGGAAAGAAATGCAAATTGAGAGAATTCCAACCGAAATGAATCTAGTAGATCAAACAAAAACTCTACCACAAAATAAGTTTGAGAGACATGCTTTGTCCTATCATATTAGATACCAAGGTGATTGGTTTTAGGATAAGTGAGATTAGGTTATATTTGAAAGGTATCCTAAAGGCAATTACTTTTAAACATTGTATTATTTACTTGATAAATAAAATTTACTATTTGAGTGTGCATTCTTTATTTATAAAATTTAATCTTAAACTCAATATAATTATTGAAATCCATAAAACAAAGCAATAGCATAGAGAAATTGTAATTGAATTACAATTAGTGGGTATCTCATCATATGTAATTATGTATGTATTGAAACCTTCTCTAGTTAATGAATTGATGAGATTGGACATCGTCAATTCTGTAAGACTTGCATATGTTATTCTCCTTAGTTTATCTAAGCAGTTGATCCTCACTGGCTAGAAATATTGAAATGTTGAGAGTTAACATATGGATGCTAGTTATCGGTAACTAGTTCATCGAATATGATCTGCTATGAGATTTCATGTGGTTCTTTATATATCGATGAAGATCTCATTGCATCTCTAATGCAAGTGTCCTAACACTTGAGGTATTTTAGTCATATTGGTCATAGAGACTTATACTTTGACATCTTAATAGGACATCTCCTAGGAGTTGTAGATTTGGAATGATTGGGTATAAGATAATATACGTAAAGATGTTAGAATAGCCCATAAAGGATTCACCACTCCTTTTATAAAGTGACGTATACCCTATGACTTCTTATCAGGATTATTACTTATAAATCTTTGGCCAAAGAAAACACATCAAGAGGATAGTTTTCTTGGACATGTATTTTTGAGTAATTCAAATCCATAGGACAAAGAACTACAACTTAGGTTAGGTATGGCGTAGTTAGCCTAGTGAGGTCTGACATATAAGATCATGTTATGAATCAAGTAGGTGTAAGATTAGTGAAAGGACTAGACATACTAATAACTGTAGCTACTGAAGGGTTCAGAAGATGTTCTAAAATGAACTATATTTTTTTAATCAATTGGAAATTATAATGTACTACTAGGTGTCACTCATGATCGATTCATAATTAATAGTTAATTATAAATGACCAACATAATCAGAAATCTATTGGGTCACATGTAACGACCCGACCCTTCGGCCTATTGGGCGCCCTTACGGCAGCCCAACTGGCGGCCCCTTATGTCGTCGGCCCATTTGGCGACCTCTATGTCGTCGACCGACGACCTTCGGTCGTGTCGTTACTCACTAGGACTTTCCACCCCTGGCCAGTGGATTTTTGCCTCCCCCAGGATTCGAACTCTAGACCT
>JBBMJZ010000060.1:11544543-11555574 GCA_037833815.1 Zingiber zerumbet
GTTCGAGGGAAGAGAAATGGGGGAGGAAGGCTGCTCGAGGAGAAGGTCAGAACTTAGCTTCGGGTGAACCCTATTCCGGATGGTCGACATCACCCAAGCTAGCGGAGCCAGAGTTGAAGACCCAGACCAAGACGACCTGAACCAGAGCAGAGGAATCAGACTACAAAAAGTCAACACTATTGACTTATGTGGTCTAAGCGCTCAGAATGATTCCGGGCGCCCGGAGCCTTTAAAATGGTTCGGGCGCCTGGAACCCTTTTAGGCGTCCAAAACCTAACTTTTATCTGCAATGATGTGGACGCTGACCGAAGCATCGGAAATAAAGTTTTATCCCCTCCCAGGCACCCGGAACCCTTCCAAGCACTCGAAACAGTGCTATAAATAAAGCACTAATTTGTACAGTTTATTTAATTCACTTGTAATCTATTTCTCTATGTTATACTTTTCTTTTGTGCTGTAAACGCTGTAAAGAGGCTACTCCACCCGAAGGAGATCTTCAGATAGTGCGCCATATTCTCCTTGGATTAGAAATCCCCTGATTGCAAACCAAGTAACTCTTTTGTGTTTGATTTCTTTTAATTAGTCTCTCTTTGTTTTAATTACAAGTGCTATTTATTTAGTTGAAAATCCGAGAAAGATTGAGTTTATTTTTCAGGGCAATTCACTCCTCCCCTCTTGCCGGCCACCAAAGGGACCAACATATAAGGCTAAACATCTTTAGGCCTGACCTATCTTTCCCATCCAGGCCTATGTAGAGAGCCTTGTATTCAGTCAGCCATCGCCCGATCGATCATACATTATAGACTAGATAAGGCTAAGCATCTCTAGGCCCAGCTAGTCTTTCCTGTCTGGGCCTATGTAGAGTGCCTTGTATTTAGTCGGTCATTGCTTGGCTGATCATACGTTATAGACTAGATAAGGCTAAGTATCTTTGGGCCCGACTGGTCTTTCCTGATTGGGCCTATGCAGAGAGCCTTGTATTTAGTCAGCCATCCCCCGACCGATCAAATGTTATGGAATAGATAAGGTTAAGCATCTCTGGGGCCGACCGTTTTTCCTGGCCGGGCCTATGCAGAGAGCCTTGTATTCAGTTAGCCATCGCGCGACCAATCATACATTATAGACTAGATAAGGCCAAGCATCTCTACGCCTAGCCAGTCTTTCCCATCTGGGCCTATGTAGAGAGCCTTGTATTCAGTCGGTCATTGCCCGACCGATCATATATTATAGGCTAGATAAGGTTAAGCATCTCTGGACCCGGCCGGTCTTTCCCGTCCGGGCCTATGCAAAGAGCCTTATGCTCGATTAGGTTTGGGCACCACCCCATCCTCTTGACTTTAGCTTCTACGTCGCCTGAAGGGCTTGCTCACCATAACCCGCATCACATATCAAAATGAAAAGGTCAAGTTATACATAATTGATTCAGAAATACAATCCATATCACAATTACTTGTAGATGTAAAGAAATAAAAAAAATTCTAAAAGAAAAAAAAAATATTAATAAACTCACAATCCTAAAATTAAAGTCCAAAAAATATAAAAGGAATAACTAAAAATACCTAAAATGACTAAAAAACTAAAAATTACAAAAGGAATAATTTACTAAAAATAATAATAAAAAAAACTAATGAATCCTCCTGCATTTTGACTTTTTCCATCATAACTGAGAGTTTCTTTTTCTGCTCACTCGGGCTCCTCCTCTCCAAAAAGCTAGATCCATTTCCCAACTCGCGAGATCCAATGTCCTAAGATATAACACAAGTTAGGGCTTGGGCCCGCTTGCCAGCATGACCCCTTCATTGTTCAAGTTAGCCATCGATCAAAGAAAGAAGAAGAAGACTAAAAAAGATTAAGAAGAAAGCTAATAGAAAGGAGTTACCTACACTTACCATAATAGGAGAACTAACTTTTCCAAAACTTACCATTCGTGGTGTTTATATAGTTATCAAAAAAACATCTTCACAGATCCTTTGCGTCCTTCCCACTTTCTCCCATATGAATGAAGAAGAGTCTTGTGACAATCTATTTTCGCCCTCTTCCATTCATTAAGTGCATGTATTGGTAACAAGTTGGATCTTTGATGCTCGATAGAAGGTATCTTTGATGCTTGGTTGAAGATACTCTTAATGCTTGGTGGAACTTGGTGATATTACTCGGGGATTAGATTGATTTCTTGAACACTATAGTGTCAAAAATAATGCAGCTACTGTAGCATGATTATTGTAGCAACGAGAATTGATTGTTTAGGAGAGTTGGTTGATTTTCTGAAACACTGTAGTGCTAAAAATATTGTACCTTACTATAGAACCTTAGAATAGATGGCTAGAGAGAGCAAGTTGATATTCCGAAACACTATAGCATTAAATAATGTAGCTAACTATAGCATAGTTGTTGTGGCACCAAGGATCTCAGGAGAGCAGGTTGACTTTCTGAAACATTGTAGTACTATAAATAACATAGCTTACTATAGCATACTTTTTTTTGTAGCACCCGAGAATTCATTGTTCGGGAGAGATCCTTGCTTGTGGAGATTATTATAGTAATTATTGTAGCGTATAGAAACTTTGATTGTTCGGGTGATTGCTTAGGAGAGTATATTGTGGGTTCCTCAACTTTGTAACTGTACGGTGCTGTAGCAATGATGTTATTATAGAATAGAGAATGTGATTGCTTGAGAGAAGACTCTAGCAACTCGAGATGCTCAGGAATAAATTTGGATATTATTAAATGTCCCTCCTTTAAGTTGAATTGAAGAGCGAAGTCGAATGAAGTCCGATTAAGAGTGTTAGTTCAAAGATGATCAACTCAAGGATAAATTTGGATACCATCAATAACCGATAACCTAATGAGAACCCATCTAAATTCAGACCCAACTAAGTAAGTTCTTGGGTTAGGAGTTCATTGTGGTCTGTGATATCCTGGGACCACATGCCCTAGTACATAGCAGGTAATAGCCAAATACCTTATCCCACAATTGAATGACAATTAAGTTGCGGTGGGTCACTATGATAGACAAATAGTTTCAAATTTTGGGGTGATAAGCATGATTTCCTTAGATATTTCTCTTATAGATTTTGAAATGTATAAACCTTTTTACCATATCTAAACTCTCTGAACTCTCAAGTTTCTATACATTTTTCTTCTTTATTTTTTTTATCACACCTATTAATTTAAGCATCTAAATGGTTTTAATAGGCAACTTTATTGTCCTCTAATACAGTGGCATAGCCACCTGGGAATGGGGATGTGACTACCCCTAAGATTTTTTTGTAAAAAAAAGGTTAACATCAAATTCTCACCGTCACTTTGACTAGCTAATTCACCACCTCATCACTAAAAATTTGAAATATGCCACATATTTGGAAAGCTCTTGACCTAAGTTATCAATTGTTACCACTTTTATGAGAAAATATAATGAATTGGAATGCTAAGTATTAAATTTTAAAAATAAAATATAAAATTATAAATAAATGGATTAAATTATAAAACATAAAGTGATGATGCTAAATTAAAATAAGATTGGGTTTGAACAAAATCCAATGGGTAAGTACGGAGAAAAGGATTGTATTTGTTCAAATCAAAATTAATTTAAAGTTTATTTGACTAAATTATGAACGAATAAAGTTTAATGTTTAAACGAGTTTGATCAGTTTAAAATAAATTAGGGTATTTTCAGGAAACATTCCCTTTCCTTTTTTTTTTCTCTCTTTTCTTCCTACACACGCAGTAGCCCTCATCGTGTTGTATACCACTGCCATGCCTTTTGCTCATCCCTCTCTCTTATTTTTCTTTTCCTTTTCTTCTCCATTTCCTTCTTCACTTTCTCTGCTCCAATAAGAATAAACCTGTAATTTTTTCCTCTCCTCTTCTTAAGCAATAGAGCTCTCTTTTCTTCTTCTTTCTCTTCTCTAGCAAGTAAGAAATGTAGCATCAGCTGTTGTCCTCTTCTAGTAATAAGAGCAGCCCTTGCATCTTCTATCTCTTCTCATATTTTCTAGGGTTTTGTTTGGCACCGCAAGAATAGCACTATTTTGTCTTGCTTTACTCTCTTTGTGTCATTACCGAGCTCATCGAAGCTAGATGAGGTAGCTAATGAAGAAGGTAATGCTCTTATATGTAATTTGCTTCTTCTTCTTTATCTTCTCTTCTCTGTTTCCACAAAAACAACGGTCCTCCTTTTATTTTTTCTAGCGAACATCTCTTTACAAGCAGCTCTTTTTTTTTGCTTTGTCTAACCACAGCAAGAATAAGAAGAGTAAATTATTCCTTTCTTCTTTTATGATTCATTAATTGAAATTCATATTTTATTAATTAAAGAAGAGTTGTAAAGTACAAACTTTATTTTATTAAGTTGCTAGTTAGGATGATTATTTAGATTGGAATGGAGGTCTCGTATGTCGAAATATTAAATTATGATGAAGTGAGATCATAAATAATTCTTTGATTTTGAGTCATAGATAAGCTACGAGGATCGATTGTTTCAACTAGACTTAATCAAGGGCTAAGGTCAAAATTTCCCAATTTAGTTTATTTTCAATTCCTTAAATTTGAAATTTCAAGTTTTGAATTGTGAAAATTGACCTACACTCATGTTTGAAATTTTTAAAATTCAAATTATAATTTAAAATTATTTTTGAGTTTTTAAGTTGGATAATCTGATTTTTTATTATATTATTTTTTTTAATTTATTGAATTCGGCTTCGGGTTAAAATTTTTAGCTACACCAATACATATTGATCTATATAAGAGCATCATTGTCAATACTGAAGTTGATTGGTAGACATCCAGTAAGTATCAAGTCAATTCACATTATTGGAGGAAGCTCCATTATCGGCAGAAAATAATATGGAAACACTCCATGTATAGATTCTAAATGCATTAAATGCAATTAAAACAATTGAACTAAACTTGGAATGGGAGCAAAAGTTCCTTCCAAATACATATCAATTAGTTGGAAGGTGTTGAAGGACGCTTATACCTATGGTTCATTTTGAAATCAATTAATTATATAATAAATAATTAAATATATATTTTTGCCATGTAATCGAATTGAAGAAATGCCTAGCTCTTATTAATTTCCAATTACTCTCAGATTTTTTAAGTTAATTGCGATTCTGAATCTAACTTCCTTCTAAATTTTATTCAATCAATTTTATCATCAATTCCCATTAATTAAACATCTTTATTTGCCATTGCCTCTCTCTATAAAATCCACGCACCAGTTGAAACTAAATCTTCATTAATTTTCGCAATGGCAGCCATCAGTACCTTTTTTCGACTCCTCCTACTGATCTCCTTCGTGTCGGCCCTCATCTCGACGGATACTGTCTTCGATGTTGAGTTGGTCCACCGCGACTCCCCTAAGTCGCCACTATACAATAGCTCGATGACGCCCTTCGACCGCCTACAGGCTGCCGCCCTCCGCTCGATCAACCGAGCTAGCTACATAGACAAGCGCATCGCCATGAAGACCTCCGTTGACATGGAAATCGACATTCGCTATGATGATGGGGAATTCTTGATGGGGTTCAGCATGGGCATGCCAAACCCACAATCTGTGTGGGGCATCGTCGACACTGGTAGCAACCTCAACTGGGTCAACTGCGTGGGCTGCCAGTGCTTCAATAAGACTGCTGCCCTATTTAATAGTAGTGCATCCATCTCCTATAACAAGTTATCCTGCTTTTCTAATGAGTGCAGGAGCCTTAGTCAAGGTCATTGCAGTAATGATCGCAAGTGCCAGTACCATTACATCTATGGCGATGGCTCCAACATCGACGGAATATTGTCCTCAGACACCTTCACTTTCACCCATTTAGATATATCCATTCCAAATGTGGTATTCGGTTGCAACTTCCGGTCTTTGAGCACCCTTAGCGACGATTTGGGATGCCTCATTGGGTTGGGCCCCTCTTCGCCGTCTCTGATCAGCCAGCTTGCCCCTAAGTACATCAAAAAGTACTTCTCTTATTGCCTGAACTTGCTCGATGGGGGATATGGTAGCAGGCTCTTCTTGGGACAGAGCAAACCGACGGTCGCCGGAAAGCCAACCGTCACGCCGCTCATGACGAATGACAACTACTATGTCGTGCAACTTGATACCATCTATATCCCGGGTGAGTTTGACATTGAGTACTATACTAGGAGGTCCAAGTTAAGGGCTGGCAACATCATCTTCGACTCTGGTACCATCATGACCATATTGGACAATCAAGTGGTGGACGAATTGGTGAGAGAATTGACGGATTTTGTAACATTATCGACTGTGAAGCCGGTAGGCATATTCGAATTGTGCTTCCGTGTGCGCTCAACGGAGCAAGAGGAGATGCTGCCAGGGTTATGGTTCTCATTTGCCGGAAAGTTGGGGGACTTCAAGGTGAGCCCTGAAAACCTATTTAGGTGGCTTGGTAAGAATGTAAAATGCATGGTGATAAGGGGAACGAATGGTATACAGGTCTTTGGGAATATTATGCAGCAAGATGTTTTAGTTGGACATGATCTAGAAAAAATGGAATTGACCCTTGTAGAAAAAAATTGTACCGAGTTATACAAACCCTAAAAAACATGTATTATGTATATGAAGTGCTAAGTTGAGCATTCATATATATATCAAGGAATTTTAATAAAAGGAGATGTGCATTTATTTTTTTTTTATTCTGCAATGATTTAATTAGACAATTTAATTGACTAGGAGTAGTTTGATTGAATATAATTTTCTTTCTATTACACTCTCTTTTGGATGATACTAATTAACTTTACATGTCATTTCTAAATACTAGAAGGTGTTTAGAATTTTATATTTAGGTTGATCCTATTTGAAATCGATGAAGGCTGGACTACCGATGAGGTGTCACGGATATTGACTAAGTCGGCATAACTAAGAGGAAGAAGAAGGTGAGTTGTCTTCTAAGTTAACTAAATTGTTGGACTTCAAGGAAAGAACAAGAAGTGGGAGTTTAAAATGAAAAAAAGTCTCCGGATAATTAACGATATCTACACGACTATTAGAAGATAGGAGAAGAGAAATAGAGCGTTAGATAGACGATTGGGGGTGTCCTGGTTCGTGCACTCCAACACATAAGTTAGTCTCCGGTGAGATAGATATAGAAGATAAATAGTAGTATATTAATGGAAATGAATGTGTGTACATAGGTACATGTACCTTGGCCTATAGGGTGGTACTTTTTATAACCAGGAGTGGGGGTGAGCCAAAGAGTCAGAATGGTAGGTCCGATCGGACATGAATTGGATATCTAATTAGGAGGCCTTCCTTGGGAGTACCGACCGGAGGTGAGCACAATACTAGATTCTATTGGTACTAGCTAATCAAACTTGTGTTTTGATATTTGGTAGACTCATGACCAGATAGTCTGGAGTCTATCAAAATTACCTTTACATGTTATTGCATGTTTTCTAATTCTTTGGTGTAGATAAATAAAAGGTTGGAAAAAGGCTCTGGTCACTCGGAGCCTATCTAGGTGCCCGAAAGTTCAGGCGCCTAAAGTAGTTTGGGAGCTCAAAGTTAGACCAGACACCCAAAGTTAGCCCAAGTGCTCGGGTTAGTTTGGCCAACCTCCTTCGCAGAAGGCACTCGGACGGTCCAGACACCCAGGTACTCATCCAAGTCATTGGACTAGCAAAGTTTATCTACAAGCTGAGTTTGAGTGTGTCGACTGGCCAACCCACATTAGTGGTCCAAGTGTCCGGAGGTGGTCTAGGCTCCCGGACATGGATAAACTTTTCGAGTGAAGTTTCGATCAGAGCACACCACGTCAGCACACTCCAGGTGCCCGGGGAAGGATCTAGATGCCTGGATAGGGCTATAAAAGGAGTCTTCGATCATCACCTTGAACACATCAATTCAAACAAGTTTCTCTTTTATGTGTTGCTCGATAAATGACTCTACAACACCCAAAAGCTGCTCCAATGACTACTACGCTCAAGATCTCTTTTTCTAAGTCGTCAGTATATTTTTTTTTTCAAGTTACTTATACTAAAATTTAAATTACTTTCGTAACAACTCAATTGATTAGTGATTATCTATTGAAAGCACTCTCAAGTGTGGACCTTGGAGCAAGAGTTGTCATACGTTCTGAACCAAATAAAACTTAGCTTTGTTAGTATTTTTTTATTTTATATCTCTTTTATTCTACTATGTGTTTACTCTCGATAGATTTTCAAAAAAATGTGAAAATCCATGAGAGCTATTCATTCCCATCTAGCGCAACGATCCTATAAATTAATGGGGCCAATTAGAGAGCACTAGATCAATGGAGGCGAGGTGGGTTAGATCAGAATCAATGAGGCTGAGAGGGGCATCCGATCGATGGGGCCAAGCAAAGAGATGCGCCAGCAGGGCCGATCAAAGAGCTATGTGGGCAGGGCTAAGCAAAGAGCTATGTCAGCTAGGCAGATCAAAGAACTGTGTCTGCAGGGCTGGTCAAAGAGCTGTGTCGATGTGATAGATCGGAGAGCTATGTTGACGGGGCCAATTGGACAGTTGTGTTGATAAGGGTGATCGGAGAGCTAGAGTTGGGTCGGTCGAGCCAATCGGAGAGTTGCAGTTGGGTCAATAGAGCCAATCAGAACCTGGTAGATGGGGACTCGAGACAATGAAGGGGTTCAAAAGTCACCTATGGTTCAGGCAATCCACAGATAGCAGGTTCTGGCCGGGAGGGTAGCGACAAGCTCCGATGGTGGTGGAAATGGCTCATAGAGGAGGGAACGATGTGCTATAATACCGGTGAGAGGTGGCTGTAATGAACAAGCCATAGAGCGGGATTAGCAGTGAGGTTAGCGGGGTGGAGATCGCACTAAGCAGGTAGCTCTAGCGACGGAAGCAGTGAGAGAGAAGGCGAGGGAGATAATATGACGACTAGGGCGGTGACATCGTCGAGATCATCCCCGGAGGTGGTGGTAGCGATGAGATTTGGAGGAGCTAGCCGGTATGCCTGACAATGAGGTGTGGTTAGATTTGTCAATTTTGGCAAAGACATAGAGAAAGATGAGAGGAGGCAGCCTCTAGGAGAGGGTATGATATTGATGGCGGCATGCGTCGATGAGGAGGGATCGACATTCTCGAATGGTGATGAGGCCAAAGATGATAGAGGAGGGCTTCGAGATAGAGAGAAGGCAGAGATGGTTTGTGGGTGGCATTCGACAGTAGCAGTGAGGGAGGATATGTGTTGGAGGCGACGACAACGATAGGGGGTCTACACCGGGCACTGGAGGCAGCGGTATTGTTCGATGAGAGCTAAGAGGGGGAGATCCAATGGAGACGACTACAGGGAATGAGATTTGATGGAGTCGATGATGGTTGGAGGAGGCTCAACTGAGCCGACGGCGAGATGCCACATCTGGAAAGAGGAGAGGAGGCGATGCTAGTAGTGGTGGCAGCGTGAGTAGAAGAGAGGAAAAGAAAAAGGGGGCCATCCTAAGTAAGAGGACCTCCTGCTTTCTGATGACAAAGCCCAACCTTAAAAAAGGGGCATCTTAGTGAAATCCCAAAACACTTCTCTTAGCCCACATGACTCAATATCCACTCCATATCAAAGGCCATTCAAGTTCCATATCCAACTACAGAGACTGTTAGCAAGGGTGAATAATGACTTGCTATCATCTTAATCATTGATTGTGTACTTGTCTTTCCAACTTAGTTTGTAAATTATCTAATTGTGTTCACTCTCCCTTTTTGATTTTAATATTCACCCCCCTCCCCCCCTTTAACATATATCAAAAAGTAATGCAGGATAAGATAAGCAAACGTAGTTATGGCAAATAAAAGGCATCACATAGTTAAATTCAAACAAAATGTTACGAAGCCACAAGTGTATGGCTACGTCATTAGTAATAAAAATATCAATCTCATAGGGACTGTTAATTAAGCACTAGTTAATTTGCATCGTATGCTAGCTAGACAATCAAAATATTGATTGAAGTCCTATAAACCAATGTTGAGGAAGTAAGAAAGAGGGATACAACTTTGAGGAGTACTGGTCAAGGGGAGTGTTCTAGGGGTTCAATTGCATTGTAACGTTGATCAATGTGTTATGGATTGCTCATCTCAAATCCTCTATGTTTATACAATATAGAAAGTCTAGCTAAATTCCAACACTCCCCCATGACGGTTGTGTCGGAGTGTTGCTCCCTTGATTACCCGATACCTCTAGGTAGTAGAGATAACTTAGGATGTCTGGTTAAAGGATAATCCTTTGTCTCTTAGGGATCCCCAGTCATATGATTCTAGATTATACAATAAACATATTAATATAGAATAAGGTGTTGGTGCGGTTAGCACTAATGACCTAACTCAAGTTTTGATGAATGACAAAAAAGGTTAAGTTAGTTTCATTTGTGATCTAACACTTTGACCGAGTGTGCAGGAGAAGTCCAGACAGGTCAACGGGCTGACCGGATGTCTGGCACGAAGCCCAGCTAGGTTGACGGGCTGATCGGATAGCTGGCACAAAGTCCAAACGGGTTGACTAGACGTTTGGCACGAAATTCAGCTAGGTCGACGAGCTGACCGGATTACTGGTACGAAGTCCAGACGGGTTAAAGGGTTGACCGGACGTCTAGCAGATAAGTGAAGGTGAGTCACTAGAGGGAAGTGACTGTGAGGACACGTTCCCGAGAAGGGAACTTAGGCGCCGATCCGACTTAGAACTATTTCGGAACTCTAAGTCGAGATCTTAACTAGATTCCGGTCTTGGTGAGACGAAATCTAATTATTATTCCGCTTAACTATAAATTGTGCTAACATTCTGTTTTGCAAGATATATATTATTTGCTTCCGGACTAACGTTTTTTTTTTGTAGGAAAGGAGCTACTGGAAAACTTGGGTCTGAGCGCTCGGAAGCAAATTTTATCCCCTGACGCACGTCGACACGTGGAGCTCGCTGGTTGGGCCGGCCACGTCACATTCAGGGCGCCCCGAAGGGATGCGGGTGCTCTGTGTTAGGATCCTTTGGAGGCTAGAGAGGGGGGGTGTGAATAGCCGACCCCAAATCTTCGCGTTTTCTTCCTACGAGT
>JBBMJZ010000060.1:11624063-11636259 GCA_037833815.1 Zingiber zerumbet
CATGTCTTGGCCATTTGCACTAATGGCTAGTAGCCACCCGTGATTTACCTTCTCCGTGTTGGCCTAGGGACGGGTTGGCGGGGGCGCTGGGGGTGAGCGAATCGCCTTTTGCCATATGATCCTACAAGATTGTCATGCTTATCTTTTATCCTTTTTGTATGTGAATTACACTAATGATAGTTGTTACTCTAAAACTTGCTTTACTTCTTTTGAGACTACACTATTGTATGTAGGGGTGAACATTTGGTTAATTCAGTCCATAAATTAATCAAATTAACGAAAAATTGATTTAATGTTAGCTAACCAAATTAAATCAAAATTTTACTAAAGTCAAATTAACCAATCTAAAGTAGACATCCGATCAGTGGTATCAGAAATTTAATTAAGTGGTTACTTTATTTAATTTTAAGGAAAATTCTATTAATCAAATATATATATCAAGTTCAGTAGGAGCAAGTTTATTATACTCCTGTATGTAAATGGCATATTGTTAGCAAGCAATAATAAAAGTTTATTATATATAATCAAGTCATTTCTACCAGGTAATTTTTAAATAAAATTTTTTAGTAAAACATCCTTTGTTTTAATCATACAAATATATTGTGATAGTTTAAAATATGTTCTTGGACTTTCACAAATGACCTATATTGAAAATGTGCTTATACGGTATGACATGTAGAACTGTGCACTTAGTAACATGTCTATGTCTATGGGTGACAAATTTAATTTGCAATAATGTCCACATCTTGAATTTGAAATATAGGAGGTACAAAAATTTCCTTACACGTTAGTTGTAGTGTGTCTCATGTATGCTTAGGTTTACACATGTTTGAACATAGCATATATAGTAAGGATGTTAGGCAGATATTTAAATAACGATTGACGCACTAGAATGTTGTTAAAAGAGTAATGTGGTTTTGCAAAGAAATAAAAAAATTTATACTCACATATTGGAGGTCTGTTCACTTAAAGTTGATTGGATATTTAGACTTTAACTTTGTTGGATGTTTGGATAGAAGGATATCCACTTCAGGTTATACTTTCATACTTACTAGAGGGGTTGGTTATGTTTTCATACTTGCTAGAGGGGTTATCTCATGGAAAAGTATCAAACAAACCTTAATAGTCATTTATACTATGGAGGAAGAACACGGGACTTGATTATGAAATTTCATCACAACATTACAAATTATTAATAGCATTGACAAGCTATTAAGGATCAACTCTGATAATAAAGTCACAGAACTTTATGGCAAAAATAATCATAGCTCGTTGAAGCTAAAGCACATCAGTATTAAATTTCTGATAGTTAAAAAAAAGTTCAAAATGGTTAACTAATGATAGAACATATTAACATAAATTCCATGTTAGAAGATTTGCTCACCAAGGGTTTGATCTTATTTCATCAACATCTCATGAATATGAGGATTTTTTTTTGGTTGAAGGAAGTGCCCGTTTTGTTCCCGTTTTCTGTTGATTCGGAATTCAACTAACAACTGAGAATTCCTTAGGTTTTCCCGATTGTTATTTTCTTTCATATTACATTATATTAATCAATTACATGTAGCATATAAAAATACTGTTGATTTTATTTGAATTCCAACAGAAATCAAATTCGTTAATTCTTGTTTGTTTTGATTAAAATATTATTTCATATGCTAATTACTGCTGTAAGTCAACTTACTGCTTTATTATAATAAATAAGCAATAAGTTCATTCTGTTAGAAAATAATAATGATGATAATAAATTGCATGCTTCTATATCTATTTATAGTTTGATTTTGTCATTCATATGTCCTAATTATCATTATACTATCTATTGTTGCTCTTCCAAAATTTAATAATGAAACTCAAAAAGGAAAAACCTGAATTATTATGAGAAAATAAAGAGTGGATGAATATCTTAAATAAATTATATCCATGTAATTCTTATAACTGAAGCAAACAACATAATCATACTAAGGAGCTTCGGTTCAACGCTCGTAAGTTGTTTAACTTCTCAACCAAGTTAATAAAGAAGTGAACGTAACCCGTATAATTTATAAAAGATATAAGATTATTTATACCAGAGTAATAATAAAATAATTCTCTATAAATATTGAGCTTTTCTCTACCGTTTAAAAAGAGCTTTCGAGTCTGTCTGTGTGTGCATAAACTTTGATCAAATTGTCGATAATTTTTTTTATGGGGTGGATTATAGGTCATTCATCCTATTTTTATGTGAGACATCACACAAAATAGATTGTAGATCATTCATCTTATTTTTATGTGAGACTTTTTTTAGGTCGATTGCGGATCGTTCACCCTATGTATGTGTTTGTATATGTGCATTTACATAATGTATTTTCATATTGGGTAGATGGATTATGGGTTGTTTACCCCTTGTATATATGATTCATCTCTTGTGGGTGAATTGTGGCTAATATACCCTCTCTATGTATATATAGATGCATGCTTATGATGCATTTTAATATGAGTTAATTGCATGTCGTTCACTCTCATATACAATACATCTTTCTCAGGTGGATTGTAGGTCACTTATTTTGATATTTTCATTTATGCATGATGCGTTCATAATAGGTGGAATGTATGTCGTTCAGTCACTCAGTAAATTATATTAAGTTGTCAGATAAAATAAGATAATAATGTGTAAAAATTAGAAAATAAGAAATTAAGGAGAACTGATGAAATTAATTAAGAAGAGAATAAAATAATAATGACATAAAAAAGATAAATGGTAAATGATGTTGTTGTCCTCTTTAATAATATTTTTTATACACATCTTTCTGATCTCCACTTTGCACTTTGTGCTAATTCTCCTTTTCCTGACCTCCGGATTCATACACTTGAGGTGATTTTTTAAGGATTTGTCAATAAAGTTTGATGGTTATTCAGAGATACTTAACGATAATTATGAAGATGATTTCTACAGAATCCATTCAGTTTAGCTATGTATTACATAGTTTTGTTGTTTATGCATTTTGTTATTTTAGTATTTTTTCCATTTTATTGTCTATATGAGGTCAGTCTGTTAGTCAGGTCATGGGTATAATAGAGTCCTTGTCTTAGGTCAAACATATGTTTGCATTCTTTTATGTGATTTAATTAAGTGTTGTATGTTCATATTCATACAAACTAGTGTACTCTTCTTAGGGTATTATTTATAATTTTGATGTATGAATGAATATTGCTCGAGCAGGGAGGCTATCTCTCATATAGGGATGAAGTCTCTGAGTCATAATTGATGCTAAAAAAAACACATGCATTTTGTTTTCTTTTATTGTACATACTTAAGTTCAAAATATTTATGCGTATGTAACAATGTTATCACTTTGAAATAAAGTGATCATAATTTACTACGGCAGTTAACTTAAGATTTTGTAAATATGATTGAACCATTTTGGGTCATCATGAAGACCAGTTGAGAATTGACATGTGCAAATCATATTTCATGCAATTCTCATGCTACACATCCACATCTAATATATGTCATTAATGACATTGGTATTATAATTATTGTTGGGACTTGTTACATTTATATTAAGTATGACCTCTTTAGTTCTATACTAATATAATTATCAAACCAGATTGTTTAAAGGGGTATTCATAGGATCGTGTTTATGCTAGAGGGTGGAGTGAATAGCAATAAAAATTAATTAAGCTGATAGTTTAACAATCTAAAATAATAAATAATCAAAGTTGCAAGTACCTTGGGAGAGTTTTGATATGATCAACCAAGTTAAGTTAGGCTATGTGGTTTGATCCCTTGTGTCGAAGTGTGCAAGGACTTAGGAACACAAGAAGTCAAGCGGAAGACGCAGCTAGTGAGAAGGATGGCATGGGAAGCGAGTTGACGGACTTAGTGTATCCGAGAGACGAAGAGTTATGAAAGAGCACATCGGCGGACAAGAAGGACGCATGAGGGGCTTCTAAGGGATGAGAAGCCTGGGAGGAAGATTGCTCAAGGAAAAGGCCAAAGTTGGGTTTAGGTGAGCTCAACTCTAGAAGGTCGGAGAATCACCCAAGCAATTGGACAAGTTAATTATTGAGTTGACTTTATCGAGGCACCTGGACTAGGTCCAAGCGTTCGGGCCAAGTCCAGGCGTTCAGGAAGTCTGAGTCAGATCAGCGAGCCATTGTAGCGAGGATCAGCACTGAAGTCCATGTCAACTGACTTGGGTGCCCAGACCGGGTCCATTCTCCTGGGAAATGAAGATCGGTTGGAAAGAAGTCATTGCAGAGTGGGTCGAGTTGACCACGTCCAGGCGCCCGGACTGGGTCCAGGCGTCTAAGAGGTGCCATGTCAACCAATGGCTGACTTTGACCAGTGGGCTATAAATAGAGTCCTAGTCGTCAAAGTTAGATACAACACACACGTTCTTAACTTCCATATTCTGTAATTTCATTTCGTATTTGTAATTATTGTAAGAGACTACTCCGCCTTCAATGAAAGAGAACTTTTTAGTAGAGTTTTGACTGTCTTAGATTAATAACCTCCCCAATTGCAAACCAAGTAAAATTCTTATCTCTTACTTTTATTTATATTTATTTTAATTAACTAATGTGTGTCTGTCCTTGCTAAGTTTGATAGCAAGAGAAGTATTAATTCTAATTTTAGGATCATTCACCCCCTCTAGCCAGTCAAACGGGACCTACAAGTGATATCAGAGCGAGGTTCGCTTTAGAAGGACTAACTACTAGCTAAAGCAAAAGAAAAATGGTCAGATCAAGCATCTACCCACCAATATTTAAGGGGAAGTTCACATTTTAGAAATAAAAAATGAAGGTATTTTTTGATCTAACTTTGATATAATGGTTTCAATTAAATTTGGTTTTGAAGTGCCCAAGAGCAAAGACTTTTTCATATTTTCCCTAACATGCTTTTGATGTGATCAAAGAGGGAAAAATTAGGAATTAAGTTAAGGGAGAGGCATATTTAATATTTTTTCTTCAATTGATTGTAATTTTTTTACTTGCAATAATTGCAAATATCAAAATTCTTTAATTGTTTATTTTAACCCTAACTTAATCTGAGTTGATGCACATAAAAAAGAGGAAGATTGAAAGTACATTGGGAGAGTTTTGATGTGATTAACCGAGTTAAGTTAGGCTCTGCGGTTTGATTTCTTGTGTCTAAGTGTGTAGGAACTTAAAAACACAAGAACTCAAGTAGAAGACGCAGCTAATGAGAAGGATGATACGGGAAGCGAGTCGACGGGCTTGGTGCATCCGAAGGACGAGGAGCTGTCAAAGAGTACACTGACGGACGAGAAGGACACGTGCGACACTTTTGAGGGACAAGAAGCTGGGGAGGAAAACTTCTTGAGGAGAAGGTCATAGTTGGGTTCAAGTGAGCTCAACTTTAGAAGGCTGGAGAATCACCCAAGTAACCAGATAAGTCAACTAGTGAGTTGACTTTATTTAAGCACCACGACTCCAGGCGCTCAGACCAGGTCCAGGTGCTTGGGAAGTCTTGGCCAGATTAGCGAGCCGTTGTAGCGAGGATCAGCACTGGAGTCCACGTCAGCCGACTCCAGGCCAGTCTAGGTGTTCAAGAAGCGAAGATTCGTTGGAAAAAAGTCATTACGAAGTGGATCAAGTTGACCATGTCTAGGAGCTCGGATCGAGTCCAGGTGCCTAGGAGGTGTCATATCAGCCAATGGTTGACTTTGACCAGTGGGCTATAAATAGTCATGGTTCTCGAAGTTAGATACAACACACTCATTCTTAACTTCCATATTCTATAATTTCATTTCATAATTGTAATTGTTGTATGATGCTACTGTTAGTGCTGGAAGTACCAGTTTGAGCCTATTATTGATAATGGGAAAGGGTTCAAAGTCAATCTATGTTGTGATCTAACAAGCATACCTGAGTGTATAGGCAAGACCTAGTTGAGGCTAGGCAATGAAGTTCTGGTTAAGGGATTGGGCATGAAGTCCTAGTCAAGGGATTATGCACGAAATCCTAATCAAGAGATTGGGCACAAAGTCTTGGTCTAGATGATTGGGCACGAAATCCTAGTTGGGTGGACTATACAGAAGATTTGACTGATCGAGAACATCGGGCAAAAGTCCTGGGGGTCATGTACACCAAGCGAAAGTCTAAGCATGTTGAGGATCGAACGTCTAGTAGAAGTCCCGGAGGTCAAGGTCAGATGCTAAGCCAAAGTCCAAACGGGTGTTTGGAAAAAGATAACTCCCTTGAGAGCAGTAGATGAGGACGCATTCCCATTGAGGGAACGTAGACGTCGGTTTGACCTAGGGTTTCACTAGAAATTCGAAAGTCAGAACCAAACATTCCTGAGACTATCAAATTAATTAGTAAATACTATTTTATATTGTGCTAACTCTGTTTTACAGGTTATCTTTGGTATTTGGACTAACATGTTTTGCAGGAGCTGAAATACACAAGTTAGCCTCGGGTGAACAATGCTGGAGGCACCTCAGAGCTACGTAGAGACACTAGTTCAACCTAAGGTTTCACTAGAAATTGAAAAGTCAGAACCAGACAGTCCCGAGACTATCAAATTAATTAATAAATACTATTTTTATTGTGCTAAATTTATTTTCAAGGGTATCTTTGGTATTTGGACTAACATGTTTTATAGGAGCTAAAATACACAATTTAGCCTCAGATGAACAATGCTCGAGGCATCTCAGAACTACGTGGAGGCACCTTGGAGCTGTGCGAAGGTGCCCTGGATAGGGCTGAGGTGCCCTCACGAGATAAACTTTGAGGATAAATTCTTTGCTACAGGGGACACCCTGGAGCGCATAAAAGGTGCCCTGGAGCATATTGTAGGCACCTCGCAGCACTTGGAAGGCGCCCTCATGCGGATAGAAATTGTAGTTTGCAAAGGTTATTGAGTCCGAAGTGCATGGGAACAAATTTGCATTTGGAGGCGCCTCAGATGAAGTTAGAGGCACCCTCAATACTTTATAAAAGCAATGTTCGTCGGCCACAAAGAACAATTCATTTGCCACGAGTTCTGTACTTGCACGCTATTCCAAAAAGCTCTCTACGACGATTGAACGTTGATCCAACAACCAACACCAAAGCTCTACATATTTAAAGTTGTCGGTAAATTTAATATTTGCATTTACTTTGTAATTCAAATTTCCTCTGTAATTTTTTGAGCTATTAGTGAATTGTCCAACATAAACACTCAACGAGTGTGGGCTTTGGAGTAGGAGTAGTCACCGACTCTGAATCAAGTAAAAGAAACTGTTAACATTGTTTTCTTTCTTTGTTTTTACCTTCGCTGCATTTTCTCTATGGCTTTATGAAAAATGTGAAAAAAATCATAAATACTATTCACCCCCCTGCATGCTTTTCTATCCTACAGCTACTTCGCCTCTAATGAAGGAGAATATTTTAGTGGAGCTTTCACTATCTTGGATTAACAATCTTCTTGGTTGTAAACCAAGTAAAAATTCTTGTATCTTTTATTTATGTTTATTTTAATTAACTAATGTGTGTTTGTCCTTCCTAAATTTGATAGTAAGAGAAGTATTAATTCTAATTTGTAGGGCTATTCACCCCCCTCTAGTCGGCTTAACGGGATCTACAAAAGTATGTAGGGGAAATAAAGTTAACAAATATTCTAACTTAAATATGAACTTTGCTAATTAGAACCAACATGCAAGACCAAACTTGAACAATGCTTGACTTGATAGCAAGACTTACGTTAAATAAAGAATAGATTTTTATTAAATATCTCCTTTCTAAAGGAGGCATTAGAGGGGTTGAATAGCAGTCTTCTGGTCAACAAGAAGTCCTTTCGATCGCCTAGAGCATGCTAACTTGGCTGTAAACTTTATCTGTGTAGATAATGATTCTACGGACTCCTATCACCTAGATAATGATTCTACGGACTCCTATCGCCTGGACTCCCTTCACTGCCTAGAGCATCTCAAATGCCTATCTTGACTATCTCCTCTGGATCGCTAAATTATGCTTACTTTGGTTGCCTGGAAGACCAACAAGGTCACCCACACCTCGATTCGATCTTTTGGAAGTTCTCAACTCGGTTAGCCAGAACTTATCTCCAGTAGGTTTTTAAAATTCCATCCTGTCTCCTGGAACACAAAGTATCTTCTTGCAACATAGAGTTATCACACAAAGAGTATTCACACAAGTTGAGGATTTCGAACAACACTTGTTGCTCAAAATTCAACTTACCTTTTCTGATACCCCTAGGACTTAAACTTTGCCAAGTGCTTAGATCTTAGTTGACAAACCTGGACTTTTACTACCAAGTCCTCAGCTCCTAGCTAATCCTTTGAGACTTCCATTGCCTAGTTCTCAACTAGTTCTTCCATTACTAAGACCTTAGCTCCCAAGTGATCGTCTTGGACTTCCACCACCTAATTCCCAACTAGGCTTTGTCATTGCTTAGCTCCTAACTATGTCTTATTATTTGCTAGTTCCTAACTAGAACTTGCATCTAGTCAAATTGCCTACACCTTCATACTTGACAACCTTGTTAAATCACAAACCAATCTAACTTTAAACTTACCATACATCAAAATATAGGTTCGATGTGGTGCTCCTAATACTAATAATTTTCTCCTTTTTATGTGTGGGAACTAAGTTTAAAGTTAGTGAAAAAATAGCTTAAGAAATAGATATATGCACTTACGTATTATAAAATTTTGAAAGAAATGCAACAATGCATTAATGCATTAAGTTAAATTTAAAATTCTCCCCTTGAATTTATATTGGGGAAATCTCTTTTTTTTAATTTTAAACTTTCTTTCTTAACTTTAAATCTTCTTTTCTCTCTCCTTTTTTATAAATCAAAAATAGGAAAGAAAAGTTAAGTTAAGAAATAACATTTTTAAGTAAACCTACTCTTTTAAAGTCAATTGTAAGTAAAAGCTTTCAAGTAAGCATTTTAAGTCAAAACTAAGCAAATTTTGAAGTAAAAATTAAACTTCAAGTAAGAAATATGATAGACTTGAAATAAAAAATACTTAAAATCTACTAAGTAAGTTTTTAAAGCAAATCAAGTAACTAAATTATACTTTGTCAAAAGATAAACTTTCAGTAAGCTTAAATAAAAACAAGTAAGCTTAAAAGATGAAGTAGACTTGAAATTAAATAAGGTAAGTAAAGCCAACAAATGTAAGCATAACTTGAAATGAACAAGTAATGAAGACAACATTTAAATTGAACATGATTTAAATAAGTAAGCATTAAAGCATGTAAGCAATTAAGCAAAAGCTAAGTAGACATGTAAAGTAAGGTTCAGTAATTGAAGTTACGTAAGCATTGAAATCAACTTAAATTCAAATTTAAGAGTTGACTACATAGAGAAACAAGTCAAATAAGTAAACTAAGTCAAAATAAACAAGAACTAATACTAAGGCTAGTCCCTTATCCAACTGTACATAATCCCAGTCTTCTTCTAAATGTACTAAAGTTAGCTTCTTAGAGTTTAGTGAAGATATTAGGTATGTTAGACTTAGATTCAACATATTTAAGTTTTATATTACTACTTACTATGTGATCTCTAACAAAATGATATTTAACTTTTATATATTTGGTCCTAGAATGATGTACAAGAATTTTAGTTAAATTAATTGAATTAATGTTATTAATTAACACTTGAACCTTTTTATAATTAAATCTATAATCTTTTAATGTGTGTATCATCTATAATAATTGATTTACGCATCTACCCATTGTAATATACTTAACTTCAGTAGTAGATAAAGCAACATAATTTTATTTTATTTTTACTCCAATTAATTAAAGATTGCCCTAGAAATTGATAACTATCACTTATAATTTTGTATCTAATTTATACTCAACATAATCTAATTAAATATGTAAATCCAACCAAGTCATGATAAAAAAAATTTGTTCTTGAGTACCAAAGTCTTATATTTAAAGTTCTTTTAAGGTACCCTAGAATTCTTTTGATTGTTGATATAGATGTCACTTTTTAGGACAAGACTGGAATTTTACACACATACCTACTACAAAAAAATATATCAAGTCTACTAATAGTTAGGTAAAAAAAGTCCACCTATAACGCTCCTATGATATTTAGAATCTAGATTTTCCATCTTGATCATTATCTAACTTTACATTTAAAGCCATTGGTGTTGCTAATTCTTTTGAATTTTTCATTCCAAATATTTTTATTAATTCTATAGCATACTTAGTTTGATATATATAATACCTTTCTTAGTTTTTTTTAATTTGTAAACCAAAGAAATAATTTAGTTCACCTACTAAATTCATTTAAAATTTATTTTCCATGATATTTTTATTTTTTTAAATGAACTATTTGTCAAGTAAAAAATAATATCATCTACATATACTTGTCCTATAAAAATGTCATGATTATGAGTTTTTTACAAACAAGGTTGGATTAATTATGTCTTGTCTAAAATATGTAGAATTTAAGTAAATAGTTATTCTTTCATACCAAGCCCTAGGTTTAGTCCATATAGTATCTTTTTAATTTTGAGCATAAAACCTGATGGTTGTTCTACATATACTTCTTCTTTTATAAAATCATTTAAAAAGGTTGATTTTACATCAATTTGATATAATTTAAATGTTGTATTGGTTGCATAGGCTAATAATATACTAATTAACTCAAGTCTAACTATATGTGCATATGTTTCATCATAGTCTAATCTTTCTACTTGACTAAAACATCAAGCTGCAAGACGAGCCTTATTTATAATAATTTCATATTTTTCATTACGTTTGTTTCAAAACACCCATCTTGTGTCAACCATGGTTTTATCAACTAGGTCTAGGTACTAAGTCTCACACTTGACTTCCATTAAAATTGATGTAACTCTTCTTGCATAGCTATTACACAATCTAAATTAAGAAGTGCTTCATCTATAGTTTTTTGTTATACTTTAGATATTAATGTAATTTGACTTAGGTTTTAATGAAATGGCCTAGTTCTTAGACCTTGACTAGGATCTCCTATGATTTGTTCAATTGGATTATTTATGTTGACTGTTGATGTTTTTATATTTTGAATGTCATCTTGAGTTAAATCTTTGATTGGTTAATTTAAAGGTTGATCCTTATCTAGCTTAGTCATGTCTAACTCCCCTAAATTATATATTGTCATTTACTTTATTAAATTCTAGTTGATTATTTTGATTTGTTATTGTCTTAATTAAATCATTTACACTAAAGGCTACATCTGAGGTTTCTTTTATCCTAAGTGTTTTCTTATTGTAGATTTTATATCCTCTACTAGTTGTTGTGTAAACTACAAATATTCCTTCATCTACATTACTTGAAAATTTTAGTAAATTATCTTTAGTATTTAAAATGTAAGGTTTACATACAAACATTTTAAAATATTTTATAGAATGAATTTTATTATAAATAATCCATTAGGGATTTTTTTTTGATGAATTTTATTAATATGAATTCTATTTTGAATGTAACATACAGTATTAACCACTTCTGTCCAAAAATAATTAGGCAACGTGAATTTATTTAACTTAGTTATAACTACTCCAATTAAAGTTATATTTTTATGTTCAACTATGTTATTTTGTTGTAGAGTTTGTGGGCATGAAAATTCATATTTATATCCATTATCTACACAAAATTTATTAAATTTATGATTATCAAATTCTCCTCTATGATCACTTTTAATTTTTCTTAGGTTTAGTATTCTTTTCATTTTCTCTTTGGCATGTATAAGTTTTTCTAAGGTTTTATCTTTATGTTTTAAAAAGTAAGTACATCTAAATAAATCATCTATAATTACTAAACAATATTGACATCCATGTAATACTTAATTTTATTACTTTTTAAATAGGTTTATGTGAATTATTTCTAAAATGCAAGTAGTTACTAGTTAGGTTAAAGTTAGTTGGTTTGTGGCTAAAACTTGTCTTTTTTACCCTTTTGGCATTCATCACAAATTAAGTTATCATAATTAATCAACACCGATAGACTCCTAACTATTCTATTTCTACTCACTTTTAAAATGTATATTAAATGTGTATGCCCTAGTCACCTGATCCTGTCCGAGCGCTGAGTCGACGGACGCTGGGGACGTGACACTCTCTGCTGGCTCCTCGTACGCTCCGGTGATCCTGCAACAAAACTGAGCCGGGCGGGGTTTCCCGGCGACGGCCCTCCGACGCTCAAGTCAGGCAAGGGAAGAACAATATGGTGGCTCCAAAAGCAGAGATCG
>JBBMJZ010000060.1:11698897-11712992 GCA_037833815.1 Zingiber zerumbet
ATGGGACAAAATGAGGGATACAGCACCGCTCGCCCCCCCCCCCCCCCCCCTCTTTAGTGGGGATGACTTTTCGTATTGGAAGAAGAGGATGGAAGTCTACTTGAAAACATACATCAATCAGGGTTCAACATACAACGAGAATGCAAGGCTCCAAGAGACAATGCAACTAGTGTACCACTTGACCCAGAAAAATAAAACCTAGTAATGAAGTAGGCCCAATTAGACTCAAATGCATTGAACGCCCTCCAATGTGGGCTGACAAAGGAGAAAGCAAACTGGGTCGAACTATTCAATAACTTGAAGGAGCTCTAGGACAAGTTGATTGAGTTGCACGACGATATAAATAATGCCAAGGTTACTAAACACGATTGTTAGCTGATGATTATGATTATCAAAAAAAATATTTTAAAATCTAATATTGTTGTTAAAAAAATATTATTTATGAAAATTAACCTAATGTAATATATATATATATATATATATATCTCATACGAATGCATATTTGATTGATTATTTATTTATGGTTAGGTTATTAATTCCTATTTGATTTAAATAATGAATGATTTTTAGATAATAAAGTATGTATGTTACCTCAATAAATGAGGGAAATAATTCGGAATATGATTATATTAATAGTGTGAGGTTTTATGTGACTTGGAATTAACAAAAAGAATTTTTTAATTTTTTTGATTTTTTCTCAAAATGAGTATTACAAAAGTTGAACTAAACAATATTAGGTTATATTTTATTCACTATAACCTTGATTATATGATTACCTAGCTAGGGACAGACTCAGGAAGATTCTGATGCAGGGGAGCTACATGTAGACTCAGTGGCACCACCGCAAGCTCCTAATTTAAGGGTATTATAGTAAAATGTTAAACTATGTTATATACTAAAATTTTTAAATAAAATTTTTTTATTGTATTATTTAGGATCAAACTAAATAATATTACATTATATTTTATTTCCCAAACAAACTATGTTTTTTGCTAAATGCATCGGTTTTTCTCTTTAATCTTTTTTCTAGCTTTCTTTTTCTATTCTATTGGAGTAAAAAGGTAAAGTCATCACCTTAGCAGTTCTATACTCTTTGAAAGGGATAAATCAAGAGGGGCATTTGCCCTAGCACAATGACTCTTTGTATGAAGAAAGTCAGACACTCAATGAGATATTTTATACCCATTAAGAATTGACCCTAAAATCTATTAATACAACCAACTAGAAATTATATCATATCCAAATTTGAGTTATTAGTTGCCAAAAAAATTTTAAATTGGACACTTTGCATAAGAAAGGTCAAGCACAAGTCATTTTACACCCATTCCAGATCTATTATTTTATTGGAGCAACCAACCAAGCCAAATTTGAGTTCTAGTTGCTAAACCAAAATTAAAATATTTAAGGGGTATTCCGAGAATTGAACTCGGGACCTCTCGCACCCAAAGCGAGAATCATACCACTAGACCAAATGCCCTAATGAATTTAAAATTTTATTAAATTATATTTGTTACAATAACCCAACGTTCATAAATATAAGAAATAGAATTGGCATGACCAACCGAATAAAGGTTATAGGGCATCGACTTCTCCTCCGTTTGTGTACTTCAGGGGTATTTTTTTCCGGTCTTTTTCTTGATGTATCTTGTATCTTTCATACATGTTTTTCTGCTTAAATGTTTTTATTTTATTTTATTTATTTATTTTTGATAGTTAGGGCTTTAAGCTTCTTTCCTATGATTTTCAAGATAGATAACTTATGGTTAGAGAATATAAGGAATTAAACATAGAATGTGAAAATGCATGAACTCAGTTTGAATTAGATCCGGCCTAAAACTGTAAATGGGTCTATTAACCACCCAGTTTGATTGCTGAAAATCGTAATTGACCCATCTTTAGATAGACCAATTATGGTTACCGCCCAAATTTATCTGTGAACTACCTGTTTGAACTATCGATTCAAACCATCGATTAAAAGTTTTTTTAAAATACCAATGGTTTTGACCATTGGAATTGCAAGTTAATTGATGTTTGCGATCGTTTGAAAGGGTTTTTTTTTTTAATGGTTTAAATTTTATCATTTTTCGATCAAGGATTCTGATTAATTAAATGTTATTCTCTAACTTTATAAATACAAGTTGTCGTACACACGTTGTGTATGTAATATAATACATTAATACATGTAAATTATATAAAATAAATATTTATTGTCAAGTAATTAAATAATATTATTTAATACTAGCATGATTTATTCGATAAAAACTTAATCCAAAAACAAAGTCAAAATTAGGTTATTGATTATACCTCAAGTTATATAGCAAGAAATATGTCTTATATCACCCGAAGAATCGATGAGATAACCGATGAAATACAGAGATGGATAGATGCGGCTGTGATTTTTTTTTTCGAAGAATCGATGAGATATAGATAGATTAATACGGCTGTGTCGATATGTAAAAGAACCAAAACAGATGGATTGATGTGTTGTGATATAAATAGGATAAGAAGGAGAAAGCTGTAGTAAAAATTAGAGAGGGAGAGGGAGAGGGGAGGAGAGAATGATAAAAAAAACTGTGATTGAGGCGGTGAGAAGAAGCGATACATATAGTAGAAATTAAGTTATACATTTGTAATTTGAGAATAATAAGGAGTTGAAATTACTAATAAGCCTTGAAATTATTTTAAAAAATATTAACTTAACTTAATTTTGGGCTTCACCAAATTAATTGAGAGTTATTATTAAATGATCGATATTCTTAATTAAATAGTAAGGTGCTACTCTATTTTATTATTTTTACGTCAAATTCTCTATTCTTGTCTCTCAATTCTCAAAACTCAATGTATTTTTAACTTATTGTCTTGAAGAAGAAAGTTCATCTCGGTATTGAAAGATCAAGGAGAAGATAATTTTGAATTTGAATTTTGACGATATTGAATTTATCGACTTTGAGACATAAGAAAGTATAGAAACTCTGAAGGTTCAAGATATTCCCCTTTAAAATCATCTATTTTCATTAAATATTTTTAAGAAAATCACTCTTCTATATGGAGAAATGCATATAAAATAAAAGTGTTACAACTTATTTTATAAATTTCAATAAAGTGATAATTATGGATTATTCAAGCGACATTAAAACTAAGCATTTGGTTGAGTTTGAAGTTGATCATTACACAATTATTCAAATTTTCATTGTATATTATAATATTAAATTAGAAGAACCATTAGTTTTTTTTATGAACATCTCTCTTTTAATTTTAGTTCTAAATACATATATGATTTTTTTTTTTGTCAAAAATTACTTAACCCAAATGCTAAAGGTATTCTCTAAATCACACTCACTCATACAATTAAAAAATAATAAATAAGATAAAAAATAATTAAAATTTTAGTAAATTAATTAATAAGATTTCTTTATGTTCTAATATTTAGAGTGACTATTGAACAACTTTTGATCAATTTAAAAATATATAATTGTGTTAAGTAATTGTCACATGGGTTTGAAGTGACTATTCATTGTAATTGTGTTAAGTAATTACTTAAAACCCAGGTATATGAATTGACTATTCATATACCATTTAGTTTATAATTAATTCTGTACCCAAAATGAAATAATAACAGTAATTAATAATTTTCAGTAATTAATAATAGCAGCAGTGTAATAAAATAATTTTAAAAAATTAAAACTATCACTTTCAGAACTCATAAATTGTGTAATAAGTCCACTTACAGAAATCCTTGAAAGTTGATATTGCGATGGGGAAGATGGGATTGTTGAAGTACACTTCTCTTTTCTTGCCAAAATGATTCTACGGAGAATATGTCTTCTCTTCCAATCAAACTTTTCTGTAACTTTCCTATGACTATCTATAGGAGTAAAATTTTGATCTCCCCCAACCCCATTATCTCTACCAACTCTACTATCTGTATTAACATCCTTATCTCCACTAATATAATGATCTTTATCCCACTATTTTATTTGAATCATGGTCTTTACATAAGCAAAATCATAAAATCAGAAGAGAAATAGGCCTCCCAAAAAAATGTTAATGAGCTAGAGAATAAGACTTTATCCATCAATACACTTCTTCCGTATTAAAAGTTTGCTTTTGGATCCCCTTATTAAAATAGGTTATGTTTACGTGGGCTGGGCTACAGTCCAAAACAACCATCATGAAGATTTTTCTCTCATCGTAATTGACAATTCCAAACCATGAAATTGATTTTGAAAATTAAAGTTAATGGTATCAAAACGTTGAACTGATGATACTATTTCCAATAATCTCATACTCCCTATCTAAGAAGGTGCTCGACTAAGGCGGAATAAACCTATATAATTTATCCCCTTCTAAAATATGTGAAGTCATCGTCAAACAATTTATAAAATGATATCTTCACCTTTTACCACGTACGGAGTAATGAGTTTGAAATGAGAGATCATAAAACCTATTAAATAAATCCTTTTTTTGATGATTCAAAAATAGAGGTTAATAGACTCTTATTATTTTCTATTTACTTGAAAATCTTTTCATCCTCAGTTAAAGTATATTTTCTTCTAGTACATTGTATCGTGAAAATTATTTTATTCAAAATCTTGGGTACTAAAGTTTATAAAAACATTAAACTTGGGTTGCATATCCAAGAAGTAATATTAACATATAGTTTCAAAACCCTTAGTTAAGAGCCATTTTCCATCCAACAAAATTTCCCATCCGATCAATTTTGGATTAAAAGTTTTTTATGTTTTTCTTTCATTGTTATTATTTTTTTTTAGTTTGGAAACGAAGCAATCTTCTTTAGCTCTGAAAGTAATTGTTAGGATTATTGATTGTGAAAAGAATGCTAGAGACGGGTGAATAACACTTTTACTTGCAAATAAATTTTTCCCTTCTTCTTATGACGATGAAAGGTCAAAACACAAATTAGTTTTCAATTGCTTATAGAAAATATCAAGTTAGAGTATGTACAACAACAATATAATCACAAAGGTTACTTTGCTAATTTAGAGATATGATGTAGTTCAAACCCTAGGCCCTATTTCATGACTTAGCAATCCATTAGGTGGAACAATCCTATAAATCCCACTATTAAAATCCTTTTTGAAAGAGGTAGAGAAACTTGTACAAAATATCCTATTACAAATATGAAATATAAGCACAAGGAAGATAAAACCAAAAGTGAGCACTAGAAGCCTTAGATTGAGCATAGAGAAGCAAATACTTACTACGTCTAAGGAATATATTTGAGGTCCCCTTTACACATATTTATAGAGCATTGATATGTTGCGCACCCCTGCGTGCTTGAGGGGATGTACTGACGTGACAATAGGGGGTCAAGCCTGCTACATCAGCTCCCAGGCACGCTGGAGGGGTGCTTATCATATCAAAATCATATATTTATAATAATGAGAGTGAATTTGAGTAGAGGTACAATTCATTTGGATAGCTTCTCTTTTGAAGCACTCTACTCAACTATCCAACAATCAATTGAAATCTTGATAAGATAACTTTATTGTCCAACGACTAGAATTTAGTCGACTAAGTCTTGATTTGGTCAACTAATAACATTTGTAGTAGACTCAATATGCATTCAGTCAACTGGGTTGGATAAGACTACAAGTTTATTTAGTCATAAGGATCCACCCAACTCAATAATCATATTAAATACATATGTAAGGTTAAGTTAAACTTTTTTCTCAGATATTTAAATTTAAGGTCAAGCCTAACCACCTAGGGCATTGATGACATAGTTTCTTAGTGATAGTGTTGGTAATTTAAATACATTGTTACTAGTAGAAAACAATATAATATTAAAAATGTATAAAACAAAATAACAGTTGATTTGTTTCTTGCTATTTTTTCTAGGTTGTTCTTTGAACAATAACTATCTTAAAAATATTCCAAGTCTAGTAAGTTGAAGGCAACATCTACATGCATAAGAACTCCATCTCGATGGTCTAGTAGTCTTAGAATGAGTGAAAGATCTTTTCCTTATTAAACTTAATCTGACATTTTGAAAGATATAACACTTGGCTTCATAGTCTGAAACTCTAGGATGTCTAGAGCCTATGAAAAGGGAGTGTTACTGAAACTCTAGCCGATGACCTTCACTGGGTCCTATCGATATTCTCTTTCTACATATAGACGACGCAGTGCGTTTGTGAAATGAGTTATCACTTGAGTGCGGAGCGTTGGGTTGTTAAATTATAAACAAAATTTCATATTAAAAATATATGAAAAAAATTATAAAGAAAAGATATACCTATTGATCTAAAGTATTTTAGATAAAATTAAAAAAAAAAACACACACACGAGGGTTTGACACAAAATATATAATATCATATTATTATAGAGATATCTAAATCCTTCTATTCTAACACTTAGTATCAGTATCCAGACTGCCAGAATGTCTAACCGTTAATTGTACACAAGTGCTATTGAGTAGAATATTGATCTCGAACAAAGAAAATGTGGGTTTCTGTATCTGGATCAAAAGGACCAGACATCAGGTAGGAAGTTCTAGTGGACAATCAAATAGAGAAGTCTTAGTTGCGGCTAGGTCGGCTAGGTAAGGAAGTCGTAGTAGGTCGAATGACCGAGGGACAGAAAGACCTAGTAGGTCGGTTGAACCAAAGGACAGGAATACATGGTGGATCGAGGATCAGACGTCAAACGGATAGACTTTTTGTTCGAAGGGATAATATGGTCCTTCGTTTGAGAGAGAATTATTGGGGTTGCAAGGTTGTAAATACAATATCATATTGAAAATAAATAGAAAAGATTATGTGTTGACATGATTTTAGTTTTGCAAAGCCAATGCATTTGTTACTCATGAGGCGAAGAACTTGACATGATGAGAGCTCAAGTTAAAATGGATAATAATCCCATGACATAGTGGAGATATCTAAATTCTGATCATGAGACGAAAAACTTGACATGATTTGATTTTGCAAAGCAAATGCATTTGTTACTTCATGCAACATTAACGGCTGCTACTAATGATGTACAAGTTTAGAATTTCATATAGTTGTTACGGTGAAAATTGCTTCAAGTTTGTAGTAGTTTTGGTAAATATAATCGACATCAGACATAAGTTTTGAAAAATACTACATAAAACAAGACTAATCATGTGTGGAAAATGATTGTATCTTACAGTTCGCTACAGCATAGCGAACAATGGAATGATTTGATAAACATATATATAGATCAATTTATATGTTGTAAAAGTTTTGGTCAAAATCGCTACAGCATGGAATAATTTTTGATAAATTTAAAATTATTATATATCATAGCAATTTAAATCAAAAATTACTACAACATCAAAATAATTTAGAGCAAAACTACTACATGTTATAATAATTTTGATAAATAACAACTATTACATTTAAGGATGGGCTGGTTGGGATGAGCTACTGGATTGTACGAGCTCTTGTGGGACGTCATTAGTTGAGTGTTGAGTGCTCCTGAGTGGTCCCAAATGCCGCGAGGTCTGAGCGGCCCGAGTGCTTCCTCACTTGAGTGGGAAGCCAAGTGTTGCCCTAATTGGTTGCTAAGCGTTGAGTTGAGATGTCGAGTGCTCTTGATTGTCAAGCTAATTGAGTGCCGAGTTGGCGGAGTTGTTGAGAGGACACTGAGTGGTAGCATCACCCCAATACCTAGTCATTGAGTCTGAGTGGGTTGCCTTTGAAGAGCACAAAGTTGGGAGAGAATGATATCGAGGTTGAGTTTGACATAGTTTTCTTAAAATATATTCATCCCCTAAACCAAAACACTGATTGTTTGTAGCAAACTGAGTTAGTACCCGAATGCTATCATCAGTATTGATGTTGAGTATAATGTACAATAGAGAGAATGAATGAGGGGGGAACAAAAGGTGGAAGGATTCCACATCTCTTTTGCTTATGTGCCTATCCCTTTGTTTAAGGTCACAACCTCCTTATATAAGAATTCAAGCTGCATTGAATGGCGGCAATTCGGATGACAAAATATTAGTTGATTCATTTGGAAAAGTTTTACGTTGACTGATTCAACATTTGATGCACAAAGATCATGCTCACACAAGTAATTTTGATTTAGTGCAATCTGAATCCTATATTTTTACCCTGTCATACCCTCATTTAAGAGAAAATCTATCCTCATACCTATTTACAATATTCATTAGTTATGATTCAATATAAACCAAACATAAAACCATAAAAGCTCTCAATAAAAAATTAAAGTATCATTCAAAATCAAATTCCCTTCTTCTTCCCATCTTTTTCATTCCCATTTATCCAATAATTAATTTAATATTAGGTGTTTTCTTGAGAATGATTAAAAAAAACGCCTTTCTAATTTTTTACGCGAAAGGTTTGTTGAAAAATAACAAGTGGCAACTTAGTAATTTAGTACACTAGACAAACTACGTTTATAACCTCGAGCGAGTGGGGATCATGGGCGTGCGTCGTTAGGGTTTCCAGCAGCCGCTTCCCTTTCTATCTCCGTCTGATCACGATGACTGCACAAACACAAGAGGAACTCCTCGCCGCTCATCTCGAGCAGCAAAAATTCGATGTGAGTTACTAAATCCCTTTATTGTTCGCTTTTAAGTTCCATTCTTTGTACTATAGACTCTTCTGGGCTTTGATCTAAGTGTTCTTGTTTGAATCTTTTGTTTAAAATTGTTGAAGATACGACCTTTTGTCGTCCTGAATCGGAGCATATTGTGAAAATGCACGAGATCTTAGTGGATACATACTACGTCTAATTGATCTGGTACTTTAACGGGGGGAAAGCTTCCTTTACTAAAAATTTATCTGATTTGTAGGCATGTAAGTCTCGTAACCTGTCGTAGTTCGTTGTCTGTTATTGTTGTGGTGAACCATAAATGCATCGGTAATTTTGGGGGGTTTTTAAGAATCACAAGGCGCACCAAATGGTAAAAATGATGTTGATTTTTTTTTTCTGCGTTGATACTCTGTTAGCATGAGATTATGCCTTCATATCTTTTTTTTTTTCATCATCTCATCTCGAAACTTCAATTTTGGTGACGTTTGTTATGTTTCTTCTTGTGCAAATGTCTTGGACATCCAATCACTTATTGGCTTTTATCAAGGTGTTGGTTCACATTTTATGCACTGATACACGGTGAGACGTGAGATCCACTAATGATTGCATATGATTGGTGTCAGTTACATTCTGCAGTGCTCATCTATAAAATTGCTATCAATTGAGGTGGATTGACTAGTCAATTTGTTCTAGGATCCATAGTAACTGATCAAGATTCACTCCAAACAAAACAGGATGCTTGTAGCAATTGTGACTTGTAAACTATGTGCACCTTGCAATCTCATATTTCAGTTTATTGGTTTCTTTCATGTCATTTCAATTCTAAGGGAGGTACATTTCACTGGCTTCAATGAAGTTGTCTTGTGTAACTTCCATTATATCCCAGTGCTTAGGTATTAAATCTTGTATCTGTAGTATTATAACTCCAGTAAATAGACACTTGAACTTTGTTAACTTTTGAGGGCAGCTATCCAGTGTAGACATGTTATAGTGGGCTTCTGGTCTGATTGTCTGAAAATTTTTAGTTTTCTTGAATAGGTACGTGAGACGTTAGCTTGTAGAATTTCAGGTTGTCCAACATCAACCTTGTTGCTACCTAGTCTGTTTAAGAAAGCCTGATCTCATGCTTTGATTGAAGAACCCTTAAGATTGATGTGCGATATATTTTGATTGGTAAACTTTGTATTTATGCTGTGTTATTTGGAAAAAAAAAAGTAGAAAGGGAAAGAAAAGGACCTGAAAACTAGTAATTTCATTTATTTACTGAGAAGGAAGAGGAGAGGATAGAATCTAAATCCATCCAAATCTTCCGTTTTATTTTGTCCAAATCTTGAACATGCTGAGAAAAGGCAAGTTTGAGCTTCTAAATATAAATATGGTCTATAATATTATTATCCTCCTTTTGTCTCCGTCCAAGTAAAAAAAGATGGGTGAAAAAATGGAAGCAAGATAATGGAGTGGAAGTGAGATAGAAAGTATTAGTTCAAATGAGGTAAAAAAAAAAAGAATTGGATTGCATTATCTTCGTACTCTCCACTTTTGGCAACCTTGCAATTTATAGACAACTGAAAGGAAGAAATTACTGTTACAGCCATATGCTTGTTTTTATTAGGGACTCAGTACCCTATTTATTTTCATCCTGATTTGGGTGGAAATAAAATGGAGGAGTTGGTCGGAGTTAAATTCCTTGATCTCTGTTTATATTGGAGAAATTGACAAATAAATCTATTACTTTTTCCCTCTTATTTCGTCCAAAGTAAACACACTATTAAACTATTTTTGTATTTTGTTTCTTCTCTAATTCATCTCCATCAAATAAATATGACAGATTATATGATAATTTGGATGCTATAAATTTGTTGCTAACAGCTAAAACAAGGTAGTACCCCAAATAGTTGGGAGTAACACAGCTTCTTGTTATTGCAATTAAACAAGAAAGAATAAACAGATTAAGATACTAGTTAGTTAGGTTTACTAAATACTTTGTGCTATTACCGACAGCATTTATCTAAATATTTTGACTAATGTGCCTTAAGGAGAGTTTATTGCAACCTTTTTAACAGAATGATGAACCACTTGTGGAGGATGATGAGGAAGATGATGATGACGACGACGACGATGATGATAAAGAAGATGAAGGTATCATTACTCCTCTTGCTGCTCCAATAATTATTCTTTTTTAGCATTTGTGACTTCTGAGGCTCTGGTGTGGCTAAATCGTAGTGTGTATTGGACAAATATTTTAAGTATATATAATATTCTATTGTGGTATACTTGTTGTATCTTTTTATTCAAATTAAAAATGGACACTAGACAGCATATCTCCTTCTGTGGTTTGTTCCTCTAAACCACTTGTCATAAATCCATCTTGAATTTTCATGGAATTCAGATTGTTGCGCAAGTCCAGTTTCTGGTTTCATTTACTGCCTTGGTTGATAATTCAGAGGCTTTGATGAGAAACTGGTTAGATCATGGAATGGTGTTTAGATGGCAGAAATGTTGGAATTGGTGTACCTTCTCATCATTTTAAAGATGGTTTTGCACACCTTACTTAAATTGTATTTTAAAATTTTTTATATATTTATTTATATAATTTAATGTGATAAATTTCAACTTGAGAGTTTATTTTGTCAATAAACCATAACTAGTACAAATCTCCTCATAAACCTTAGTCTTTTTGAATTCATTTTCCATCTTATATTTGTTCTTTTTGATGTGAACCATGTTGATTTATTGCATAAAAATTTAATTTTCAAATTCAATTACATGTTGCATTTATACATTAGTCATTTCAACTTTCTCTTCTAAATCCATCATCTATAACAATGGGTACATGGATTTTTTTTCCCCAATAAAGATATTGTTTTGTCAATTAATTCAAGTGGCTGACATAAAATAAATTTGAAACTAAACTTTCTTTAATGTGTGGCAGGTAATGTCTAATTTCGCATACTAATTGTAAATATTCCATTTAATTTGATTCTAATTAAAATAGTTATATGCATGATTGACATTTATAATTTAGTGAAAGAAGTGGGAAAGTATAGTTATTCTTCTTGATGCTCAAATTCTGCCATAAATTTAAAAGGTAACTAATTACACAGCTTTTAGTTATTGACTCCACCAATTTTATATAATGGCCTGCTTCACTAGTCTTTTTTATGTTAAGGCTTGCTATTCCCTTAATCTGTTTGCTTGAGCTATGGTGATTCTCCCGCTTTTTTTGTTTTTCGAGATTTATTAAACTTTACATTTTCACTAATATCTTCATTATATAAGCTTATTGTAGACTGTAGAGTAGAATCTTGCTTCATAAAAGATAGTTTACATGTTATCTCTTTGTTTTTCTCGAAAGACTAATAAAATGGTAAGCTGGTTGCTGTGTAAATACTCCTTATGACTTGTCAATTTACTGACAAAACAATTTTACTTTTAGCTTCTTAGTGCTACAATAAAGTTAAAACATGGCCGTAATATTACAACCCGACTATAAAAACCTTTAAAAAAAAAAATTCTCCATTTTTCTACATAGTTATTGTCTGACTTAAGATCTTCAATTATATATTTTTTGCATTTACTAGATTCATGTTAAACATACGAACTTCATTATCTGATAAGCATGTGGCTTTTCTTTTTAGTCTACTTTTTTTTCGAAATATCTTCAGTGGTTACGGTTCATGTTACAGATCAGATCTTCAAAACTGGTTGCGGTTGTTATTGTCAATCGAAATGAAGTTGTTTAATGTTTAATGAATATATCTGTCTTTTAAAATTTTAAGTGACATCTGCGACGATTTATACAGGACAAGAAGGAGATGGTTCTGGAAGGTCAAAACAAAGTAGGAGTGAGAAAAAGAGCCGAAAGGCTATGCTGAAGCTTGGTATGAAGCCAGTACCTGGCGTCAGCCGTGTAACAGTAAAGAAGAGCAAGAATGTAAGTCGACCAGTTCTTACTGTTTCTTCTAAATTGTTATGAACTTTAAGGTGATTGTTATACACTCTGTCACTCCAGATATTGTTTGTCATATCAAAACCTGATGTTTTCAAGAGTCCAACATCAGACACCTATGTCGTGTTTGGAGAAGCAAAGATTGAGGACCTAAGCTCTCAGTTGCAGACTCAAGCTGCCGAGCAGTTCAAGGCCCCAGATATGAGCCATGTGATAGCAAAACCTGAGCCATCTGCCATCGCACAGGATGACGAAGAGGTCGACGAGACTGACGTGGAGCCAAAGGACATCGAATTGGTAATGACCCAGGCTGGGGTTTCCAGATCTAAGGCTGTCACAGCGCTCAAAGCTGCCGAAGGTGATATTGTCACGGCCATCATGGAACTTACAAATTAGCTTATGAAATCTTCATCTGAGAGCTATCTTTGGACCCTATCGACGCAAGTTTATTAGTTTATGCTTCTGTGAGGATCAACGTTTGTTTGAGTACGCCAAATCCTGCGCGTTATTATGAACTGTCTTATTTGTTTATTTTTCATATTTTGCTTGCACTTTCAAAGTTCGGAGCATTGTTTCATGGTTAGATAGTACAACTTGTATAATCAAGACGGAACATGTAGGCTTACGATAAGCCGAATGTTTCCACTGAAAATGGATTCTGATTGCTCATCAAATTCTGGCCTATCGCCTACGAAACTGAGCGGGTAAATTGGTTCCATATTTGGCTTGAATAAGCCGAAGTTTCTTTCCACTTCCGGAGACTTGAGGTTCTCGTCGAACATCCCATTAATATACGCCTCGAGTGTGCCCGAGCTGGTCGGCGTTCCTCTTCCGACGTGCCTGATCAGATTCTTGATATACGTCTGAGCATTAAGCACGCTGGCTCCGTGTCCTCCTGCCGTCGGCCAACCAGACTCCGACACCACCACAGCCAGCTGTTGCACGCCTTCCCTCTTCAAAGCCGCGTGGAAGCTGTCGATCATCGCGTCAAAGAGGTTCGTGTACGCGAATTCACCGTCCTGTACGACTGTGCCGGTTTCGTTCATCAAAGCGTAGGAAAGCGACACCTGGGCGGAGTTGCCGGCGTATACGAAGTAAGGGTAGGCGTTAACCAGGAGCGGGGAACTCGTGTTGGCCAAGAACGCAGCTATCGGGCTCAAGAATGTACTCGCGTCTGTAGAGAACGCGCCGGCGGAGGGCGGGTAGGAGGATTCCAAGACCTCGGCGCCGACCGCGGTGGAGACTTTGACATGGCTGGCAAGGCCGGCCGTAACTAGAGCACTGTGGACGTTGCGCATTGTTGGGAGGACGTGCTGAGCAAGATCACCCGGGACCGCCTCGTTTCCAACGGCGATGTAGCGGAAGGTGACGCTAGGCCAGTGGGCGGCCACGTTGCTCAGGACCCAGTCCATGGCGGCCGAGGAACTGGTGGCCAGGGATTGCAGCTCTGTCATCGGGACGTCCATGAGGAGTCGTATGCCGGAATTGGCGAGGGCTTGCAGGACGGCTTGGTCAGGGCCGTACAGTCTCATCCTGTAGATGTTGTTTGACCTATAGAGGTTTACGACCTCGGCCGGCGAGGGGAGGTTGGAAGCTTGCATG